>OX419755.1:83050480-83638044 GCA_948567375.1 Lunularia cruciata | reverse complement strand
TGGCAGACACGATATGGATGTCAGTGCCGATATGAACTAGCGCCTGCAGAAATTCAGCGCAATTTGGCCTCAAGAGCACCTTCTTGGCCTCTACTAGTATCTCCTCTCTAGTGGACCCGCTGAGTACCCCGGCGCGAATAATATCCTCATTGCACAACACCTCCAACATTGCCAGTTTGATGAGAGCTTTCCGAAGTCCGGCATCGTTGTAAGGAATGTTAGACTCCCATTTCTCTTCTGACGTCGGGTCACTCAGAGAGGTGAAGAACTTGTTCTGTATTAGCTTCAGAGAGGGATCCAGTCCGGACAAAAAGTCATTTTCCGCCGCTTTACCCTGCTCCTCCCGCCAGTAGGTGGCTACCTCAACGTCGTCTTGGCCCTGGGCATCGAAACTGAGAAAAGTTGCTTTAGTACGTTCAGCATGGCGGACCAGAATAGATTCATACTCTTCTAGGAGTTTGTCCGGAGAAACAGATTGATTCCTTCCACTTGTTAGCCTCTTCACAGCAGCAGATCGGGCAGCTTGGACCAGAGAATAGCAAGAATCCACCATAGTGCAGGTGACGTCAAAATCTGTGGTAAAAAGTATGTTCGAAGGGTGCCACCGGCTCTTGTTCTGCCTAGCTCGTTCACAAATAGCCTGCGCCAACAATGCCAGCTCGTACTGGAGGACAGTGGTGAAGATGCACTGAAGCTGCTCCACCTCGGTCGGGCTCAGGCTTGCTGCCGCATTATCTTCCATAATGGCTGTACAGGCCTGGAGTTGAGATATCGGGAGCGAATTCGGTTCTACTGCTATTGATGTTCGAGGGAACCGGTTGCAGCTGCAAGCGATAGTAGCCTCCAGAACATCCCGCATGCGAAGAAGCAGAGGCCAAGGTTGAATCACTGTCTCACTCGAATTGACTAAGTCCAGGAACTGCTTCATTTTCTCCGCAGCCGGTGGTGAATCAGTAACAAGCGTCGGCTTCGAACTCCTCACAAGCACCTCCATGTGGTCGGACACCTTGGAATTCCTTACAAGCACCTCCATATGGTTGGAAACCGACTTCGATGCTCGGAAGCAGCAGCTCGCTTGTCCAATTCGGCAACTCCCGGGCCTCCGCTGCTGCTTTGATAAAGCCAATTTCACGTTGACGAAACATTGCGTTGCTCTGTCGGTTAAATATTGAGAAGGAAGCGTGAGAGTCAACATTGTGGCACGCTGCTACGCCCTCCCTTGTCCTCTGACCTCAGCTCAGGAAAGCGGAATTCACGTTCGCATCCTACAGAAAATGATTGTCGTCTGATTGACGAGACTCAACCGAAGAAAGCAGAAGAAGCCGTGTCCGCATCGATCAGAAAAGACTCCACAGTACAAACCTGCTCCATCTCCATTCTGATACAGAGTCCAAAACAACGACTGATCGACACTTAAGTAGTAGCACAGGTACCGAAACCCTGTCGTCCCACTGTTGTACTGCAAACGAATGAACGAACGAACGCACACTCGCTCGCTGATCCGACTGTTGTCTATCTACTACTAACTCAACCAGTCGTCACAACGACTAATATCTGCTAATACAACAAGACTGTGCTGCAGTGACCTCAGATGCCGCTCCCTCAAACCCTCCACCAAGAAAGCTGCTCCACCAACCTCCAATCACAACCTCTCTATCTGTCTCTCCCAGCAAGCAGGCAACCCCTAAATGTCTATTCCATAAAAGGATAAGATGATTATCCTTCAGCGAAGAGGAACATCTTGAATCTGGTGTAATTCCACTTCTCTTCTGTCTCGACTTCACTCGGTTCTCAAAGGTTTAGAGGCTCTTCTTCTTATTCGTAGTACAGACGCCCATGAGTTTCAATAGCCTGGCTGCCATTGACCACGTGAATAGATAGTCCCGGTGGTACAGTATAGTCCCTCCACCCGTGGTCTGTTTTCAAGCACTTCAGTGTCAACCGCTTTCATGGAGCGAATGGGAGAACGAAGAGAGTTCCGGTGATCTCCTTCAAGCAGTAGCAGATGCCATCTCCCGTAAACCTGGGATTCCTGCTGAGATTCCTGCCTGGATGCCGCCTTTAGTACCGTGAAAAACTTTACAGCACAGAACTGTACGGTACAGTACAGAGACGGTCATGCGGTCTCTTCCGCCTTAACGGCGACCTGGAAAGGTACATACGCAAGAGGAGGGCACCAATCGCATTGGGAGAGTTTCGCATATGATTCATTTGTTGAGTTACCCTATACAGATAGTCTCTGATTAAACGAGGTAATCTGGAGAAAGAGATTGGATTGTGGCTTTCTCTGTCTCAATGGCTTCACCGGTGCGTCGAGTTAGTGCTCGGAAGATGCTCATCATGAGCGATATGATCTTGCCCACTCATAGGGGCAATCGCTCCAGAGTGTCCAAGCGAGGGCTGTCGACTCGAACTGGACTTCCGAGGTTTGTCAATCCATATTCAGAATCGAAATGGTGGTGTGTAGGGCAGCACATGTAACAAGTTGGATGTTCCAGCCTGCGTCAGTGTGGCTTCACGAGTGTTGCAATGCAACATACGCTCTCTCTTTTAGATGGTCCGTTTATTCTGCAACACAACCACGGGACAGTCATTACAAATTAACAAATCTATTATTCGACGTCCTTCTCAGCTTCGCAATTGCATTCGATATTGATGGCGTGCTCTTGCGAGATGGTAAGGCCATTGGAGGTGCTCCGACAGCCCTTCGCCGCTTGTATGAAGATCCCGCACATCCTGGTATGGCAGTAGGACTGTTCTGAAATTGGAATTGGTGACGATCAGCTACTTTATCGATCTGCTTGTGATTAGATTCCATAATAATTCATGTGCCATGTACATTGTACCACTGAAATTCAGTCAAAGTCCGTTGTCGTTTCACTTCATATTGGAGTCTCACTTGCTCGCGCAGGTACATTGACAGCACGTGGTAACCCTGTTGTTTTGTTGTGACTACAGCTCAACTTCGCATCCCATACGTTTTTCTTACCAATGGTACGTCCTTTTACTCTTAGACTGTAATTTATGATCCTTGTTCACTTACTTTTTGCTGGCCTAATCGACTACACGGATTTGTATACTTGTGCTTCCTCTAAGCTTCATAACAGTGTTTATATTCTTGTAGGCCTGAAACATCTATTGAGGAGAGGGAGAGCTAAAGGGAACTCAAATATCAGAAATGTGCTGTTCATTTCCGTCAAAATACTGTCAATCTTGCTGAATTTTATTCGCGTTGTGTAGGAGGTGGTTCTACGGAGGCCTCAAGAGCAACTGAACTGAGCAAACAGCTTGAAATACCTGCTTCATCTGACCAGGTAACAGGTGAGAGATTGGTTTTATAAAAGCCTTTGTAGTAAGATTAATGTACGGAAGCCCAGAGAAATTGGCACAGTCAATGTCACATACATATGATACTTGTTCAGCACAATTCTCTTCCAAGGTGCAACTAATCTAGACGTTTATCTGCTCCATTATCAGGGTAACAAGTGGTAGCTGTTAATATCTCTTGACCTCTGTAAGGTAACGTGTTTGAAATATCATAGGTTCTTTTGCTTTTACGTTTCAAAATTCTGGTGCAAGCGAGGACCTTTTATGATGCTACAAACTTGGAGCAGAGTAGACAGTGAATAGTCCTGCTCGTGGCGGTTTCAACCCGTACTGTTGATGGACTACTTGCAGCGAAGAGTTCTGACCCGAGGAGTTCTGCTGAAGCATGTTCTGTTGATACAAAAAGGAATGTTGTCCATCTTTCCCTTGTTGGCCCACCTATTAGAACTCCGTCGTCCACGCTTTCCTGAACATGCATACTGGTAGTTCAAATTCGATATCCAATTTGCTTTGTTTTTAGCTTTATTTGTTACCCTAAACCCTAAACCCTGGACTGTGAGTAGGACGCGTAAATAAATAATACGCATCTTCAATTTGGCAGCCTCCTCAGTGAATATTCCTAAAAGAAGGAAAGGCGACCGCGTGGCAAACACGAAGGAATACTCCTAATAAAAGTTTCATGGTCGTTACCTTTTGCAGGTTTTACTTGGCCACAGCCCCTTCAGAAAACTTGTTGATCGGTACGAGCTTCTAGGTCCCAACCTTGCGTTTCTCGTGAAATGAGACTACCGAATTCTTTCGTTGTCTACTGTTGATAAGAACATTTTTATATGTTCAGGTATTTTGCAAAAGTTCTAAATGTTTTGAAAGTGGGGCGTAAAGTCTAGAGAGTGGGTATATGCAATGACCCCACTGAAATGTTTCAGATTCAAGCAGAAACGAGTACTAGCCATCGGCAAAGGTGTACCAGACGTGGTTATGAGAAATTACGGTTTTGAGTGAGTATTTAGTCTTGTATGTTTGAATGTTTGCAATGGTACTTTTTTGAGGGAAGTTAGTGTTCTAAATTCAAACCTGAATATATCGACGGAACTTTTGCTCGGTACTGGGTAGTGAGCTCAGATCGGTAAATCCATCTGGCTAAAATCCTGTAACAGGAAGGTGTAATGTTGCACTCCGTTCGCAGCAAAGTAGTCCATATGGACTCCTACGTCCATGAGTTTGCGAATATAGACGGACTTAGTCGCTTCAAATCCTGGATTCAACTGTCAGAAAAAGATAGTGGGAAACCACTATCTGATCATCAGTCGCAGATTGAAGGAGTCTTCGTCGTTAGTGACCCTGTCGACTGGAGTAGAGATATACAGGTATGTCTTCTACTTCGTAAGTTGAGGGTCTGATTCAGTCCTGGTTCTAGAAGGAAAAGTCCTCACCTTGCCCAGGCAGAAGTAAACGACCCGCCGATAATATCCACAAAGGATCGCCAGAGGTGTACATCAGATATTTTAGTGGATTCACACAGGTCTTCGCTTTCTCTGCTAAACAGTAGAAAAAAGGAGGTTTATAGTTCTCAGATCTCGACCGAAATCACATTTTGAGGCGCTCTTTGACTTTTTGTATGACGTGTAGGTGATGTGCGACGTCTTGCGATCGAATGGCAAACCTGGAGAAGAAGGGACGCTCAGTCAACCTCCCCTATTCTTTGCTGCAGATGACCTGGATTATCAATCTACATTTCCAGTCCCGAGGTTGGGAATGGGGGCATTTCGAATAGCTCTTGAGAGCATTTACAATCTAATACCCGGCACTCCCCTACAGTATGTATCATATGGGAAACCCCAGCGAATAGTGTATGAGGATGCGAGCCACGTATTGCAAAGTCTCTCAAAACGGATTTTTCTTAAGGCAAACATTGTCTCCGAACCAGCTATGCCTTCACCACCACCTTCAAACGATCCGGTGCTCAAGAAACAAGTATCGGAATATCTTCCTTTCAGAACAATCTATATGATAGGTGACAATCCCTCCACTGACATCATAGGTGCCAAGTCCGCAGGTCAGCCTTGGTTTGCCATTTTAACTCGTACTGGATGTTATCGAGGACAGCCTATTAGTGGTCTATACCAACCCGATAAGGTGGTCGAAGATGTCGAAGAGGCCATTCATTTCATCTTACAGAGGGAGGGTCTGACTTGATCATCATACGTCTGAGACTTCTACGGAGTTGATGGTAGTGCCATTGTTATTATCCGTGAATAACCATCAGCGAAGAACCATCAGATACGAGACTTGTAAACATTGGGCGACATACACAAACTGAGAGGAGCCCAGAGTTACCTGAGCGTTGAGCTCCCTTTACGAGGTCCCCAATGAGGAAGAGCTGTGTCACAGGAGAAGACAGTAGTCAAATTCTACTAATCTTTCCCTTGTCGTAAAGTGTACCTTTCATTGGAGAAGCTTCACTTATGCTTCATCTACCGTTGCTAGATGAAGAAGATGTATGCTGAAAGAAATGTCAGAGCAGAGCTTTAAAAAATTCAACTGGGACGGCGCTCATTCTTTGTTTCCGTCCATCTATAGTATTCCTCAATGCTTTGAACGTATCTTCCACTCGTCCTCACAAAGAGTTTCAAACCTGGTGCTTACAGTTCGATGAAGTGCTTACATCACCTCAAGACAGAACCTCTGAACTTTGGAGAATTTGACATATCAATATTATGATGAACTCAATCTCCTGAGTTTATGAATCCACTCTGTAAGCTTGATTAGATGTCATTGCCAGCGGAAACTGGTAGAACAGTCATTGACTCATTGAGTAACAATATGAGCACCACCCTTTTTGTTGTATGTCATTACATTCTTAACGTCTTATACACGCTATGGGTTGTAAATATTCGAACTGCAGTGGAAATGGGAATACGGCCCTTTGAACACTATTCCCTTATTCCATCCATACAGTTTATACATCCGAACGTAGCGGATAGAGTTCTGACTACAAAATTCTGTTGCTTAATTCAGGACAAAATTTTTACTTTTTTTCTTGTTAAAGGAGTCATTCTATTTGTACTTACTAAATAATATCTTGATACGATGATATTTTTTTATTCGGTATCATATAGTTCACTGTAGAAGTTCAATGGTTCAAGAATTCTTATAACTTGGTGGATTTATTACTCTTTTCCAGAAAATGGTAAATCAAAAAAAATTATTATTTGGTAGGTTGATTTTTTACAGAAGAAGCTAATGTTTTATACATAAGGACCATTACTCAAGATATAATTTGGATATAATTTTATTCATAATGATAGAAACTGTAAATTATCTTGGATTTCAAAATACACAATCTTTACATTTCAAATGAGAATGAAAACAATCAAAATACACAATTTTTACATTTCAAATGAGAATGAAAACTAAAAACTTATAACCTTTATAATTAGAATGAACAATTCAAACAACCACGATTTGGGTTCTGATAAGGATATACTAAGAATTGCAAAAAAACACTAAGTTTTGCCTTCAAGATTAGAGAGATTTATGAATGTCATGGTAACTTACAAGGAAAATCTGAAGTTTCTCATACATGTTTGGTTAGTCACAAAAGTGCTTACTAATTGCAAAGAACTCAGAACTTTTCTTGCACTAAGGGGGTTTTGTTTTGGAGGGGAGTGATTACTCATCCCATGGATGGGTAGCAAGCGCAACAACAACACGTAAGGTCTCCTCTTTTAAGGGAGAGGGGTATGCAACAAGGTAACCTTTTTGTTCCTCTACCCTTGGAGTTATATGGAGCAATGGACAAGACGTTCAATACTTTCATCAAGGAGTACATGAGAGCTTATCATAATAGACGTCAAGAGATACCACTCTCACTCTCATACTTTATAGTATACTTTAGATAGCGTGTGTCCATTGCTCTATAGTGTAATCCATAGTAGAGCAATCACACTAGGTGATGTTTCTTTGGATGCTCTAATAGTTTTTGTAGACCTTACAACTTGCATAGCTCGTATATCTTAGGTGCGGTATGGTAGATTTGTCACATCAAAACTATTGGGGCCAAGCTCCATTTTCCCTCTTTTGTCTATCCCTTGTATGGTTTGATGGGGTCTTTCCATCCTTCATGTGTTCTACTCGGTCGCTGTTTTTCTCTTGCACTAAAAGGTATTTGTTATAAAACACAAATTGCACATTAAAAGTTACAACAGAGTTGAGTTTAGAGAGATCTCTATAATTACATTCTTTTTTTACTTGTTTGCTATTAAAAATAAAGTCTAAGATCATCATCAATTTAATTATAAATAGTTTTATTTTTCATACAATAATTTAATACCTAAAGCTATTCTTTGCACTCCTTATAAATTCCTTGACTTACAAATTCATATGCTTTATTCTTCTAAACAATAAATGAAGCTAAATTTATTTTGTCATTAATTCTTAGACTTTGATACATTTTAAGTTTAATTGAGTTCTCTAGATAATAAATATGTTGAGTATTGAAAATGCTTTGGAGTTTTAATTTTAGAGAAGAGGTGTGGAGTTTGGTTTTACACCTACTTACTTCACAATGTTAGCTTCGCAATCATTAGAAATTCATCTTGAATAAGAGATAGGTCACTTGTGAGTAACCTATATGATGATGCATAGTCCATTTTGATAGTTCCTTTTGATTAAATTATTGAGCATGTCAATATTTTTTTTTATATCAAGAAAATCATTGTTTAATTGTTGTATTATATCCTTTAGTTCTATTTTCTTCTTTCTTACTATTGTACTCACTCTTACTCTTTGACCCTTTAACTTCTCTAAAGTTCCTTCTTGTTTTATAGTGAATGAAACAAAAATGTATAACTATTACTAAAGCTTTATTTAATCTATTAGCCTCTAATAAAATAAGGTTTACCAAATTTATTTTCTCTATAGACTTATTTGTACCTTGATTTGAAGCATTCATTATTTTTATTTGAGGATACATTTTATGATATTTTATGATATTTTAGAACTAGGTCCATCTAAACATAACTCTATTAATATTATTATTATTGACTTATAATTTATAATTTATAGTCTATCACCATGTTAATTTAACACCCAAGAACATAACTAAAGATTATTGATATCACTATAATTTTCTTCAGAAAAATAAATAAAAATATGAAAATAATTTTTAATTGCAATTTAAAGCTTTTCTAACTTTTGAGGTAAATTGAGTTTTATAACATATATACTTTTCTATGTGGGAATTTGATGTTTCCACACCCCGCTTGTAAGGTGGATTCCATTTGTTGTAGGATATGAGGTCACCTATCTTCATCATATGGGAGTGCCAACATCATCACTCGGATCTCTGGGAGCGTTGCTCCATATTATCTCTTTTGACTTTGCCTTGTACAGTTTGATGTGTCTTCCATCCTTTGGGTTTGCTCTGCGGTTTCCTCTCATACCTAGGGGTGTATAAATATCAAGAACAATGTGGGGATATCAATTCCCTTGTTTTATCCTTGTAGGGCTTGATGGTGTCTTCTCCTACTTCTTGTTTTCTATGCAATTATCTTCTTCCTTTTTGTTTTATTGAGTTCTAAACATTTTATGATAATCTACTTTTCATGACTAACTAATTATACATTAAATTTTAGAAGTTTGAAATTTTAATATTCCAAAATACTTGGTGGTTTGAACCTATGAAATAATTTTGGAGGTTTAAACAATCAAATTTATGATCTTAATTGGATTTTTTCTACCAAACCATACAAATAGAACTAAATTATATATATAATTTCTTTAGTTACTTTTCTAACCAAGTAGATGTTAAGCAATTCTAAAACAATAACTATTGAAACCTAATTTGCATGAAGAGAAGAGAAAATAATCTCAATATTAGGTGGTGAACATTCTATGAACATTAGAAGACTAAATTTCTAGAAACCTTGGTAGAGAGGAAAGTAAACAAACATCTTTCATTCATAAAATCATTCTACAAACATTCTCAGAAACAAGTAAGCAAACTCTACTAAATTTTTATTATAAAGGAAATAAGCAAGATTGGATAAAATTACTTACAAACTTTATCTAGCATCAAAATTCCTTGTAGGTTCACTATTTAGATAATTGTATTAGACCACTATATAAATCTATAATTTTCCAAGTTATATTTTTTAAGTCCTTTTCTAATCAAATGCATAGCTTAGTTTAGAGAGGTCATATTTAAATTTATTTTGTTGATTATATGCTATATCTTATAATTGTAACTAGTCATAGTCATAAAATATATCATATATTAGAAAATAATAACATAAATAAATAGAAGTATGATGTATTGTTGATAATCATACTATTTTGATTTTGATTATTGTGTTATCTTTGAAAATAGAAGACTCAACATAGAATATAAATTTTAAGATGAATAATTCAGGATTTTAATTCCTTTAATGGCTTTTTTCCACTCACTTGAGATTTTATACTTAGAAATCTAAAATTAAGTCCAACAGAATGTGTGGATAAATGATCTTTGAGTCCTCTCATCTAAAACTTTTATATATTTTACAATTTAATCAATATGAATGGATGAATACATGATCATCAATCCTTGAAATGGTTTAACCTTATATTTATATATTTATTTATTAACTATCATAATAAGCATGTTCAAAGTAATGTATAAAATCAAAGTAGTTATCAACTCCCCTAAACCCTAATCAACTCTTAGGTTTTTGATATCAAGTCACAAAGATAGAACAAACATTTTAGAATTTGTTTTTTGGAAAATGAATTTTTTTAATCTAAAAATACTTCATAAGGAAATGAATGAGGAAATTAAGCAAAAACATGAATATAAATTAATTTTCTTCTAATATATCTATTTTAGATTAAGTTGAACTAGTTAATAAAATTTTGCTTGGACAAGAACTCAAGAGGAAAAAGTAATGATTTTTCATATTTCTTGATGCTATATATAGGACACGTAATACTATCCATACCCTTTAATTATGAAATTCTTATAAGTGTATCTTATTTTTCATTCAAGAGGAATAACTTCTTTAAAGTGATAAGATCATGATCTCTCAACCAATTATCTATGTTGTTCTATTGATATAAAATTTAACTTAAAAAATATTAATAAATAAATAAATCTTAATGATAATAAATACTTAATAAAATATTTTTTTATGATTTTATTAAAAAATTTATAAGACTAGGAAAAGTATTAATATCAAATTATTAATTTATAAATACATTTTAAGTAGATTGAAATATTTATTATTCTTTCTGAAACTTTTAAAATTATAATGAAAATAATAAGAATTATAAGGGAGCTTATATATTGATGTTATCTATATTTTTGAGTTCTTTCTCTTTCCGTTCTAATTAAGAAATTATCCCTAAGTGGATGAGAAAGGTGACCATGTAGAACACATGAAGTGTGGGAAGACCACATCAAGCCTTGTAAGAGATAGACAAACGAGGTAAAGTGGGGGTATGCCCCAGTAGTATCCATATAAGAAATCTGCACTATCGCATCATAAATGGATTATACATCATGTTAATTAACTTTTTTTTAAATTTAAAATTAATTTATTGATATTTTAATATATATTTAATTAATTGTAATTTGTATCCTTGAAAAATATTTGTTTATTTGTTTATTTAAGATCTTGACTTCATACATTTAAAATCGGAATATAAGGAAATAAAATTTGATCTATACTCAAAACTTATACTTACTCTATTGTAAAATTATTTATCACGATGAATTATTATAGAATTAAAATTATAAAATAAGAGAAGTTGATTAGAAACCCGTGTGGATAATTTTCATTTTCAAAAGCCAAACCGAATATAAGACATATTGTATTTAACATTTATATATCTTTCACAATCAACACTTATATTGGATTCACCCGGATAAAAAATAATGTAAGAATAACTTATTGGATACCTTTGAAACTGCATAATTAAGCTTTTCGCCGTTCGATTTCAATTTTCAAATTATTTTGATAACCGGGTTGAGCACCGAGTAAAAGTAGTACTGTAGTACAAATGACATGACTTGGACGAAAGCAGAGAGGGCCGGGAAGCCAAGAAAGGACCGGCGATAGGAGGTAGAAGGGAAGTCCCTGATTGAGGGGTGGGCTGATCCTACAGAAAGAGGGCTTTCGTGACGAATGGGACGAGTTCTTGTACGTACTGTGTACAAAGTTGCGGTTTCTCCTTCGCACGAAGAAAGTGGAGGACGAGATGCTGAGAACAGGAGAGGAGGAAGAGTAAATTGCCGGGGTGAGAATTGGAGTCCGGGGTGATGGTAATGGAGGAGTTCAGCAGGGGGATCGACAGGAGGAGGACTCTGTGAAGGAAATTTAGTGGATCGATTTGGTCCCGTTGGTTTCCCACATCAGGCTAGGCTGGGAGGAAGGGACTCGTCGAGGTTGAAAAGAAGGAGGAAATTTAAGGCAGGAAGAAGACGAAAGAGAAGTGAGGAAAAATGAGTCGGTCAAGCGAGAAAACGCCGTTGCATAATACTTCTCAGAGTGACATTGATGAGATCGAGAGCTTGTTCAACATCAGTGTCCAGCCTGCGACTATTGAAGTTCCAACCTCGACTGCCCCGGGAAAACCTGCCACCGCTGCACGTCCGCAGGTATCCATTCCGGTATCGTCTGATCCCCGTCCGTCTGGATCTGGCAATGCGGCAGCGTCGTCATCATCAGCTGGGGAAGCCGGAGGTCCAGGGTCTTTTGGCGGGGGTCCTGAATATAACACTCTCACAGAGCCCGTCTGGGCGACACTGAAAAGAGATGTGGTCCGAGTTGCCACCAATTTGAGGCACGTTGTCTTCCCCAATCCTTATCGTGAAGATCCTGGCAAGGCGCTAAGAGATTGGGATCTTTGGGGCCCGTTCTTCTTCATCATCTTTTTGGCCCTCACATTGTCGTCCTCGGCTACCGAGAACAAGGTAACAAGCTTCGCTTAGTATAATAATAGATCTAGGGTTCTCTGAGTTTCGCTCGACCTTGTAGCTCTCTATTGTCCGCTGAAGTCGAAGGTCGGCTTCAACTGATGTTTCTGAACGCCTCTACCCAATCCACCATCTAATGTTCTGGAAACCACATTGTTATGTGGCTTCGTCTTCGTGTGGTCGCGCCGATGTGCTCTCGCACCTTCTTTCTTACTGCACTTCAGCGTAATCGCACCGGCCTCCAATGATTTTCACTAGCACGTTGACACAGACCTTGTTGTCGTGGACAGACTTATCCCTTGTGACAATATGATTTTGTCACCACTTGTGTGTCTAATTAGGCTCCGGAGCTTTGTTTGAAAGCTTTTATCCGCAGCATGACTCCGGCTCTCAGATTCCCCTTCCTTTCTTGAACATATGCATGTCACATTTTCACGTTCTCGACCAATAACAGAACAGATCGGCGTTCGCGCTCCGTAGACTATGCACCCTAAGCATAAATCGGGGATATGTTGACGCTGTTCTTTCCAAGTGAGAGGGATTCGTGAAGATTTTGATCCATGAAGTCTGAAGTGTTGATCTGTCGGCTTGCTATCCTACACAGGACTTTGTCTACTCCTCCCTGTCTAGTTTTCTTTGCCCGGCATTGTGATCGGTTATGATAATGGACACCTCATCCTTGAATCTCGCAGTTTCTATTCAGATACCCGAGCAGTTCTAGTAGCATTACCTTTGTTGTGACTTGGGAATAGATTACTGTGTTTGCGACGTTGTTAGGCTTAGCCTTTTGCATATTAGCATTGTAAGCGCTCCTTCCCTTTCCAGGTTCGGAATTACATCATGTTATCTTCAAATTAAGCGATTTTCTATACCTCAGTGGCTGGTTATTCTGCTATCTATTGACGTTTAAAAGCTGAGTAATTTCTGGTGACTCGTTTCTGTGGCATATTTCCAGTTGATTCCTCATTTATGTACAGTGTAAAAAAACTGTTTGGATCTGAAAGTTACTGATAGCAGGTCCATCTCCAACGAATGCTAACTCCGCTGTACTGCAGGTTCCTATGCATCACACCATGAGACTTATTCCTGTATCCAAACTTGAGCATATACGCATCTCGGAATTGACAGGCATGACAATCTTTACTATACCACTAAAGATCGTCATAACTGTCACAACTGTCAATTCCGTTGATAGGTAACCATGTGTATGTCTGGGTACAGGAATAAGTAGTATCATGGTGTATCCAAACATCCGTATGCTTACCCCTCCCCCCAATTGACAGGTATGATAATCTTTATTATGTTACTAAAGATTATCATAACTGTCAATTCCGAAGCGAGGTAGGCATGGGTATGTCTGGATACCCGACAGGAATAACTTATCATGGTGTGATGCACAAGTTATGAGGATTTCTATTATATTACTGTGAAATGTCAGAGCAGTCCAGTCAGACGTGGCTACGGAACTGGGTTGTTTACAACAGGTTCTATATTCCATTACAAACAATATGCTAACTCCGCTTCCTCGGGATGGTTTCAGTCAAAGGTTTTTGCAGTCGTGTTCGCAGTGCTATCAGCTGGAGCCATCGTATTAACTCTTAATGTTCAGCTACTGGTGAGTTTTAAATTTCTATGTGTGGTCATTCTGGTGTTTTGTTCCAAATCTTGCTGCCTTTTCAGTACATTCCTCTGATGGCCTTTGTGCCTTTTGGAGCCCACCTGCACTTAAAGTTCACATTTTATGAAATTTTAAACCGGAGACGAATCTGTGGAAGACCTTAGTAACGAGTCCTTCATGTGGAAGAGTCTGAAGTTTGATTATCTTATGTTTATTTGCAGGGAGGTTCAATCATTTTTTTCCAAAGTCTGAGCTTGTTGGGCTATTGCCTATTTCCACTGGACATTGGGGCTATAGTGTGCTTACTACGGGACTCCAAGTTGTTTAGGAGCGTTGTGGTGCTGGTAACACTGGTCTGGAGCTCGTGGTCAGCCTATCCTTTCGTCAGCACAGCCGTACCTCAAAGTCGAAAAGCTCTGGCTGTGTACCCTGTGCTACTCCTCTATATCTCTGTGGGTTTTCTGGTACTAGCTAATGATTAAATTCCTAGTTCGAGAAGCAAATGCATCTGGAGGTTGAGCTCTTTGCCATGTCATGTACAGTATTTGGGTTTTGATATGCGTTAAGGCTCAACGCAGGACATGGTATGGTAGAGAGTTAGTGACAGTAATCCGACCTTATTTTTTGATCAGACCACCTCCCCAGTTGGTTTAGATCACTCCAAATTTGGGGCCTGTCCATGTTTTCTTAGCTGATCTGAAAGGAGACAGGTGCAATAAGGTGACATGGTAAAATGTAATTCTTTCTGATTTTTTTCCTGAAAGGGTGTAATTTCGCCCTGTCTCAATCAACATGTGCAACTCATGTAAATTTCGTACGTCTGTGCCACATTCAATCATATCATCAAGTGCTGCACCGTCAGGTAAAGGTTTACACACGGATGAAGATGAATATCGTCTATCGGTGGAAGTCTTGAATTTGGTCGATTGTGCATCGTGAGGGGCAATATGTGAATGCCGTTGTCTGTCCCGCCTATCGTCTTAAGTTTCCATGACTCCCTTGATTGACCTGAAGTTCTACACGACGACGACTGTGTGTAGGAATACACTTTTTGTTCTTTGGGCTCTATGTATGAAAAAGTCAAATCATAATTGTTCTTTCCAAAATAAGTTAAAAGAATCAGAGACAGATTACAACCCGAAACTGTGAGTCTGCGATGCTCTGGAAAGCCAGCGAGGTGCCTCGGGGTTGGCCCATTCAAGTGGGTGGGTATCAACTATGGTGATTTGGGTGGTCTTTCGCCTTGTGCTCTTCTCTATCGGCTTCCAAGATCATCTCTTGAAACCTGTCAGTATTGGTGCTGTTTGGAAGCTGCACTAGGCAACTCGTGCCAAATGCCGCTGTTTTCAAGCATTTTGGTTGCATGCAAATTTCAATCAGGTTGGGCACCGACGTCCATAGACATTTGTCAAGAGAAAGTAGATTTATTTCTCAAGTGGAATGAAAAATGTAAATTGTTCCAATGGACTAAGGGAAGGAGAAAAATACGTAAGCAAATCCAATGGACCGAGGAACGTAAATTGGAGCAGAAGTAAGAGAACTGTCAACGAAAGAAATACTCATCTAAAATTTATGGTTTATTGTAGAAGTGTTTATTCGCCGGACGAGAATTTCTTATGAAAGAGAATATTGAACTAAAATTAACTGTCTCAACAAACGAAAGAAATGTAATGGAAATTTGACTGTTGCAATGAGCTAAGGAACATAAATTGGAGTAAAAATTAGGAGGTGGTTGTCCAATGGCTTGGCTAGTAGTGTAAACGACATAAAACCTAAATTGAAGTAGAAAAGAAAAAGGCGACCGCATGGTAAAAAAAAGAAGGATGGGAAGACCCCATCAAGCCGCACAAGGGGAGACAAAAAAGGTAGAATTGAAGTAGAAATAGGTGATGGTTGTCCTCTGACTTGGCTATTAGTGTAAGAGAAAAAAGGTGACCGCGTAGACGACATGAAGGATGGGAAGACCTCATCAAGCCTTACAAAATGGTGCTAAGCCCCAATAGAGTAGATATGAGAAATTTTCCCTTATGCACCTATAATATCCAAGCTATACAAGTCTACCGTCTACAAATAACAACTAGAGCATCCAAAAAAGTATCACCCAGTGTGATTGCTCTCCTATAGATTGCACCAGCCATTGCACTTTGTAGAGCAATGGATATATGCAGTCTAAAATATGCTACAAAGTATGAGAGTGAGAGTGGTACCCCTATCGCCTAACATGATAAGCTCTCGCACACTCCTTAACAAATGTGTCAAACGTCATGTCCATCACTCTACATATGTAATCTTCCGAGGATAGGAGACCCTAAAAGAAACACAAAAGAATAAACACAAAGCTTCACACTCAATACTCTGATTCCCCAAAGGAGCACCTTGTCTTTATTATATAGCAAAGAGTATTCTCCCAAAGTAAGCTCCACCCTTGAATCAGATACATGGATTGGTGACTTGGCATTGAGCTCTACCCTTAGATTAGTTGCATGCAAGGACATATTGATTCTGGTCCAATTGGTTGATCAAACAAGCTTTGATCAACCAGCTTTGAACAAGCTGGTCAAACAAGCTTTGACCAGAGGAGATCTTTTGTAATACCAAGGGTTAGCCATATGATCTAGAGGTGAAATTTGGTTTGGTAACATCTAGAAGGATGTTATACATGATTGTCAAAATAGATCAGATAGAAGTATCACCAAAAGAGTACTTCTACTAATAGGGTAGAAACCGAAATAGACTTGAGAACCTTAGAACCAATAGCTAGACATATGATTTAAAGGTGAGAATTGGTTTGGTAACATCTGGAAGGATGTTACACATGATGGACTAAACAGATCAGAAAGAGGTATCACCAAAAGGGGATTTCTACTAATAGAGTAGGAACCGAAATATGCTTGAAATCTTTGAAGGCAATTTTGGAGGCCTAAACGGATGAATTAGGCCTCGAAAATGTGCAGATTCCCCCCCTAACGGAGGATAGGTTGGCCTTCCCTCCCCCTGGTTTGTCTCGTCAAGAGCTTTCCAACGGTACCTTACTCATGTGATTCTGAGATTCCTACAGGAAGATTCCCTAAAAGATTCCCTCCGGTCAAAGCTCATTTGACCAACCAGATAGGACCTAGACCAGACAGGTCACCCATCCAAGTCAGTAATCCAAGGGTGGAGCTTGCTGACATGTCACCTATCTATGTCCCTAATCCTATGGTGGAGCTTCCTTGGAGGAGATCCTCTTTGTCTATATAATAAAGAGAAGGTGCTCCTTTGGGCCATCGAATGTTTGAGTGTGCAATCTGTGTTTTCTCTCTTCTCTTGTCCTCGGAGTATTACATCTTTACAGAATCTTCTTGTAAGAATCTCAAAGTTGAATTGGTGAGATACCCGTTGGAAAGCATTTGATGAGACAAACAAGGGGAAAGAAGGGGGGAGGAAAGGCTAAAGAGAAGACTGAACTGATTGAGTTTTGATTTACCACCCTTTACACTAAGATTCACCTTGACAACCTCAAAACAAGGCTTACCACACTTATCCATTCTATTTTAATTATAGGTTCACTTTGTACAAGGAGTCATTGTTGCTAGTTAAGACTCAATTTTTGACTTTAAATATAGATGTCTCAAAAGTAGAAACACCATTCTTCCATTGGAAAAACACCTAAAGCTCGTGATAATTGATGAGGACACTCTTATCCAGTGGATGTTGTTTTAATTTGATAACTTCTCCGTCACATTTAGGAATCAATTGGTTTTTCAAGTGATTTGGATTCCCATGGGGACACCTTTGTGCAGTCTTTGTGGCTAATTTGTATATCTTTACCTATGAACTTGATTTTATTTGCAGATTAGTGAATTCTTATGATGTAGACCTACTGCACAATCTGTCCTATATTTGGAGATATGTAGATGATCTTCTAGTTGTAGGCTCTTACTTGATTAACTTTAGGGATTTTATGTATGTGTGTGACATTGCTAGAGGAGGAAATATTTATCCTAGACTTCCTTGTAAGTTTGTACGGACCCACTTTTGCATTCATTGTAATTATCTTGACTACAAAATTACTCAAGATGACTTTCACATCTTTGTCTCCATCTATGACAAGAAAGAGTTTCCCTATTTTGCTAAAATTAAGACCATCTCTTTACCTCATATTCCTCTGATATTTCATCCAATTGCAAATTAAGCATCATCAAATCATAGTGTTTAGCTATAGGAGAGTTTGTAATAATAAAAGTTCATATCTGGTAGCAGGTATGAAACTTATTGACAACTTTGTCTCTAAAACTACCCTATTCACATCATTCAAAGGAAGTTTTACTTTGTCTTACAAAGAGAAAAGGACATCCATGGCTATCATGGTATGAGCTTCTATAGAGTCTTGAGAAATTTTGTTCTCTCAACCAGGTAGAGAACTCTTATCTGAGCCCACCAATATCGATGCTCATAAGTGCTAGGACTTGTTTGTTTATTTGTTGACAAGTGGTACCACACTTCCCGCTATGCTTCTCCTTCAAAATACCCAAGGTCTCTCAAAGCAAGCCACTCCTCTCAAAACCTCACTCTCCTTCCACTCCTTCATGTTCCACTTTCCTCTCTTTGGATTATTGTTTTGTTCCACCTTTGATTGTTGCTTGCTCTACTTTACTCTATGAACTTTTGCCTCCTATTTTATGGCAAATGCAAATGACTTGCTCTTTCCTTATGTCATTGGGCTTGCTCCCTACTATCTTCTTTGGGTGTCAAAAACTTGCTCCTTCTCGTGCATTCTGATTCAGCTCCTTACTATTTTCCTTGGTGATTTCACTCAATTAATTTATCACCTTCTTCATTTGTTTGCATCATCAAGTAATTTTGATAGTTTTTACTTGCTTTGATACTAACATTTTTTTCCTTTCAAGCTTTAACCAGGTATCTCTCAAATCCTTTACCTTCTCCTGCTCATGATTTCATTTTCTTCCTTTGGATGCTTATTTATTTGCATTGCACACTCATTATGCTTATTATTGTTGCTGCCCTTTGTTTGGATTTTAAGCTTCATATGTTACAATTTTTCCCTTCCCTTGAGCGGCACTATTGGAGCAACCAAGTTTGCCTTGGCACTCATGAGTTTTTGAGTAAAATCTTGATACCAAAGGTCCTGACACTTGCTCATTTACTTTGGAACTATGTGAGGCACTAATGGAGTTGCATGTGTTTCGGTGGAGGTTTACCATGGCCGCCTTCTATGGCCATCAGTTTGTTTAGTGTCTCAAATCTCTCAAAGGTCCAGAGCACTTGTTGCAATATACTATATCTAGTCCTTTGACTCTTTGCTCCTTCTCATCCTAGAGACCATCCACTCTCTTCTCCTTTGCTCCAACTCACATTGGTTGTTTTGCTTCATGTTTTCTGTCCAGTCTGCACATTTCATTTGTCTTGATTGGTTTAATTTTGACTTGTGGGTCTTCAATTACAGCTTGTCTATGTCACTAGATGCTTTGCTTAGCGTCATTACATGATGTATATTTGTTCTGTATATCTGTTCTCTGTTGTTGTTGATCAGGATATAGTTGATATTTTGTTTGTGCTTAACCTTGCATTTAATTTGTTGGATTCTTTACATTCTTTGAGGTTTAATTTCCCATTTCAGTTTGCACATATCATGTTACATTTCATATGCACACCATTTGGATGGAATGAATTCTATATATATATATATATATATATATATATATATATGAAAGAATATATAAGGTGCTTCTTGTAAAAAAATTTAAATGTAATGGGTTTTAGGTTAAGCTTCGATGCAATCTCAATGTTGCTATTACCGTTTCAATCAAACATGGAAAGATAATGCCTTCCTTGGTGAAATAGTGAAGAGAAGTGAAGGCTCTGATTATTTCAATTTCTTATATTACATATGTAATATAGGGAAGAGAAATATAGCTTGGATCATTTCACTTTGTTCTTTATTTAGGTAGTAAGTGAAGTTTATTTTCAATGAAATGATAAGACCACTTCATATCAGGGATTATACAACCATTACATTTTGGTTATCATTCTTAAAAGAATATAACTCTTTCAAAATTACCCATTATGAATGGATGATGGATAATATGTCTCATTTACTAAAAAGATGATTTACTATTCTTCTTCGCTAAAAATGACAAATAATAGAGATTATCTTGAATCTTTTCTTAAAAATATGTACACCTAAAATCTGGAATTTGATAAGTTCATAAAGATTCACATATTCTTATATATTATCAGTCTGCTTTATCTCTCCTCAATAAACTTGTAATTATTTTTGGAGAAAAGACTAAGGATCATGTCAATGGTTATTAATCTTTTTTTTTTTTTGTTTTATGGCAAGCAAGAAACACTCAATCTTTTTCTAGCAGATGCAATATACTATCACATCCATTTTTATTAAAAATTAAATATTCATTCCCACAATAAATGATATACAAAAAATAATAAGGACTTAAAATAGCGAGGTTTATATTTAAAATCTCCCGTTAAGCCATATGGGGATAAAACCTACTAGATAAAAAGGGCCTAGACCACAATAACACCTGAAATATCTCTCTCACTACATCTAAAATATCAGAACTATGAAAAGTTGAATACTAATCATATTAATGGTTTTATATTCATAGTTTACTATTTAATACTTAAAAGTTCTATACTTCATGTGAGATAGCTATTTGTCTCGTGTACTTTGCACTTACACAATCTAAGTCCGTTATAGTTGAAGTTTTGATCTGGATTAGATTAAGTAAGTGCGTAAAGTTTTATCTTTAATTTACATATCAGTAAAAGTAAGGGTAAAGTTTTATCTTTAGTTTTAATTATTAATAAAACCAATGAACAACAAGTAGCCCCATAAGGTTGCAAAAGAGCAAGTAGTTTGAAGTTGAAAATGAACAGTACCCACATTAGACACTGCTTAGTACCTTCCAAACACTATCAATCGAAATGCCATGTTATTATTACTTGATGGGATCTTCCCCTCCTTCGTGTTTTCTACGCGGTCGCCCTTCCTCTATAACTTAGTTTCCAAATAGGACAACCTGAAAGTGAAACTCCGCGGATGCATATTCCCAATTGTTTTATTAACAAGATTCATCTATACCCTACATATAATCAAGTTTCTACCTAATATTGAACATATTTCATTTTTAATGTATATGTTTATTTCTTCTTAGCCACATGTCCTTAGATTTAGTGATGTATTCATCGTTCACCAAAAGAAAATTAAAACAAATAACGCCCTTGTCACTTTCCGCAACGTATCACAGAACGCTAGCGATATTATTTACATTTCTTCTCATGTCCATGTGTGTTAAATTTAAGTGAAATCATTTATACTTCATCATACTTTATACTTTATACATAGAAAAGAAAAATCAAAATGGACGAAATCCTTGTCAATCCTCCTCAGTGACACGATAAATCCCATGACAGATTTCGTGATCGTCCTTTCCACTCAACCTTCCCTTCCAAATATCACGAACTTCCATCCCTGAACCAATAGTTTCGATATTAGAACTACAGTAAAATGTCACTAATCACGTCCCTAAACCAGGAGTTCGAACTTAGACGTTTGGGTTCACGTATCCCAATAACGCGTGGACCGAGACGTCCGATCCCCATTGCAGTCTAGTCGCTGCGCTCTTGTTTTAGGGTTTTATGTATATACGATGGTGATCATGCGGCACAGTACGTATTTTACGGAAAGGATACGATGGATCGGAGTCAGCATCATGTGGGGAATTTCAAAAGATTCTAGGGCCCCTACTGTACCCTCCCCACTTCTTGGAACCGCGTCGGTATGTGATGCACATAGTTTGTCCATTTGCGGGGACGCTTCTTTTATGGCAGGTCTCGGTAACTATGTTCGTGTCTTGCCTTTCTATATCCGGAGCCTCCATAAGGTTGAATATGTATGCTGCTCAATTTAGATATGTACATAAGGGATACAGTCCACCCCCCATAAGTGCCGTATCTCGGTTCCAGCTTCGAGATTGGACTTATGGTGGTTTTGCATTTACTAAAAATTTCATAAATACAACTGTTTTAAATATTACAATTATGGATGAAGGACGACCGCGTAGAAAAAATGAAGGATGGGAAGAATATTACAATTATGCAGAGTAGAGGTTTGGATAACTGCAAGCTTTAGATAAGGTTGCAAAGTAGAAATTTCATTCTCTAAATTTCGAGAAACATTGATAAATTTATCGTCTTTAAGTAAATTCCAACTACTTTGATTCTCAAAATGTGGATGAGAAATGTGGATGAGAAACAGATTTTCAAGGTCATAATAATTAAATTAATTTTCACCAAATATTAATTTCGTTTTATATTGTCGTGTTTGACTTACAGCTTTAGACTCGTAAATTCCGCGTTTATGTATGATAAGGACAAGTAATAATTATACGATTGACGAATGGATGATATACACTTCATCCAGAGTGAATAGCATGTTTCATTTGGGGTATACTTAATAACTCACTTTTTTACTGTTATTTCTTTGTTTCAAGAAATAAAACGAAATCCTTATGACTTTGACGTAATGAGTATAAATAATATACTGGAGATATACTAGAATCCCAATATTGTAATGTCATAATTTACATATGATCAATCTATTTCAAAATATCCAAATACTTAACTTCAGTTTGAAGTCAACTATATTAACTAATTGATTTACCTCAATTAAAATTAGAGGTATAGGATGTAAGTTTACCTGAAGTCAAACTATGTCTACATAATTTCCAGAATTTTTGATCTAGTTAGAACTTAAACCTTTTTGTGTTATATATCACATATCCATATGCAAAGGAAAGGAAAAAGTCAAGTGTTAATTTGCTTTGCTTTTATATAGATGGTTGTCCCATATCTCCAGGCTCTCCTCTTCCAATGCCTACTTTATTAAAGAGTAATGTTCGTCTTGTCCTGAAGATCCATGCTTACTTAAGAAAGAAAAGTAATGTATTCCGCCCTCCAAATGTGACATCTATTGTCAAAACAAAGACATAAATTACTCTATTTATCTTTGATAGTTTATCATCCTCATTTCATTTAGTAAGTCAGACCTCCATGTATACATTTGTCTTTCTCTTTGGTAGAATTTCCCTTTAGTTCATTTTTATGCAATTCTTTTATGATATTTTTATGTTTATTTTAGAAACATGTTTATAATTTCATGTTTAAAAGTGTTCATGAAAAGCGTTCATGAACGTAGTTCTAAAACTCTTTATATGTTTGTGTGCATTTTTTGGAAGAGGTTACTACAATAATTGATACACAGAAGTAAATTCCCTTTTTGTACTTTCTCATATAATATACCATTGAAAACCGCTACTTTAAAGAAAACTAAACCTGTAGTCTAGTACCACTCTTTGGAGAGAATCCATTTTTGTATTTATCCCGTCATATATACCGTTGAAGCTCCATAATTTATTCAGAGTTTAAATCAATAATCTAGTACTCGGTTGTCCTTTGACCAACTTACCTTAGTAGCATTGAATCCAAAATATTGGACAATGGGTCCCTTCTTAGTAATGTTCCAGTATTGCATCCGGTCATTAAGACTAATGATAAAAGTGTGGTCAGTAAGATGGATATTAGGAGATTACTTACGTTCGCATTGCTACCTTTGTTCATTATTCCCTTACATAAGTATCGTTTCGGGTTCTAAAAAGTGTTATTTAAATCCTTAAATTAATTCTTAGTTTTTACATCTTAGCAAACCATCTAATACAAAATGCATAGAGGAACAATGAGAATAGATAATATGTTATCATCTTGGACAATTAGATCACAAGACATGACTGCCATGCTTAATACATAAGATAAATCACAAGATCGAACTACCAGAAATGCCATATTAAATTTCAGTGACAATAAAGTTTCATATGGATGGTCAAAGTTACATAGAACTTATTAATACATCAACGAACGCGGAATCAATGCGACCGGTGGTAGCCGGGATCACTCTCTGTAACTACCGGCAAGGTCTGATCGCTACCTGTAGTCTCTCTACGACGTGATTCGATATCCAAAACTTAAGATGCTGTAGTAACTGTTCTTCGAAACGATCGGAACATTCTGATACTTCAAGAGTTCAATTTCAAAACCAGACAAACAATTCTCGCACTTCATGCAAATTGATATTCTGTGCATCATCCCCTAAGAGAATATTCCAAGGCATAGAGGACCAACTTCAGGTTAAAGTAAATAACAAGAAATTCGTCACAGCCATCCCTGACTTCCTCTTTCCCACAAAGAAATGCGAAGAATATTCATTAGAAAATAAAAGTCAGATTCGTGGGGGAGATCAGCTTGACTTGATGCTGTGTTTCAGCTACCAATAGCAAGCTTTTGGTCTCTTGCGAGTGAAAGGAACTCTCTTTTCAATCCGTAAGTCGAATCCATCACTAAACATGAGTTCCAGCAGTAAATCTGTTTGTTTATCTGGTGCATAGAGTCTACACACTTCCCCTTGCTAGTCAACCACTTTAGCACTTTTCTTGTGATGACAATCTCTTGCCTCAAAAATGACTGGAGAAAACTCCATCATAAGTCATCTTCGTTCGTGCTCTGCAAATGATATCCAAGCAAACTTGAGCATAACTCTATGAACTGGATTTCGGTTTCTATTGAATGAATCTGGATCCAATGGACCAATTCATTCATCCACTGGGTCATCCAGGAATTCGTTCTTTCAATGGGAGGCACTTGTTGTTCTCGACCTCGAGAGGCTGGAGGAACTGGAGTGTCCACAAAAGGCCAAATATGGAGAATAGGAGAAGCACAGCAGGAGGACGAGGAGGAGGACGAGGAGACGCCTTCCTTGGCCTTTACTATTCGACCGGCGGGTCCTCAAGATGTTATGTGGGGGAGCGAATATTCCATTGGAAGGCCACTCGCAGGGCAGGAAGAAAGCGATATTTGAAATTTAATGGAAAGGAGATATTTGTCGTTCGCAAGCGAAGGTTTAAGAGCCAAGGAAAAAGGGGAACTAGGATCCGTTCGATTCGAATCGGACGGTGCGGCGGACCAAGGGTGTGAGGTGCTGGATCGGATTGCGTGAATGAGAAGCCAACACGTGGGGTAGGAGTAGTCCTAACCAAGGACGCAAGGGACATGCCACTACAGTAGTGACTTTCCCTTGGCTACGAGAAAATTACAGTAGCAGTACTGGGGTACTGTACAGTGGTACTTTTGGAGGAAAACTGGTTTTCTTTTGAGGAGGGGGCCGATCGAGCAGTGCTGAGCAAAGTCTTTCCATCCCTAGCATCTTCGTTCTTTTATCCTGTGTTTGCCCTAGAACCATCGTTCAGCTCTCCCATCCTCTGCTCTCGGCTGCTCCGTGAATCGGTGAGTGCTCCTCGCGTTAGCTTGCTTGGGCTGCCTGGGTGAATGGGTTGGGCACTTCAGGGAAGAAGAGGATGAGCATCAACCTCCTGTGCAATTGAGTCTACTCTGCCATTCCTCTCTTTTTCTTTGCCGGCCGATCTTTGGTCGAAGGGATTCGTTTTCTTGCTGTTTCTGGTTAGGCTACCGTAGGCTGAGGTTGCGTCAAATTTGGTGGTGGCTGGAAAAATTTGGTGGTTGCGGGGTGAAGCCTCACAACGGTGATACCTGAAATCAGAATTCTCGGTGGGGCTCAGTTTGGTTGGTTGATGATTGTGATTTAGTGAGTGACTGGTCGGAGTTTGCAGCAGACGAGTACTTGTTTTTCATCGTTGAGTGTAGTGTCTGTCGCGCTGCATAGGTGTTTTTTCTTTGGAAGCTCCATAGGCGCTGTGTTGCAGCTGGCCTGGCCGTCTTTATTTGGATCAATCTGATTGATTACGGACATGTGTTCTCCTTGGATCTAGCCTATCGGATTCCAGATCCAGGCCGGATTTTTATAGTACTGCTGATCTTCTCCAACGTTATCCACACCGAGTCTCCAAGTTCCGGCGATCTCGATACTTGGTTTCTTGAACCTCTGTTTGCAAGTCTTGATGGCGGAGCTATTTACGCACGAAGGGTAGCTTGACTAAGTGCCTCCGACTCTTCAGACTTCTTTGTAGACGTCTGTCTGACGTTATTTTGACGAGCCTGGTACCAAGTAAATTTTGTGCGAACAACTCGTCTGGCCGAGTCGTCTCTATGTCGGGGCATGACTTAACTGTCCGATTGCCCTTTTGGTCGCCTGTATTGGTAGAGCCTCTCTACAAATCTCGTTCCCTCCACATCAGGGTGACGCTGATCTACCGTTGAGTGGAGGGCAAAATGTCTTCAACTCAATGACCCGGTTTATCAAAATGTTCATTCCCTAATCTGAGCATTCCGAATCGAAGACTAATAAGTTCGTATTTGAAACACGTAAATCACGACAGTGGACGTGATCGGCTGTCCTGCAGAAGTCCTCTGTGTCCCTATCATTGTGTAATACACACCTTGGCGTGAGCACAGCCTATCTTAACATTCTCTGAAAGTGCTCAATTTTGCGGCTGCAAGTGGATGAAATGGAATCTCTGAATTCGTCTTCCCGAGTGTAACCCGACCTAATGAGTCTCACCTCTTGCCAGTCCTCCGAACAAATCTGGTTCTGTTGTGATCCTCTCATTATTGCGTGTAGAATGTCTGCCGATTCTTATGTATTTCAGTGCGAGCCGGTTGCAATGTCCCTTACTTTTGTATTTTCGTGGTTTGTCCCCCCTAGCTATGGGCGCTTAATATTTTTCTTTACTTGCTCAAGCTCAATGACCGAAGTGAGGTGACCAGCTTTTATCGTTTCGAATTACATGAACCACAGAAGTTGCTGCCTCTATTACCTCTAACGATGCTCTCCTTCTCCATTACAGGGCACCGAGGTTTTCAAAAATTGGAGCTTGAGGTCTAGAGCTTGTGGATTCTCACCATGGGCAAGGGACCAGGATTCTACACGGAGATTGGGAAGAAAACCAAGGGTATTCCCATCTCTTCATGATCGGGTCGCCCTGTTTCACACAAAAGATTTACATCTGAATGGCCAGGGTTTTTCTAGGAGAGTCTGATTTGTAACTACGAAGACGTGTCGGGCTCAGTAGCTGAATGCAATCCACCGATGTCCGTTTCGAGAGATAGATATGCGATGGAAGGGGATTCCTCTGCTAGGAGCTTAACCACACCCTCTTTAACCCGATCGCACCAACATCGTAGTGGTCTACAGCCATTGAAATTGCGCTCTATGATCTGTTTGCCGCGGCACTATCATTAAGTAGGGCGGAGAACTTGAGTAGAGTAATAGTTTTGGTTTGAGAGGATTAGCTGCTGCATTGAACACTTCAGCCCGGGTCTGTACCAGAAGTTAATTACAACAGTCATCTCATGCAGCCTTAGTGGTCTTCGTAGAAGTACTTCACCAGTTGGAGCATCGTTCAATGTAATTTCTGTCCTCCGCTACAGGTCTCTAACATGAACGGGCTGATTATTTATGCTCAGATCTTCTGACGAAGGACTACACCTATGACCAGAAATTTACGGTCAACACAGCTACATCGGCTGGATTAGTGAGACTGCCCACTCTCTTCACGTGTCTTTCTCGTCACAGTGAAAGCTTAAGATGACTTTGTTGTTGGCCACGCCATTATTAGCTTTTTGCTCTGGGATATGGCACGACGCCCCACTGTGCGAAGGTATTAAGTCTTAAGGTTTTCCTGTCCAGAACTTTGTCACCACAGGAATCAAGAAGGGCGAAGGTTTCGCTGCGGATATCAGCACTAACTTCAAGAGGAACAACATCACCGCTGATGTCAAAATCGACACCAAATCGAATGTGAGCAATCAGGGCCTCACAAACTGACTCTAGAGTCATTCAGAACCGCATTCGGTCTTCCATCAATCAAGTTCCATCTTCGTACCTTTTGAAGGCTGCACGTTCTTCCAGATTGCTACCAGTTAACCACATCATGAAATAGGAAGTTACATGCAGCCTTTCCTCCTCTGACATTACTTGCATGCTTCACGCAGATTTTGGCGACTGTGACAGTCGACGAATTTACCGCCGGTGCCAAGTCCATCTTCAGCTTCACCATCCCCGATCACAAGTCTGGCAAGGTAATGTTTCTTTTGTGTGGTTGCCTTACTACGTAGTTGTCTCCTTGATCTCTTTCTGTTCAAGAATGTATAGATGTAGAACTAAATATGAGTTGAAGGATCTGTGCAAGTTAACTGACTACAGTTAGACGGTGAGCCTCGAATGATCATGCCTTCTCCTTCTTGTTCTTGGCCAAAGTTTGTTTCGAGGCATGATTCTTCTTAGACGGTGAGTTTAGGTAAAGTTATAGGTTGAGAGATCGGACACTTCATTTATGGCATTTGAGCACTCACGGTGAATGCAGTGACAAAAGACTGCACCGAGTAGCTGGAATTTTTTCCTACTTCCAGTCAAAGCGTCTTTTTCTCCCATTAGTAGTCCTACCACAGCTAGTCTCTATTCCCTGATTGACGCGTTCAGTGTACAGTTGAAGTGTTCATCTTATTAGCTTCATCCCGACTTCAGCATTCAGCGTGAGCAGTTACCTAAGTGGTCATACGAATGTGTTGTCATTCAGGTTGAGGTACAATATTCCCACGACCATGTTGGTATTACCAGCAGCATTGGTTTGACCCCTAATCCCCATGTAGACGTCACTGCGGCCATCGGTAGCGAAGGTCTTGTAGTTGGTGGAGAGATCGGGTACGACACGTCTACTGGCCGTCTTACCAAGTATAACGCGGGTGTTGGGTTCACCAAGCCTGACTTCAGCACTGCTGTTACTCTGTACGTTCCCCATCACCTTTGCAGTTGTCTTTTCTCTATTACGACAGGTTGTATGGGAACCATCTTCAGTGAATTTGTTATGGTTGTCTCGTATGCCTAACTGGTACTTACTTGCAGAATCGACAAGGGTGACACTGTGAAGGCTTCCTACCTACACCTTATTAACCCTGCTTCACGGACACAAGTAGCCGCTGAGATCGCCCACAAGTTCTCGAAGAACGAGAACACCTTCACCGTGGGAGGGTTGTACGAATTGGACCCATTGACGACTTTGAAGGGGCGGTTGAACAACCACGGGAAGATGGCTACTCTCCTTCAGCACGAATGGAGGCCCAAATCTTTGATTACCATATCTGGTGAGGTTGATACCAAGGCTCTTGACAAGAGCGCGAAGATTGGTTTGGCCCTTGCCCTGAAGCCTTGAGGAGAAAATAGAGAGAACAGATCAAATGCTCTGCCCGTTCGAGACATGGTGCGTTGTGATTTTTGACCTGGAAGTTGTGAATACGTCCTCTGCAACTATTTTGATATTGCAGAGGAAGGTCACAATACAAAGAGAATAAGCATTAATTAATGCTGCACAAATTTTTACATAAAGAGATTTCGTTTCGCCTATATATCATCGTCAGTCATTGTTCTTACTTTTCTCCGACTAGTCGATGCTTCATGTTAAGTGCATGCGTTAATCCGCACAGGTACAGACTTAGGCATGTCAAGTCTTTCTTCCCCTCTTGGACGTCACCCGGTCCCGAGTCCCACGCAACTGGCGTATCGGATCGGCACGTGTAGCTCTAGTCGAAAGCTGTCAAATGGACCCGATTCTAGTCAGCTGTAGTTGCCCTTGTTAATACTTGATCACCACTACCACATGTGACTTCCGCACGATAAAGAAACAGGACTCAGGGCTTGCGCAATCACCAAATCCCGGGGGTATTTCGCGCCGAGAGGAATAAAAGCTGTGGAAAGAACTATACCTTCTGGGCCTCTTTCAATGCAAACTCGTTTGTTGCTGTGTCTTGCTGAGGTTCACGTTCGTACGCCTCTCGCAGATCTTTCTCTCTGTACGCTATCTACTGTTAGAATATGCCATCAAAATATTCCATACATTCATGAAGCTCAAGGATGGTCACTACGAGCTACCAAATACTTACACTTCTAACTTATGTGCGAAGTTCTGCAACAGCTGATGCTGTTCTTTCAGAAGTCCGCCAAGTTGTTTTTCATGATCTGCAATTGACCAGGATCTCCAATGACAATTAATTAGAATTCCTGCGGGCACACAACTCACTTATGTGTTCGTAGAACTGCGGGCTAGACACGTCCATTGCTTGTTATACCTTGATCGCCTTAAGTGGCGACGCGCACATGCTCTAGTTGAAGTCAGACGTCTGTACCCATGCATTCTGACGGTTTCATTGTTCCATTACTCATTACGTTGACTGATGCTAATAGAGGACGGTAATTTCTGTGAGCATACAGGTGCTAAGCGGTTTCATTTTGGTGCAAAAAGGACTTAGAAAGTAGTAGATTCTGCCTGGATCAATCACAGACCAAGCCGACTAAGTATTGTACTGAATGAACTTTACTCAGAAGCACTGGAAGCTGTTTTTTAAGTGTCAGAAGCCCGTCCTCTAGGCTCCGCTTCTCTTCGGTGAAAGCTTCCAGTTCGGCTTGTAATCTGACAATGTCAAACACAACATTAACGGAATTTGTGTTGAGGAGGAAATGCACAACTTGCACAGCCATCCAAATGCGAGTCGTATAGTTCCGCATCTTGTGTTCTGGTGGTCTGCAGACATGTGCTCGAGCATGCTTGTCCGATGTTGTCCTAACCCAGCCAAACCAGGCTCGGTTAAGGTGTCGTAGGTGAGTGCTCTTCTGGAGTCGAAAGAATCAACGTTGAAACGAGAAAGCTTTTAATGAAGGTCCCCCCAAGACTTATTTGAAGGCCTGGTGTGTACCTTGCAATCTCGTCACTGTTTTGAATATTGAGTAAAGCACCGTCCAGACTCTCAATCCGCCGTAGAAGCTTTTCGTTGTGAGCATCCTCTTCATTTAGTTCAGCCTGCAATCCTGTGGAGTTTGTTAGCGAGAGCAAGAATATGGAGAGCTGATAGCTGATGTAGCTGATATAGCTGATAATGTGGGAAAAGGGAAAGTGGAACACCAAATTATTCCGAGCTTGACGACGTCCTCCAGTGATCTGGTATAATTATACAAAGCAGACTACGGACGATAATTACTTGTTCTCGACGATGTTCTTCTATGGACAAATCAGATTACGAAGAACGTAGGATCCGACTTACTACTGAAATTTCTAGGGAGAAAGATAAGGACAGAACTAAGTTAAAGGGACGTCACAAAGCACCAACCATGTTCGTAAAGTGTCGGTAGTTTATGAATGGTTCGAGTCTCAAACTTCCCCTAGCTTACCTTCATTGACCGCCTGCAACGCTTGGAGTGTTTTAACCTTATTCTGAGATAGAGTTTCATGAGAGGGTTTGGTAGCTTCATCATTCTTCTTGAGAGCTGCTTCTTCTATGAGAAGATTGAACTTGAGTGCGACTAGTTTCAGTCCAGTTTCATCCTCAGCATCCTCTTGTTGCCGAAGTTGGAAAAGTTTGCACCTTTCGATGAATTGATCCCTAAAATTTTGTGCGGCATGATTGTTTGTTAGACTATCAAAGAGGTCGGTCCCGCTAAAAGCTTTTACTCTTAACATCTTCTCTGCAATGCTGCACCGTCTTCCCGTAGTTTGTTTCTCAAAGCAACCACATTGAGTGAGGAGCGTGATAGTAGGTCACATATCCCTTATTGTAGACATCGGTTTTATGAGGCAGGAAGTAAGTTATTTCAGGATAATAAATAGAAAGAGATGAAGATGCTATGTATCTCAGGTCAAAAGATTTATGATGAGTACCTGTCATCCTGGATCTGAGAGTGGAGATCTTGTCTCCTCTTCCTGGCCGATTCAAGATGTTCCTTCGCTTTTGCAATGCTCTCCATGGTTGCAGCTGCAGATCATTCATCACTTTTTCAACACTAGTACGTCGGATCTTAATTTAGGTTTCTTCAGGCAACGAGCTGACCTATCACCTCCACTCGTTTCTCGTGTTCTAATCAGAAAGGTGCGAAAGATTTCATAAGCAACAACGCGTTGTTAATTATATCTTAGTTTCATGAAAGTCTGGTCCAGTGAGAAGAGGTCAACCAGTAGTGAGGACAATGGAAATTCCTGGTGTTCGTTAGTTTACACTCTTATTGCTCTTGTATACAGAAGGTCGTTTAAACTAAGAATCCCGGCGCAGGGATTATCCAGTAATTCTGGACGTGGACAGGTATTTAGCGCTATGTCTTGTGAGGTGTATTTGCTTGTGTTCCCTGATGAAAAATGTGCTTCAGTCCTCAAGGATTGAATACCAGTAACAGCTTCCAGGTCCATATACTGGACTTCCTTCTGAATTAGAACTTTCTTCCATTTCTCCCGTTCTTGGACCGCTTGCTGTTCTTTGTCTGAAATCAGAAGTAGATCTGCTTCAATCTCCCCAGTCTCTTTTATCTGCACTTCTATTTGATCGTTGATCTTGTGTAGCCAAATGCAAAATTGAGACAGTCCGGATGATCAGATTCAAGACCATACAACTTTAGGATACACTCTCGCGCTGTGTCCATGTACATCACCTGAGAACTGCTCAGACCGAGAACAAACCTATGGTGACCATACTCGCTAGGCTTGGCTGTACATCTTAGAGCCAAGTCAAGCCAATATGGTCAGCATAGGTTCGTTCTCAGTCTTCTCAGGTGGCCGTGATGATGGATAGAATATTATATATCTCGAACAGTATGACACTTAGTAAGAGATAAGCAAGACTTTCTACTCGGCTACAGTAGTGAGAAAACACAAGATGACATAAACTCGGTGATCTTTTCGCTAGAATTGGGGCATGTTTCATCTCAGTTGTTTTACGTACACCTGTTGTACTATTCCTTAAGGCTTTGTCTAGCTTCATCATGCATGATACTCTTTTATCAATTATTGCTAAGAACTACGTCTGGCCACCTTACATACTGACGCGCAGGTGAACACTTGAAAGCAAGGCTTACCTGGTCAATCCGATCCTTAAGTTCAGAAATTAGATGCAGAAAAGATGTGTTCGGTGTAGCTGCTACTTCTGCCATGGTTTCTGTAGTCCACAGTTCTGGCGATGCTACACCAAACGGTAAACTTCCAGCGTTCCCTCCGTGCTTACAAACACAGAAGAAGTTATCTCCGTGCTTAGGAGCACAAGATTAGAAGTTGGATGAAGTAACCTCAGTGCTTAGAAGCATAGGCTCAGAAGATTGTAAGACCAATATGAAGACTACATCCATGATCATAAATTTCGAACTGAAGGTCTGCCTCCCGCGCTCTTCAAGAATTACGCCTCTTCAATCTGAATGTCGACAGTTACTGAGGGAGTCACGAATTCCACTCGCAGTTATTGGGTATTTACTGTGGCTATGGAAAAAGTGCCACGTGTGGAAGTCAGTACACGCTTCCCGTGGATGCAGACGACGTCAAGCACGTGAATGGGGGAAGAAACCCGTGGAGATGAACAATCAACAGAGGAAATTGAGTTGAATTGGATTGCAGACTGGTTGTTACGCCTGCGTTGCGCGGTTGTTGTTGTTGTTATACGATAGTGAATGGAAATTATCAGGGATCTTTAACCGTAAGAGATTAAAGATCGGTAGAGCGAGCAAAGAAACCGAAGAAACTGCAGACGGAAGTCGAGAGGTATGGAACTAGTGCTAAATGAATCAACTGAATCATGAATTCCAGCTTCCTCTGGGGGAAAACCAGAGTATAAGTAAAGTTGCTGGATTGCATCTTCCGAGGGCGCCTGCACCGCCCTTGCATAAGGAGAGGGTAAGTCAGTACCCTGTGTTGACCACATTTAAAGATTGAGCTGAACTGAGATGAAACGAAGAGGCTGGCTCGCCGTCTAGCTGCAAGAAAACCACGTCGGAAGGAGTGAACGAACTCGATAAGGATGACGTTGATTGACAGTTGAGTATCCAGACGCAGGAGTTGTTTCTCTATGCCGACTTTTAAATAATACACTGTGGAATTGAACATCTTTCATCAACTCCTCGAGAAGGGAACGGAAAGTGAGGAGCTTATCAGTTTACAGTCCTGTTAGCATAGTAGGCAGAACTGCACGTAGATTTGCAGGCTGTGAAATCATGGAGCTCAATGAGATTTCTTTGAGCACGCTGATACATGCCAGACGAGAGGGAAGGTTGACGAGTAGTGTAAGAATGATTCTTATCACCACATGTCTCATGATCAGTCAGCTGCAAGTTTCCACGGCCATACGCAAAATTGTCGGACAAGGTCTCGTACATAATTTATCCTCGACAGAACCACCGCCTTCAGCAGATATTATCCTCACGAATCTCTTCCCTGAGACAACATTTCACAAATCACTATTTTCTTTATGGTCACCCAATCATGCTGAAGTTTCAAAGGACGAAACGAGCGTGAAGCTCAAGCTCGACTGGTTTTCAGGTACAGCCTCGGTCTTTCTTCTTGGCAGCAGCTGGTATTTGTTGGAACTTGATTCATTCGTGACCTGAGAAATGCCAAGCTTTTTCTCTTTGCAGGTTGCGCAATCAAGTCAATAGAGAAATACTATCACGGCTTTTTTAGCGCCGCCATCAAGCTCCCTGCGAACTACTCGGCAGGCGTGGTCACCACATTTTATGTATTAGCTCTTTATACACAATTCCATATGGAACATTAGCAGATTCTTTGTGGACAATTCTCAGAATCAGAGTCGTTATCATTAAACTTGCAGCTTCTTGAACTCAAAGTTACAACTTCTTGGAGCAAAGTTTTGTACCCATGCCTGAACATCTCACCTGACGCAGAAGTTAATTGTCGGATTCAGATGTCAAACAATGAAGCATTTCCGAAGAACCATGACGAATTTGACTTCGAATTTTTGGGTACTATACCTGGAGAGCCTTATACCATCCAAACCAATATCTATGGCAATGGGGCCACCCATATAGGACGAGAGCAAAGGTTTCGTTTGTGGTTTGACCCAACAGAACATTTTCACAACTACAGCTTCCTCTGGACGGCGAATCATACTGTGTACGGTCGCTTGAATCTCTCCCTATGCATGGCTTCATAATCTTTGTGAGCACAGCATTCGAGCCAGTGCTGCAAAACAATAATTTTCGTCGGATGGTTTTCATGTGCAGATTCTTCGTGGACAACATCCCCATATGGGAATTTCCGAGGTTGGCAGGCATGGGAGCTCAGTATCCATCTAAACAAATGTCACTTTATGCGACAATATGGGATGCCTCTCGCTGGGCCACTGACGGAGGACGCTACACTGTGAATTACGCCTACCAGCCATTTATCGCTACATACTCCAATTTCATACTCAGCGGTTGTTCGAATTTCAATCCAACAGCTTCACCAGATTCCTGCCCTCCAATTTACAACCGAGTAATTCCTCCAGGATTGACTAGACAACAGTTGCACGCCCTTCACTGGGTGCAGATCAATCACAGGTTTTATTCTTATTGCAAGGACACTCAACGATACCCCAATATTGCAGACGTACCTGAATGTGCAGCGGAACGATCACAAGCTATGCATGCCCATACAGGTCGTGCACACGTCCAGAAGCGATTCATTGTGGCTGCACCAACTAGTGCTCCCCTAGGAATTCGACATCCGAAATTCGAACCAGCACCATCGATATCTAGAGGGGATTGAAACCTTCGAGTCAAAGAGGCAGTATTAGACCCGCAGCTTTTGATTATTTCAATGACAAGATTGAACTTGAGTGCTACTGTTCAGTCCAGTTTCCTCCTCAACTTTCTCATCTTGATGAAGGTGGAATAATTATGCAAGTTTCGTCGCGAAGATCGTTCTGATTTCAGTGATGTCCAGTTGCTTCTACTACTTGATTTTGCTCATCAACATCTGCTACGTCTTCTATGTACCCCAGTTGAGTTAAACAATAAACAAACGAGTTGTGTCTACCCAAATTGAGAGTACAAGAGACATAATGACTCCATCATTTGCCGAGTAGAACTGTTTTGATCTCATCATGTTCTTATTATCAAGTACATCTGCAGATGTTACAATTAAGACAAATATAGATAGTCCCATCTTCTGCCTCGGTGAGTTTTGGACCAAAATCAAGAGTGTAAGAAACACGATGACTCCGTCACTTGCCGAGTAGAACTGTTGATGTAATCATGTTGTTATTATCAAGTACATCCGCAGATTATTAAATAAAGACAGTCAGATATTCTGCCTCTGTGAGTTTTGGACGACGCTATGGATTCATTTACAAATTTCGGTTCAGTAGTATCTTTGTTCAATTCTTCCTACGTAGTCGGCATTTATATTCTGCGTGTCCATGTTCCTCCTTCCTTTATTAGGGTTTCCAACGCTGTTTTCATGAGATTTAAGGGTATAGGAGTTGATTCCTGAACTGAAATCGGATGTAAGAACTAATAACAACCTAGAGTTCATACATGTTAATTTCCTGGAACTTTATTCTAACAAATTTTCTCTACAAAGCTACAAATGTATTCGTTTACCATTGAGAAAAACAACCTTATAAAATTTGATGAAATCACCCGTATTTAGGGATTCTTATAAATATCTATAAAATCGATGTTAAAACTCGCTCTTGTCTTCGTTGAATGTCTACTTCGTGTCCATCTCTCTCTCTCCCTCTCTCCAGGGTACTCTTCAAGTACTCTTCAAGGTTGTATTCACCATATACAACCTGAAATGCAGAGCTTGTATCTCTAGGAGCTGGTCTACAATTTCCCACCCTGTACAAATGTTGCGGTGTTGATGCACCTTGACCTGGAGAGCACATCTATGTGCCATCTGCACCCAGCATAGTTTTAGACCTTGTGGAGTACCTTGCTATATATTTTGAACCCAAGGACATATTTAGCATCACAAGTGAGTTGAAATAGTAATTAGATCTTATGTTTGTCTCTGATGATCCCGGTTGATGACACAAAGAATAATAAAGCTAATGCCTAGAAATTATCTAGAATCATGTTAGAGACCTTGTACAAGAAATGTGCCAAGGAACAACTTCATAGTTTTACTTTTCTAGTTATCTCTACACTCATCGTGGAGAAGTGGATGAAGAGGAGCTTATGACATTTACTACTTTGCAAATTGCATTTCCAAGTACAAACACATATTACGACTTCCAAGGTAAGGAGGATAACATCTTGGTTGAGAGAAAATTTAATAAGTAGGATTAGCTAGGTTTTAGTATGATTGTTAGATACTTGGCCAATTTTGAGTTATTGATGAAAGTGCGTGATTCTAGCCAACTAAGAACTCTAGGGACTACATCTATTTAAGTGAATATTTAATTGCCCATTTGGACAAGATTGTGAATGATAGAACTCATAAAAAATGTTAAATATTAGGAAGTGGACAATGAGAAGTTTCTAAAAGAGAAACACAAAGATATAGAAGGTTTAGTCATCATGGAAATGACTATAAAGATCTGATCATTGGTCAAATCTTGATAATTGACTAGAACTTGCAAGGAGGAAGATGATGGATCAGACACGAACCAAGAAGTTGTATAATGACTCGTTTCAATCACTTGAACTTTGCAAATCAATAAGGCAACAAGTAACATCACTTTGATACCAAGTATATATCTTAGAAAGAATAAACCACATTGTAAAGATGAGGTAATATAGGTGAGAGGTCAAAGGTTAGGAAGTTTAGGGGAAAGTGGAAAGAGTTGAACGATTAAAAAAAACGATTATGGAATAAGTTATTGAAAGAAATATTGGCACAAAGATTCTTATAACATTACTAGATGATTGTGTCTTGATGAGGTTGTCTTTGGGTGGAGTGGCACCCATAGGGGTTTAGTGTGGTTAACGACTTCTAGAAGAACAGTTTATGAGAAGTCATGAGACTTTGAAGAGGAGCAGACCTACAACTATGGAGTCTAATTTTGTAGGTCTACTTCATAACCAAGGGTCCACGGTACAAGGTTTTGATATAAGTAACAATTGTAGAGGCCGATTCATCAACAGTAAATAATCAAGTAAATTTTACTACTAGAAAAAAGAATAATTATACACAAAAGAATATTAAGATAGTGGATTTTAATTCAAAAACCATGTACAAATGAGCAAAATATAGCTTCCACGCATCAGCCATAAGATAATTGGTATAGACTTTAATATCAAATCCATACAAATTTCTAACTTCCAGTTTCTATCCATGTCATTGATGTTAAGCTCCACTTGAGAAAGTTAGATTTGACTAGTGAATCTTGATTATGGATACAAGACCTATATAGTTGGTCTACAACGAGTTTAAGGTTTGGTGTTTATAGTTTGGATATAACCTTATGATTTTGGAGTTCAAATCCTTAAGGGATCAAATATCAAATAAGTTTATCATGAAAGAGAAAATAGTTAGACATATTAAATGTATTGGACAAAAGAATAATTCTAGTTGAAAAGCATATATGCATCAGCCAAAATAATATGCACACATGAACCATACAATAAAGAAGATAATCCCTTAGTTTTGTAGATTCTCTGAATCATTTTCCTCTACATGATCCTCTGATGTGGAGGAAAATCATTATTGCATATTTTTTTGAATTTGTGCACATCCTAGTAAGTTACTTGAATTCATCTCTAGCTTCAATACCTTGCTGGATAGTGCATAGCAGCTCTCTTGCAAAGGCAAGTCCTACTCAAAAATTTGTTTCTTTTCTTATATGCACTCACTCGAGTATACACTCGAGTGAGTTAACTAGTACTAAGTAACTAGTACCAATATGATTTTGTTTGTATCTCCTTGTAGTACTTGAGACAAATATGGATTCAGAATCTTGACTGTTCCTTTATGTACTCTTTTGGGTATACTCTTGTCCAAAATGTGACAATCTTTTCCTTGAACCAAGTTGCCAGTAGTATGACTTTTTTGGCTTATCACATCATGGTAAGAGGTGACCAACTCTTGGTTGACCAACTCTTAGTTAGATGTCTCATGTATCCTTCATTTACATATATAGTATATCGAGATCTTGTACTTTCTCCCTAAAAACCCTTAAAAATTTATCTATTGCAAGATTTATCTCTAGCATATGGAGCCTGGTTGCCATAGGACATAAAGATTAAGGTTTAAAATTTTACATGGAAAATTTTTTTAAGTAGCTTTTTTATACTTATTAAGAAAAATGACAGCAATCAACAATAGCCAAGAAAATTTAAGTGCTTGATAAGGATTCAAGCAAAAGGGGTCCCACAACCTAAGCAAGTTTAGGTAAGAGATAAGAGCAAGTTGTAGACAAGGATAAAATAATAGTTGTAAAAATAAATTGGAAGGTGATCTTGTACGGGTAATATGGTCTTGTAGGTTGATGGTTTTTTGTAATGACTCTAATGATGGATAAATAACCAACAATTATTACATGTAAATTATATTATTAACATAATATTTGCCACTATGGGTAGATTTGCCAGGAGTTACTTGCAAATCATCTAGCTCATGTGCTATTTTGATAATAATCTTAATAAATGGAATAAATAAGTCAAAAAATTGCTTTCGTCATTAGCCACTATATTATAAAATACACCTTGGAAAGAGTACAAAATTTACCATAGTAATCCAAGATATGCTATGCATGTTCAAATATAGCTAAGCATAGAAGTTAAAATATCCAAAAAATAAGTTTTATATCTACTATTTTAAATTTTAAGTACATATCTACTATTTTAAATTTTAAATTTTTTTACTTATCAATATCTATCTTGTTGACCAAACAAGACAACAACAATAATCTACAAAAGTAGAGGAGATGAAGATGTGAACTACTCTTCTTAAACAAGTCTTGCAAAGCATTAAGCACTAGATATTATCATACATATACTCTTTTTACAAATTTAGATACCAGAAATTGTTAGTTCTTCTATACCATTCGGATTTAGATCTTCACTTCTCCTTAGTATAGAGTCTATAGCAATTTTTGGAGTTGGAGTTAGAATTTGAAAATTTGGTCAAATTCTCTTGAGTGCAAGGGATTTATAGGATCCATGCTTAATTGTGATTATATCTCTATGCAATTCCTTGTTTTATCAATATGGAGTACATATCTATATTGATAAGTAAAAAAATAAAAATTTTAAAATAGTAGATATGTACTCCATATTGATAAAACATGGAATTCCATTTCATTTATGAAATAAAAATAATAATGATAAATAATAAGGAAAAATCATATTATTGGAACAATTTTAATCATTTAAAAACTTGATTTGGTGAAGAAATTTCTATGAATAAAAGTAATTTCACCAATTTATTTATACTAATCAAAGCCTTGTAGCTTCTAAAGTTGTCGTGCATATATACATCGCTACACAACATACATCGCTGTCAACATCATACACTATAGAAGCACAACTCACACATAAGTCATACATAGACTCTAAAGTGCCACAATAATCAGATTTCTTACCACTCTCAACTCAACACAACTCAGATCAGTCCTTGATCTGTCACTCTATAAACTGCCAACAATTGGGCACTGATTACAATCAAGCCACACCCACTCAAGCATAGAGAATCCAGGTGACGCTCGCCACCTCTGTCCACCATAGCCATGAACTCGAAGGCTCAACATCAGAGAAGTGAGCTCTCTGGAGCTCACTTCTAAACTATACCCCTTGGACTTGAGCTAGCTCTGAAACCCTAACGGTCCCATTGACGACACACTCGACGGTGCCAATGGTGCAAAGTGACGGTGGACCCCACCATGAAGTCAGTACCCCGAACATGAAATCTGACTGTCGGAAAGTAGTCTCTGAGAAACTACTAAAATAACTCTAACTACTATCATTGGAACTCCATTGTCCGAGCATCAAGATGCGGCACTACAAATGGCGTGACAACTGTCGTGCATATATACATCACTACACAACATACATCGTTGTCAACATCATACACTATAGAAGCACAAAGAATAGACAACTCCAAAAAAGTGCACAAGAATAGATGACTCCAAAAAAGTGCACAAATGGAGTTCATGGAGGATGATGATCAAGGAAATAAAGAATCCTATTAAGAGAATTCAAGCCACCTACTAGGAACTCAATTAGTTCTACTAGGATTGAAGGCTTGACCTATTCAAGTTTACTTCACTTGCAAGGTATGATATTTAATTACGGTTATAAGATTTTGGTTAATTTTGGAAGTTAATAGAATTGCATCTTCATGCAATTAGCAAAGGGATTATGTATTCTTATCAAGCCAATAATCAAAAGTAGATTGATGATGGTGGATAGATTTCATTTTGTAACTCACATCCTATTACATTCAAGATTGGGAAGGAGTATTTGGAGTGTATGAGATTTATAGTGGCACCACAATACTTTAACGTCATAAGGTTCAATTTGATTGGACCCGACAAAAAATTCAAGTACAACACCAAGGTAAGAATTATTGATTAGGTTGTTTGGCACCTTTGAGTAAGACACCTAATGTAATACCAAGAGCTAGCCATATGATCTAGATGTTAAATTTGGTTTGGTAATATCTAGAATAATGTTATACATGATGGTTAAAATAGATCACATAGAAGTATCACCAAATAGGTACTTCTACTAATAATGCAAAAATTGGAATAGACTTGAAAACCTTAGAACCAATAGCTAGACATATGATTCAAAGGTGAGAATTGGTTTGGTAACATCTAGAAGGATGTTACACATGATGGACTGAATAGATCAAAAAGAGGTATCACCAAAAGGAGACTTCTACTATTAGAGTAGGAACCAAAATATGTCTTAAATCTTTGAATGCAATTTTGGAGGCCTAAATAGATGAATTAGGCCCAAAAATGTGCAGACTCTGCCCCCCACTCCTATTGGCCAAAAGGATGGCCTTCCCTCCCCACTTCTTTTTCTTGTCGAGAGCTTTCCAACAGTACCTCACCCACGTGATTCTGAGATTCCTATAGGAAGATTCCCTAAAAGATTCCTTCCAATCAAAGCTTGTTTCACCAACCAGATAGAACCAAGACTGACATGTCACCCATCCAAGTAAGTAATCCAAGGGTGGAGCTTAATGAAATGTCACCTATCAATGTGCTTAATCCTAGGGTGGAGCTTGCTTGGAAGAGATCCTCTTTGTCTATATAATAAAGAGAAGGTGCTCCTTTGGTGCGTTGGCGGTTTGAGTGTGAAGTCATGTGGTTCTCATGGCATGTTTCTTCTCGGATCTCATATTGTCAAAGGATAACACCTAAGCATAGTCCGTCCCAAGATGGGAAGCATGTTGGTAAAGCAACCATAGAGCAAGCTTTGAAGGAAGATATTCCTATTTTTGAGATGTGGATCAAGCCAATTGGGCATGAAGAATCTAATGCGGGCCAAAAGCCTCATCAAGAATGGTTGATCAAATATTTTAAGAGTTTGCACATGTGTTCCGGATGATCCACCAAAGAGGTTATACTCCAATCATGGTATGCTCTTCAAGATTGAGTTATTGCCAAGAAGTGCTCCAATGACTAGACCAATCTATTGGCTCTCACCAAAGGAGTTGGAAGAGCTTCCAATTATACTAACAAAGTTCTTGGAAAAGGAAATTTTTACAACAAAGTACATGTCTTTGAGGAGCACCCATATTAGTTGTCTCAAAGAAGGATGGAGGACTTTGCTTTTGCATTGATTATCATGGCCTCAATAAACAAATATTGAAGAATTCATATTCCTTGCCTCAAATTGATGACCTTCTAGATCAATTGAGTGGAGCACAATACTTCTCCAAGTTGGATCTCCAAAGCAGTTATTGGCAGATTCTTATTGATATGAAGGATGCGCAAAACATTGCCTTTTGCATAAAGTATGGGCATTTTGAATGGAAAGTTCTACATTTGGGCTCACTAATGCTCTAGTAGTCTTCATGGATCATATGCATTGGGTGTTGGATGGGCTATTAGATTGATACATGGTGGTGTTCTTGGATGATATTTTAATCTATAGCAAGATGGAGGTAAAATAGAGGAATCACATAAGAGAAGTTGTAAGACAATTGCATCAATGGAAGTTTTACTACGAGAAATCAAAGTGTCTTTTGGCAAAAGGAAGTTACCTTTTGGGTTATAAGGTCTCATCAGAGGAGATCAAGATGGAAGAGGAGAAAATCAAGGTCATTACTTATTGGCATACTCCAAAGAATATCATAAAAGTGCAAGCATTTAATGGTTCATCCACTTCTATACTCATGTGGTTGTACTATTGAACAATCTCTTGGAAAAGACCTCAAGCTTTCAATGGACCACCAAGCATAAAGAAGCATTATAGAAGCTGAAATATGTGTGTCTTCAAGACTCATTCTTCAATTGTATGATACTCAACTACATTGTGTAGTTGATTTCAGTGCGTCTAACTTTGCCATTGAAATTGTGTTGCAATAAGAATTTCTAGATGTGTTACATCTCATTGCCTTTGTGTCTTGCCGACTTAACATCACAGAAAGAAATAACTCTACTCAAGATCAAGAACAACTAGCAATGATATATGCCACCAAGGTATGTAGGTATTATCTCTTGGGGAAACAAGTGATCATGCGGATCAATCACAAACCCTTGTTGCAAACATTACATTTGGAGGACTATGAAGAGTTGACACCATTGATGGGTGGAACATCTACTGTTGTTTGACATCAAACTTAAGTAAAAACCTAGTAGATTCCATATCATCCTAGATACCCTATCACATGCATCTGATTTGAAGTCTCTCTCTCATCATAGTGTCAATTGACTCAAAAGTCCAAATTGAGTTTAGGACCACTTTACGACAAGACCCCTTCTTTTCAAATGATACAAGGTCACCTTGTAGCACACAACAAGGAATAAAACACCTTCTTCTTCAAGGAAGGCCTTTTATTTTGTGAGAACTAGATTTATGTTCCATCCAAGAGTGATCTACAACTTTGTGCCTTCAAGAATCCTATGAGTTACCAATCCTTGGTCACATGACCTTGGGTACACTATAATGCCGATCGTGGTGGCCCAACATGGCACAAGATGTTTGCAAATTTTTCCAATCTTGTGAGAGATACCAATGTAACAAGGCCAATAACCAAAAATTCAGTGGACTCTTTTGAGCACTTCCTATCCCATCTACTCGATGGGAACATGTGAGCTTAGATCTCATTACATCCTTGCCCAAGACAAAGCAAGATCACATAACAATTGTGGTGTTTGTGGATAAGCTAAGTAAATAAATCCATTGAGCATCCATCTTTGATACAATGGATGTTCCAACATTGGCCTAAATCTATTGTGATAGTATTTTCAAGCATCATTGAATGCCTTTTGTACTCATCTTCAACCATGATCCTCAATTCACCAAAAAATTTGGCAAGCACTTGGGACTAAGCACTCTTCCAACCACTTGTCACTAAGCTTGCTTTGTCCATGACCTATCATCCTCAAACTGATAGACAAATCAAACATGAAAATCACACCTTGGAGGATATGCTTTGTGCCTTTTTCAATGTTCACCATTCCAATTAGGATGAATGTCTTATAATTGTTGAGTTTGCCTACAATAATTCCAAACATGCAAGTACCGGATTCTCTTCCTTCTTCCTTAATTTTGGCCAAGACCTACTTGTTCTAGATGCCCTTCTTGCTCCTCCTCCATCTCATGTCCCTCATACTTTCACCAACTTGACCTTAATATCCCTAAATCTACAACAAGCCAAATCTCATCTCCTTGTTGCTAAGAATTGTTAGAAATAATTTGTAGACCAACATCATTGTAATCTCACCTTTCAACTCGATGATAAGGTCATGCTTTCTTCTAGTAACCTACCACTCTCATTTGATACTTGAGTTTGTAAACTTGCTCCTAATTAGATAGGTCCATTTGATATCACCCAAATCATTTCTCTTGATGTTTATGAACTTGCTTTGCCTTGTCATAAGCAGATCCACCCTAACTTGCATGTCTCGACCTTGAAACCCTTTGTTTCTAATATATCTTTCTTTTCCTCTCATATCCAACCCCCTCTTCCTCCCATCCCTATCAAAAATCATGAGGAGTATGAAGTTGATTGTGTCTTTGCATGTCCTCATATTCAACGTGGCCGCTAATAACATACTAAGTATAAAGTCCTTTGGAAACGGTATTCCCTTCATGATATCACTTGGGAGCCTCTTTCTCATCTCTAAAGTGCACAAACGGTCATCCAAGAGTTTGAAGCTTCCATGGTGACAAGGACGTCACCAAATAGCGGTGGAGGAATATGTAAAAATATGGAGTTCATATACAAACTAGTTGATACTAACAAAGTATAAAATAGTCCAAATTAGCCAAAAATTATAAGAATATTCTAGAAGTATCTAAGAAGCTATTTGGTACCTTCCAAGTATCAAGTAATGTGCATACCAAGTGGTGAATTGTAGGATAAAGCTTATTGGGAAACTTCCCAACTAGCTTAGCTTGCATACCAAGTATGCAGCTTCTAGAAAGAAGTTTCTCAAGAAACTTCCCAATCAGCTTAGCTTGCATTCTAAGAAGGTTGCTTTTTGGAAGCTTCTCAAGAGCTTTATATGTTCTCTATAATTACCAAGCTCATGCTAGGCACTCATAGTTTCACTCATTCAAGACTTCCAATGTGATCTTTCACTCCGATCTTTTATTCTCCTATTTCTCTCCTCAATCTTTTACATGATAGATATTTATCACGATTTATTATAATGAGATCATTGTAGCAACAATAAAGGAAATAAAAAAAACATGAGATATATTTATCTATAATATTTTATAATTTATAATAATTTCAAAAGAATTATTTTATATATAATGAAGAAATAATGTAACTTCAATTATTTTAAAGTGAGAAAAACCAAGCTCTGTGAGCAAGAACTATATTGTTGTTCTTTGTTGCTAAATATAATTCTTCATTTTGTAGAGCTATTTTTGAGAAATGGTATAGAAAGTTGCAATTTTGAAAGGGATTATAGTTTATCTAAAAAAAATCATCTCTTGATAAAATAATTGGGATAATAGTTATCCTACATATGAAAATATTTGATAAAATGAAAATTTTATGAGAAATCCTTAGGACTTTTATCCATGCATCTCAATATTTATTAAAAAAAATCCCTTTAAGACGGAAATGTCTAAATCCACAATTTAAGGATTGGCATTCAAAATCTTAAAACAAAATATTTTACATCAAGGCAAGATATATATGGGTCTACTTTCTCAAACTTAGCTTTTAAAAATACCATGTTGAAAGATCTTAACTTGAGTATTTAATTTTTCAAATTTTAAAATGAATTCTACATGAAGGAAAGATATCCATGGCTCTCACTCATCAAGTGTAAGCTTCAAAGAATACAACATGTTGGAAGTTTTTTTCATAAGCAAAACAAAGATATTTTTACTAGATCTATGTAAAGCTAGGTACCTACATATGCATACAAATCTAGGTGCAAATCTATAGATGGAAAACCTAAGGAGCTCACTATGCAAGGCAAACCTAGTTGGATGCCTATGCATTGCAAATCTAGGTACAAACTTATATGGAGCAAACCAAAGCACTTTATGCACAATATAGTTATGCCTCCTTTAAAAGAAAAATTAGTATATATGAGAAGGAAGAAGCGTGATGTTGACACCTTTGCTTCTTTGTAGTAAATTTTTCTCTTAAATTACCATGAAAGTGGAAAATATTAGTAAAGAAACTAGTATTCTAGAAGAAAATATAAAGATATTACACTTTTAGAGCACCTATCTTTATATAACAACACATTATCTTTGATTCTTAGTGCAAGAAAGTTTCAATGGTTTAATACAAAGCTAGCAAATTTCTTTATTAGAGATTAGTAGAAAATACTATAAAAATTCAAATAAGAAAGGTATATATATTACTGTTCATTTTTTACATTTATTCTACCAACATTAAAATATTGGATTTTATTAGCTTTTAGTTTAACATTGACTTAGGCTTTTGGTCTAAGGAAAACTATTACACTCCAAATATAAGTAGAAATATTTATTTACAAAAGAGAAGATGCAAATAATAAGGATTAAAATAAATAACTAAGAACAAGAAGTTCCTCAAGAAGTAGAAGGAGATACTCAAGGAGGTTGAAAATCCTAGGCTTGACTATATAAAAGGAAATCTAGTATAGATTTCCACTAAGTGTAAATTTTACATGAGAGTAAATGCATATAATCTATAATGTGAATACTCAGCTGGAATTATTTTGATGCAAAATACGAAAGAAGGTAGTAAAATAAAGATTTGAAACTATAGAGGGAAGTTTAGTAGAGGTTTTGTATAATGTGTTCTTTCTAGTGGATGTGTAGGACCTAAAGGGCGCAAACTTTGCAAGCTCTATTCATGCTAAAAGTTCATTTTATCATAAGTATTCCTATTTTGGTAGAGATTTGGTTGAAAATAAATTTCTTACACTAGAATAGTTGTGAAAGACCTAAGAAACACAAGCCTTAGTAAGTTGTGTTGATATAACTTTTGCAAAAAAGGACTAGTTTCTTGAATATTTAAATGAAATTATTTGGAAGTCAACTTTTCCTTGTTCTTTTTCCTTGAATCTAGTGTAAACTGTAGAGTGTTGTATAACTGAAAAATGTCCTAATTGATTTATTCATTTTTAATTCAAGACATGGTACAAGAATTTGAATTGGGAAGGTAAATATTCTAAACAGGAAGAATATTGTAGTATGTTCCACTAAAAGCCTGAAGCATGAATTTTGTAGTATAAACTTACATTAAGTACAAGAATGATTGGAATCATGTATAACTTATATTTTTATATATTGCGCACACAAACTGGGAAATATATGTTATGCTTATACATAAAGGAAAAGTTAAAAATCATTTAGCTTGCTATCCGCATTCTCATATCAGCGCACAAAGACACTCACTTGTTTTTGCAAACCAATTTTATTTTATTTTCCTAAATTGAAAAATATAAATCAAAACTAGTCTTGAAAAGCATGGTATTATTGATATATGGTTATAAAATAAAAAAATTTGCACAAAGTTGGAAGTTAAACATCCAAATATGTAACTGTAGGTCTTGGTTCCTAAATTTTGGTCTTATTATTGTCAAGAACTAAACCTTAGTAATAGAAATGTTTTAATAAAAATTAGACTTGACATGCAAGCAATAAATAAATGTAAACTTGAAAAAAAACCATATTTTATGCTTGAAATCTCTTGAAATCTCTTTGGAGCTGTGGAATGTGGAGTTGCGGGAGAGTGTGGAGACGGGAGAGGAGAGGGAGAGATGTGAGACAATATCTATAATTTTTGAGTGCTCTCTAGCATGTAGCATTCGAGTGAATAGTCGATTCTCTTCTTTTTTCAATTTCGTTTCCATTGGTATCTAGATTGAAGACTATGGAGAATGGAGTAGAAAGCTATGGGGACTTTTACCTTTTTTAGGGTTTAGAGTGATCATTATACATTGAGACTGATGGGTCGGGAATTTTCATTTCCAATCTCTTTGTTTTCATGATTAAGTTCCATGGGAATTTAGTTTGAAAATTTTAGAGATGGAAATTGAAAATTATGAGTGCTTATAGATTTTAGGGTTTTGAGAGATTGTTTTCTTATGTGAGTTGGGATGTGAGGGGTTGTGGTTTTGCACATATGAGTAGATATGGAGAGGAGTATCATGTGTTACTATCATTATTTTTGTGCTAGCCATGGCTACACCTTCCCATGTGGGGTCGTCCAGAGCAGGTCGGGATACACCATGCCCGGTGTGTCACCGATGCTTCACCTTGCAAGGTGTAAAGACCCATGTGTGAAGGATGCACAAGGACTATGATGGGATCACTTGGGATGCCCACGTGAGACGAGCAACCACATCAATAGTAGTGACACTCGGGATTACGCACGCTTCTTCTATACCATCGTTGATCGTTCCAAGGATACCGATTGAGTCGTGGGAGTGGTTAGCTTCTCATGCGGGTTGCATTTTGGGGTTATTTGATACTAGTTTTCCATGTCCACGTCTATTCTATAGGCTACCCCGCACACTCCATGATGAGGCTAGACAGGCTTTTCACCTACCATTGGATCGTTTGGCATGTAATCCCTTGGACAAGTTAGCATGGTTCCTATTCCTCTTACTCCCTCGATGGTGTCTTTGTTATGCTAGAGGAGGACGTGCGGGGCATAGAGAGGTAGCTGCTACATTTTATTGATTCCGAGCAGGGGATTGGGCAGCCCTTCAAGAGGAGTCTGTTAGGGATACATGATTTAGGAGACATGCATTGCCATAGGATACCACAGATTCCACTTGATTATGACGATGTAGGATATTGGGTCAGGCGGGAGAGTTTAGTAGAGCAGCACGAGCGGTACACCCTTTGTCTATAGCAAGTCCTACTGAAGAGACCATCTCTTCCTTACGCTCATTGCATTCTATAGCAATAGAGGGGCTACCACTAGAGGTCTTAATTATCAGCCTGAGCAGCCTTTATGTCTTGATAGGTCGCTATTTTCACAAGCATTGTGCACTGCCCCTCGCCTTTCCTTAGGAGGCTTGTTAGGGATAGTTTATGAGCACCTTAGAGATTGCTTCCAGGCAGACGATCATCTCCCAAGCAATCTCTAAGGTGCTCATAAACTAGATATCTAGGAGCACTCCTAGATATCCATCCGGAGTGGGTCGTCCTAAGGTGGATGTTGAGAATGCTTTTAATAGCGTCTCACGTGCATCCATCTTTAGAGAGCTTAGAGAGGCAGGTGGATCCTTGGCGAGTCTCATTCCTTTTGTGCGGTCTTTTTATGGCTCTCTTGCTTCCCTTTACTACCAGCATGGTGGTTCACAGGAGAGAGTCACCGTCTTTGAGTCAGCTGTTGGTACATGTCAAGGGGAGGGGGGGGCCTTATTTGCCATGGCTCACTTTAGAGCTCTCTTATCTACTACTTTGGCCATGTGTAATACCAAGAGCTAGCCATATGATCTAGATGTGAAATTGGTTTGGTAATATCTAGAATGATGTTATACATGATGATTAAAATAGATAAGATAGAAGTATCACCAAAAGAGTACTTCTACTAATAGGGTAGAAACCAAAATAGACTTGAGAACCTTAGAACCAATAGCTAGACATATGATTTAAAGGTGAGAATTTGTTTGGTAACATCTGGAAGGATGTTACACATGATGGACTGAACAGATCAGAAAGAGGTATCACCAAAAGGGGACTTCTACTAATAGAGTAAGAACCGAAATATACTTGAAATCTTTGAAGGCAATTTCAAAGGCCTAAACGGATGAATTAGGCCTCGAAAATGTGCAGATTCCTCCCCCATCCCCCCCCCCTCCCCAAATGGAGAATGGCTGGCCTTCCCTCCCCCTGCTTTGTCTCGTCGAGAGCTTTCCAACGGTACCTTACTCACGTGATTCTGAGATTCCTATAGGAAGATTCTCTAATAGATTCCCTCCAGTCAAAGCTTGTTTGACCAACCAGATAGGACCTAGACCAGACATGTCACCCATCCAAGTAAGTAATCCAAGGGTGGAGCTTGCTGACATGTCACCTATCTGTGTCCCTAATCCTATGGTGGAGCTTCCTTGGAGGAGATCCTCTTTGTCTATATAAAAAAGAGAAGGTGCTCCCTTGGGGTATTGATTGTTTGAGTGTGCAATTTGTGTTTTCTCTCTTCTCTTGTCCTCGGAGTATTACACCATGTCAGGTTGTGTATTTCCCTCCTTGGCAGATGATACACACATCGTACACCCTGTAGATCAGATTAGGCATGCCTTTGACTACTTGACTAACGAGCTACATCTAGTAGGCTTGAGAGTCAAGGTGTCAAAGTGTAGGGCATGGTCTCCTTAAGGTATCTCTCCCCACCTTGAGCTTCTAGAGGGGTGTATCACATCCATAGATAGACTTTGTATTCTTGGAGTGTCAATAGGATCGGAGGATTTTGTCACACGCTTCTTAGATGTTGCCCTTGTAGAGGATGTTCTCCATGTGGATGACCTTCCATTACTAGGAGATCCATAGGTGGCATTTGGTATACTCTCTTCTAGTATTGCTCGTCAACCATCCTACCTTATCCGTACAGTTCCTCCCTCACTGTCCTTCTTATCACATCTGAGAGCATTTGATAGGAGGCTTATGGGAGTCTTTGGTGATATTATTGGACCAGGGACCTTTGAGTGTGTGACAAGGGATTTAACACATTGACAAATGGCTCTACCTATCTCATGTGGTGGGGTTGGCTTGCTTTCTATGGAGGAGACGGCACCTATACCATTTTTGGGTAGTTGAGCTCTCTTGGCACCCCTAATTTCCTCTTGTTTTGTGGTTGCTAATAGGCCGGTTTTGGAGACTTATGTGATAGAGGTGGAGGGAGGATCCTTTTCTCTCCAAATGTTATTGCGGCAGACAAGAGATAGTCTATCCCCACGAGCACAAGATGATTTTCCACCGTTTTCTTCACTATTGTCAGATTGGACTAGAGGTTTATAGTCTTCCTTGATGGAGTGACAGTGTGAGCATACGCTACATTCTCTCTTAGTCGACTCGTCCATTCCTCAGGCTACTAGAGCACGTCTACGCTCTTGCTCCGGCAAGGGTGCAGGCTCTTGGATCCTAGCTTGACCGTGCATTAGGGCTTTCCGACTCACACCAGCTACTTTCTCAACAGCAATGAGGTTTCACCTAGGTTTGGTCCACCCATATGCATCTTCATTATTCACTTGTGAGTGTGGCTCTACACTAGATGCAGCAGCGGTCCACATGACACAGTGTCCTTTTGGAGGATAGAGGATAGCTACCCATGATGCCACTAGAGACATAGTGTTTGCTATGGCACAAGAGAGTGGATACTTGGCTTGGAGGGAGCGTTCGTATGCCTTGCAAACAACACGTGTCAGGGCAGACTTATACTTGGTCCAAGATGATCAGGTGACAGTAGCAGATGTCGTGGTTACGGACCCTATGCGGGATACAGTTTTGGAGGGAGTGATTACCCATCTCCTTGGATGGGTGGCAAGTGCAGCAGCAGGTTGCAAGGTCTCCAAGTATAGGGGCATGCAGCGAGGTCACTTCTTTGTTCCTCTAGCCTTGGAGTTATATGGAGCGATGGACACGGCATTTGACACATTTGTTAGGGAGTACGCAAGAGCTTATCATGTCATGCGTCATGGGGTACCACTCTCACTCTCATACTTTGTAGCATATTTTAGACAGTGTGTGTCCATTGCTCTACAGAGGGCAGTGGCTGGTGCAATCCATAAGAGAACAATCACATTAGGTGATGTTTATTCCGATACTCCAGTTGTGTATAGACCATACAACTTGCATAGCTCGGATATCTTAGGTGCTGTAGGGCAGATTTCTCATACAGACTCTATTGGGGCTTAGCCCCAAGTTACCTTTTTTGTCTCTCCCTTGTACGGCTTGATGGGGTCTTCCAATCCTTTGTTTTTCCTACATGGTTGCCTTTTTTCTTGAAAGCCTCAAATAAAAATCAAATTTCAATTATATTGTAAATCTAGAATAAATTTTAGTCTCTCTTAATATTCTCTCATCTACATATTAATTCATTATATTAAAATTATTACCAAAATATTCACTTATTATGAAAAATATAATGTTTATATAGAGAAAGGTTCTTCAAATGATTATTTATTTGGACCTCACAACTCTTTTAAATCAATTATTATCTTCCATTTTATTTTTTAAAATCTCTCTATCTACTTAACTATGTATCCTCTACTCCTTCTTCCTTGCCTTTTGCAATAGGAAATTTATTTATAACTCTTGGGATCTTCCAATCCTTTATTTTTTCAACATGGTTGCACTTGTCACTTTCAATGAATCATTATTTCTATCATTACCTAACTTACCCTATCAACCTAACTATGTACACTTTTCTCCTCTCTTTCACTAGCCACTTCTTCTTCATCTTTTGCTACACCCAAATGATGTAGAACTCCTTAAGATAAATCATTTTTATGTTTATATTCAAAACACTTTATATACTTAACTATTCTATTTTTCACTTCTTCCTTGTCCAAATAATGGATGTTCTTGTTATGCACTACTAATCATTTACTCTATCTACCTAACTTAACAATACACCCTCTTACTCCTCTCCTTCATTCATTGCTTCTTCCTTCATCTTTTTTTCTCCTTCCTTATCTTTTGCCTCAAAATCTTGTTTTCAAGGGTAGTGCTTAAATCTTGCTTTCAAGGGTAGTGCTTGAGAGTCTTCTTGAGTAAAGTATAGTCTACCCACTACCATCTAAGTACTATATCTACCTAACTATGTATTCTCTTCATTCATCACTTCTTCCTTATATTTTGCCTCAATATTTTGTTTTGTAGGTAGTGCTTGAGAGTTTTCTTGAGTAGTCTATCCACTATCATCTGAGTACTCTATCTCCCTAACTATGTATACTCTTTCTCCTTGCTTTTACTCATTGCTTCTTCTTTATCTTTCACTTCCAACATCTTGTTTAGTAGATAGTACATGAGATTCCATAACCTCTTGAGTAGTATGTAGTACAGTATATGCTACTTTTGGATTGATACTTTAGCATCAACAACCATTTAAATGGTATAAGGTGCATATTAAGATGCACCACTTTTGCATTCATTGCACCTTCCATATCTTTTGCCTCAACATTTTTTATGATAAGTAATGCTTGACAGTCTACAACCTCTCTAGTGTTTAGAGTTGTGCAACATACTCTTTACTACCTTGGTATAACATTGATTATCTCAATACCACTAAGCATTATCCTAATAGAATATGCAATTACATGTATCTCCCTATTTGGATTTAGATACCTTTGCAACAATAGAAGATGCAACAACATGTATCCTACTATTTGGATTTAGATACCTTTGCATTAATATAGAAGATTCAATTACATGTATCTCCCTATTTGGATTTAGATACCTTTGCAACAATAGAAGATGCAACAACATGTATCTCACTATTTGGATTTAGATACCTTTGCATTAATAACTATTGCAACTCAGAAAGATACAAGAATAACTTATATCTCATAATTTAGAGTTTGCTACCTTTGTAACAATAACCACTCGAATTATAGAAGAAAAGGCGACCGCATAGGAAAAACAAAGGATGGGAAGACCCCATCAAGCCGTACAAGGGAGAGACAAAAAAGGTAACTTGGGGCTAAGCCCCAATAGAGTCTATAATTATATTTCTCCTCCAAGCTAGACTGAATATATAAGATGCAACGACAATATATTGAACCTAGTTCCTTATAAAACATTATAGCCAACATGGCTTCCATGGTCATTGATTGTAACTTCATGGGCTATTGCCTAATACATACATTATAACCTTATTATATTCCTCCTCCAAACTAGACTGAATATAGTGATGTATTCATGCGAGCAACAAACTGGTCTTAAAACAAATCCTTAAACTTAGAGAGTATGGTGATAAGATTATACTTCAAAGCTTGTTACTTTTAATACATGTTTATATGAAATTTACCACCTAAATAATTGAGCTTTTAAGGAGTATTAGGGAAGTTCAAAATTTTATAATTAATGATTATTATGATAGTATTATATAATAAAGCTTGTTACTTTTAATAAAAATTTATAGGAAATTTATCACTTAACTATGTTAGCTTTTTTGTAATGGTAAGGAAGCTCATAATTGATAATTGATGCATACTATTACCATTGATAATTAATGCATACTATTACCATTGGAAACTGCAGCAAAGGTTTTTATAAACCTGATACCTTTCTTGGTCCAATATCCAAACATCATAATGTAATGGTTATGGTGATGAGTCCCTAATCCACCCCATGTTTGAATAGTGTGCTTATCCTTACTCAAATTAAGTCGAAAATTAATAGACCAATAATATTGATAAAAAAGACATAGAACTTATGATAAGTGACTTACCAAAAAATCTAATTTTATAATAATTAATTGGTCATATAGCATCCCATCCATAATGGAAATTTTGTTGTCCACTATTATGATATTATCACTTGTTTAAAACTCATTGCCATATTGAAGATATCCTCTTTTATGAGAAGCAAACTATCCACCTCATTGTCATCCTTAATCTACCCAATGTTTGCAGGGTGTGCCTAACCTTACATTCTAACATAAAGTTAAAAGGTGGTAGACCAAAAAGATTGATAAAAAAATATAGAACTTACAATGAAGTTTTCTATAAATGAATTACTAATACATCTAATTTATCATTATTAATTGGTATTGCAACAACTCATGCATAATAGCAAACTGTTGAGAAGAGTGGAAGATGACAATTGCACACTAGTTAGATATTATCATTTCTTTGAATCCCATCACCATATTAAAGATATCCTCTATTGTGAGAGGAGAATTATCCTCATGTTTGCATTCCTTCACACTGTAGTCGTAGGAGATATATAAGTATATGTCAACATCATATCAAGTCTATTCTCGTTTGTGAGAGGATAATATCAACATGTTCTCACTCCTTCACATTTTAGCCATGAGTGATATATGCAATGGCCAATGTACACTCGCAAGGTATGAAGAAGTCAACCGTCCCCGTCCCAACTCTACATTTCTTTTGTTCCAACTCACTTGAATGTGGGTTTTTGTGTGTTACGGCAGTTGCATTCATCATTATACTACAATAAACAAGCCATGCTAGTCCGTAGAGTAGTGCATGCAAACAATGCTATTTTATGCTGGTTCAAGCCCAAGCCACTCTCTCAAGCTCAAGATTCAAGTTTACAGTTGATTGTCACCATTTGTTAAGACTTCAACGTGAGCAAGTCCTTTGAGTTAGAATGTAGTTTCTTAAGTTATCATATTAAGAATGTAGCCATTCTTAATGTATCAAAATTTTCATCTGGTGAACCTCTTATCTAATGGCCCAGTTGTCCCGTAGAGTTTGTGTAACGGTTCGGTACCTTTTAGGACTACTTAGTTCATCACTTCTACTATATTAGTAGGGTCTAAGGTAGACACGAATTGTTACTAATTCAATATAATTCTTCACCACTACTCTTAACCTGTGCTTCTTATTCCTAATATTAGTTTTCTAAAAGTTGTTAAAATCATATTCCTATCCTAAATCTTCTTAGACGCATTCTCTTACATATAATAACAAATCCTCCCCTAACCTCATAAGTTCTCTAGATACATTCCTTACATGTAATTCTAACCCGTCATGAATTTTAACTTGTACTAGAATATCACGTCACCCATAAATGATAAAATAACATTTTGCTAGAATTGTGATTTTACAATTATTAACATGAAAATTGATAACAACTAACAGTTCTCCAACAAGAAAGTAGAAGGCATAATGGAGAGGTCCATGGTCATTACCATAAATGAAAAAGGAAAAGAACACTGCGATGTGACAAAGTGTTTATCATCTAAATTTTTGAAATATCGTTCTCGGTTTTTTTGCTTCCGTTTAGTTGACATGAAGTGCTCTGTTAAAATTTCGTACTAAAGTCTATGGAATATTCTTCTTTGTTACTTTATTTACTTCATTTAATGTCATTTGGATGAAACCAAAATAGAGAAATCCTCCGCAGACAATTAAAAGATCATGACCCTCGATAAATCAATAACTAATAAGTTTATCGTCCTTAATTTGAATCGATATGTCAAACAAGGTCGATACGAAATAGTCATGTACTTCCCGAAATACTATATGTCCTGACAGGTTCTTGAAAAATTGTCAGGACTGTCAAAGTAGACACGGCTCTCCGCTCAATATTTTAATCTTAACTTTTCTAAAAGAATTTAAATCCACACTACTGACAAGGACTTGATGCTAAACATATGTACATACTTAAAATGGACGTATTTGGTATATGAAACTTCTTTGATATATTCCGAAGTCAGACAAGTGTCCAGAGTGTTCCTATTACCAAGTGGATATGGATATAGGAGGACAAAAGCCGTACGTGGAACGGGAGATCCGGAACTCATTAATGCATATGAAGTGTAGATGAAATGGCAAAAAAATTACCAAGTGGATAGAAACTCTTATCACCGGCTCTGTCAGACACTTGCGAAAGAGGTCCCTGTACAGTGAGAGAGAGAAATTTTCTTATAGATAGAAGATCAAAGAAACAGAGCATTTTCTTATCACCGGACCAAACTGAAAATATCCGGTAAAGGAAACGTACCAACACTAATACTATACGAGAAGGAGTAAAGCATGAGAAAACTAAGAAAAGAATGAGAAAAGTAAAGCATGTTCTTATTACTACTCTACGATAAGAGAAATCAATGGGACACTAGACGACAATGAGATAGAGGATTGTCTCACACTTGACGAGTCGAAGTGTAGTGCATAAGTGGGACAAGAGAAGTAGAGCATTTTCTTATTACGGACCAGTCTGATACTCTACGATATGATAAAGAATGCCACACTATAAGATAACAGAATTAGAACATTTCTCAAACTTTACGACAAGAGGAATAGAGTATTGTCTCACACTGTACGAGTAGAAACATGGTGCAGAAGTGGGACATGAGACATGGGAAATGAGAGCAGAAGTGCAGATGAAATGTACTCATGAATGTGTGCAAATCGACATGAATAGCAACTCAGGAAATAGAAATTAAGTGAATTTAAGAGAAACCTGGGAAATGAGAGCAGAAGCCGTTCGAAGAACGGGGGATCCAGAACCCACTGAGTGCATATGAAGTACCGATGAAATATACTCATCAATAGGTGCAAATCGAAATGAATAGTAACTCAGGAAATGGAAATTAAGTGAATCGAAGAGACACCTGGGAAATGAGAACAGAACCCGTTCGAAGAACGGGAGATGTAGAACCCACTAAGTGCATATGTAGAGCAGCTGGAATATAAGCATGAACGTGTCCAAATCGAAATGAACAGCAACTCAAGAAATGGAAATTATGTGAAACTAAAAGTACGGAAGTAAGCCACCAAAGTAAAGACATAATTGAAACATCTCATGAGTAACGCCCGCGGAGAACTAGTATACTTCCCATAAACCACAAGCAAGACGCGACCGATTCGGCATCTAAAATAGAAATAGTGCATTAGTGAGGGAGCAGATGCCCTGAGTGTATAAACCAAGGAGACATGTTTCTTTTACAAAATTTCACATATCTTACAATTTGAAAACTGGAGACGAGATCTGTCTATCATTCACTAATTGAAGCAGAATGCATAGAGCTAAACACGTTCTTGAAAGGAAACAACAAGGTTCCAATTCCCAAGGACACGGACCTTCCGCCTAATAATATAAGAGAAATTCATAATGCTGTAAATGAGAAATACACAAGGTTAAGAAACAATCACGGCAAGGAAGTGAATCTCTATCCATAATTCACTAACCTTACGCGACACTGCCTCTTGGAAACTGTAAATGCCGTTCCAAATTGCCTGTAGGAAAGTGCATGCCTAAGTTCAACAAAGAAGGAATGCGGGTGGAAAAGATAAGGACGCTTAGTCTATTCCAAGACTGCGTAGGTATACCTCCCAAACAAACTAAAGCGACTGATAGAAGTGCATCTACCACGCTCACATGAGTAAACTCTAACGTAAAGCCTTCAGAGTAATAGGAAAATTCGCAAGTCTGCGCTAAACTGTCCTACCCATCACCACTCTTGGATTGCCCCCAATGAATTCTCTCACACATGCTCCAGTACACACTGTATCTTGTGGACTCTAAATTGTAGGTTTTCACCATACAGAGAGGAACGAACATTCCATTTACATTTAAGGTCTGTTGTGTCAGAACAGACGTCAGACTTCCACTCTTGTATTGTGTTTCTACAAGACAAGGGCGAGAGAATTTCCTGTTAAACTCTCTGACTGGGTTTCAACATTCGTGACCTTTGACTGCATCTAAGAGAGAAGCTCGTACATCAAGAGTCTATTTTTTCAGTCTTCTCTGCTGGCCATGATTTTGAAGTCTTGCTGAGGTTGTACACAACCTCCAAGCTTGACTACCTACTCAGAGCTAAGTCACCGCACTTTCATAAAGAATGATGCAAATTTACAAAGAGGAATCGATGGTCAAAGATCCTACCATGAACCGCTACTCATGGGTCTTTATTTCCTTCGCCTTTGCGATCCAATGGTCTGGCAGTCAGTTTGTAAATGCCAGGAATCTCTGACCACACCCCATGACCCATCAAAATTGCTTGGAGAGAGCAGCTGGCAGCCGCAGTGAATGTATCTTCGGCTCTCACTTTTACTGGACCATAAGCACAGTCCGCAAGTTTCGTCCAAACTGAAGTTCCTCATGCTCTGTACACAAAACTGTAGGAACTCATTAACGACCTTTCACCGATCCATATCTCGTCTCTTGTTGAAGCAAGAGATTCGGTTGCAGGCTTGGCACAGTCGGAGAGGGACTTGTCGGGTGCGGGCTGCGACCGGTACCTCTTTTGACAGCAAGAATCGTGACCGATTGCCTTTGATATGTTTCTGCATGAAGCGTCAAGTCAGGTTCTCCCTCAAACTTGGATGTACTCACTTTGAAGAGGATCGAGCAGCATATTCGAGCCAGGTTACTTTGAGACCTTCCTGCAATCGTACCAGATCTCAGGAGAGCTGTAAGGTGCCTTGGGGCGTTGTTTTCGCGATCTGATGCCTTGTCAGAAGTGAGGGATGTTTCTTGTAAGACCATGATCCTGGGAAGGCGGATTCCAAAGAATCTTTTCCCACAAGCTGCATCACCTTAGTCTCACAACGAGAACATACTGATGACACCATCATACAAGCATCTGGATGCTGATCGCTGAAAAAAGGCTATTTGGTCCGAACCTTCTCAGAGAGGCCACCAGATGGCACTACCTCGACTGCGCAGATGGACCAAGAATCAGGTCCATGGGTGTAGAGGCAGGGTCGAGCTCCAAAGCTCCAAGAGGAACACCAAGTGCATCGTCTTTGTACATTCTTTCGGACGTGACACAATGAGAAAACTTGGGCAGATCTGCCGGCCGGAAGTGCTTTACAGCTGAAGAACCTTCGATCTTGTGAAAGAGAGTCTTGAAACCCTTTAATTTTTGAAGTCTTATTGTCTTGCAACCTTTCTCTTCCGTGAAGTCGTTTACAACTTCCACCATCTCGTATGAATATGTGCAGCCTTCTCCTTTCAACTTTGGGATAGGTTTGGGCCCAGCTGTAAGCTCCGCCTCATCCCAATCGCTGTAGGTAGCCCAGACCTCGCTCTTTCTTGGATAGATCTTCAGAGTCCCTTTTCCTACTTTCTCTAAAACCATGTGAGAGAAAATATTGATCTGCTCAGTGACAGTAGCTTTCCCAATCTTGAATTCTCCACAAGTGATAGAAAGGCCAGATCCTTCCAACCACGTAACGTTACTCTGTTCTGTAGCAGGAGTAGGCTCCAACCAATTCATGTTAACTTTGAACGGCGCAAGGCAAACTCGAGATATACGGCCATAAAACCGGGGCATTCCATCTTGATCATCGTAGATTGCCCACACCTGTCCAGCTAAAATATCACTTTCAGTTCGCAGAGAATCGAAATCGTGAAAATCAGGATCCGGTACCTGTATGTGTTCTTCCTCTTCCCCAGAAGAGGATGAACTTGAAGTACCTATAGAGCTAACCTGCTGTGACCTCGTAGCCACTTTTGGCACTTGTTCCTTCTCTTCCACCTCTCTTTGACTTCCCCATAAGTTAGAAGATTGTTTCTTGTTCGGTTCTGAAGATTTGCTTCTCGTCCTGGCAGGAGATTTATTGGGGATGTTTTCATCTTTCGTCTCTTCTAACTTGACAGTCCTCCGATCCTCATGCTCTACGGCACTGTAGCCTCGTTGGCGAACCTCAGTGGATGAAGGTTCCGTCTTAACAACGGGTTTACTCGTCTTTGACCTTGGACTTACCCTCAAACTGTCCGGCAGGTGTGCTTGCACCGGAGCATCCTCCTCCGCCTTCCCTGATCCAGCAAGCTCCTCCTTGCAAGGGCCATTCTCTGGTGTAACACCTGAACCGTTTTTGTTCTCTTTGATTTCCAATCCATCATCATTCCCCACGCCGGTTCCCCTCTCGACGTCCGACTTCGTTCCCTCATCGCCATTCACACTAGGCCTCTGTTCATCTTGGGCAATTGATTTGCCTTTCTCAACCCTTCCACCATTCTCTTTCTGTTGAAGGCCAGAACTTTTCCAACTTCTATCTTCAGAATTATCCTTCCCACTGCCATCAATTCCTCTTTCATCTTCGAATTTAGGCCGCTTGGCGTCAGGGAAGTCTTCTATGTCAGAGTCACTTACGTCAACTTTGTAGGTAGAGATATTCTTCTTTGTGCGAGAGGATCTCCTGCGGGGCATTTCCGCAGCAACTGCCGGTTCCCTCTCAGGAACCGCCCCCATCATCTTGGTATCCTCCTCTTCGACCTCCTCATCTTCTTCCTGCTCACCACCACGTCTTTTCCTTCTCAGTCTCCTTCCTGCTCTGGGTTCCACTTTACGTTTTGCTTCCCCTCTGTTCTCTGAATCCTTCCTCTTCGACAATAGGCGCGCCATGGCCTCCTGTTTCTGGATCTCGCGTTGTTTCTTCATCTCTTTCTTTCGCTCTTCGTTTTCCTGCTTTTCCCGTCTTCTTCTCTGCTCTTTTTCCTTCCTCCTTGTCTCCTTCTCAGCCTCCACTCTATCCCGCTTGACCTTATTATATGTTTGCTGGACCACGTCGGCAGCAACATGACTCGTTGGCATACCTGAGGATGCAGCCGCTGCAGCCGGTGAGAACACTCCAGCAGTAGAACCTGGTATTGGCTGCTTGGCAGAATAACCATTTTGAAAAGGTCCATTCATAAAACCATTTGCCATCCCACCGTTAAATGAGGCATTTCCAGCCATCTTGGAGAAGTTGAAGTCCTGACGATGACCTTCGGAAAACGGAGCCCAGGCATATCCATTGGCACTGCTATTGCTGATGTCACGTGCATTAAATGTCGCCTTGCATTTGTTGCATTGTAGCTGGTAATCCTCATATTGCCGCAAATACTGATACTGCATTCTGCAGCAAGGACATGAGGTCCAGAAGGTACCAGAAGGAGGAGGTGAAGGAGAAGTGCCTGTTCTGCAGGACGTCGGAAACTGAGAGTTTTGATCAGTTGACACAACACGGGAGTTCGCCACTTTCATCTTCAGTCCCCTTCGCATATCGTGCAAATGCCTTTTCGTCTTATCACCCAGAATCCCCCACGCCTCACCAATGAGTTTGAACGCCGCCTCTGCACCAACGGCCTTGTTCTTGTCAGGATGCAGCAGCAATGCTAACTTCCTGTACTGTTTTTTTATCAAACTGTCTTCAGCTCCTGATTCCACTTGCAGGATGCCGTACCAATCCATTTCCCCACCTCCAACCTTGGTTTGAGCAACCGAGTGTACTTCCATAACAGGTAACATTTGCGACAGCCCTTCCAGAGACGGAAAGAGTTGTTGAGCTTTGAGCACAAATTTCTTTGCTCCTGCAAAATCTTGCAAGGCATATTTCTTCTCTGCGATATCCCTTGCTCGAACTGCTTCATCCCTGTTGCACTCCATCATGTGGACGACGGCTAATGATGTCCCCCACTTATGTGCACGAGCCCCTGTGACGCCTACAGATTGTCCTTCCTTAACACGCACCTATTTCACCACTAGTTCTAAGTTTCAAAGACGCTACCAGCAAGTTTTAACATAGCCCCCGCTAATGGAGCAATCTGCTCTGACAAAAGAGTTTGTTGGGACCCTGCCGATGAGATGCGAAGTAGGGAACGCTTGTCATTTCCTCCCCCTATACCTCTACATGGACTAATCAATAATCCGACCCGCGACACCTGAAAGAGAAAGCATACAGTTAAAACATCAGACCGTTGCCTGAAAGAACACTGGCAGAACCACTACATAGCATGAGATGAAGTCCATAGCAATCAGGACTTCAATTATCGCAAAGGCGGAGCACTGAACAACACCTCAAGAACGATATACTGCAAACATAAACGGAAAATCTCAGAACTGGGACAGTTTAACAGTACGACTATTAACTTCACGCATGCGAAAGATATGATGTAAGATTTCCAACATGAGGTCGCTTGCGAAGCTTTTTGAAACAATATTCATCTCTGCTTAAACAAGAGTCAGTCCGAGTACCATTACGAGTATTAAGGTAATCCCAAAATTGAGGCCAATAGTGTATATAGGAAGATAAAGAGATGTCTAATATGAGATGAGAACCCAAGAAATATCTGCAGAGACGAGAAATATAAATCAGGCTTGTGGCTAGATAAGAGGCCCCGTGGGTAGATGAGTCCTGCTAGATAAAAGGCTCTAGGGATATAAAATCTCATTAAAATGGAAGCGGTTTCCTCTATTAACCACCTCCATCTTGACACGATGTTATCTCCCTAGAGCCTCCTCCCTAGGATGGACTTATCTATGTAGCATACCTAGCAAAGACTTATCTACCCACAGAGCCTCCTACCTGGGATACAAAGAGCCTCCTATCTGCTACCTCGCATATACTTACTCTTGCCTCATCTATGTACATCTGATGTAAAATTAAGGTGGTTAACGAAGTAAACCACCTATAAATCTCATCAAATTCAAAATGGTGTGAACCATTGTCTGTTTCCGTTTGAGAAATATACAGGATATTGGAGATATGAGGACAGAAGCCGTTCCTCGAAAAGGGGGATCCAGAACTCATTAAACGCACATGAAATGTAGATGAAATGACAATAAAATGAAAGCAAAACTGACAAACAAATGTGCGAAAAGGAGATGAAATCTAATTCATAAAAAGCATGTATTGTCAAGCAACGAACATACTATGAACCAATGTGCACTGAGAAAACGAAGAGTCAACTCATATCAAGAAATCTCGAAATAAGCGAATATAAAACAATAGAAAACAAACTGAATGACTTGAGAGCAAATTGATTGAAACCAACCCCAGATTTCGGGCATGAAAAACTAGAGAGGAAATCGTTCGAAGAACGATTTCCACTCTGCTTTACTTCCCCCGTTCGGGGAAGTAAAATAGAGCCTAGCGTTGGGGGAATGGATATAGAGAAATGAGGACACAAGCAGTTCGAGGAACAGGAGATCCAGAACTCATTAAATGCAAATGAGATGCAAGTTATGTAAGGTATACAAGATATGTAAAGAATGTAAGATTGCGAACATCTGATCGAAAGATAGCATAAATAAACCTAACCTGGAAACATGTGTAGAGTAATACCTATATACCAGTAACATGCCTCTGAAAAGCGGAAACAGAAAAACAGTGCAAGTAGAGATCCATAACTCATTAAATGCAAATGAGATGCAAGTTATGTCAAGTATACAAGATATGTAAAGAATGCGAGATTGTGAAAACCTGATCGAACGATAGCATAAATAAACCTAACCTGGAAACATGTGTAGAGAAATACCTATATACCAGTAACATGCCTCTGAAAAGCGGAAACAGAAAAACAGTGCAAGAAGAGAAATAAAATTGACTTAACGAGCCGGACCGGAAAGATTCAGATAGACCAAAGTAGAAAATCAATGTAGCAGCAAGGATATTGAAAGTCGAGGACGATCCGTGAGTCAGGCCGAACGTATGACCTCCAGAAAGTATGAAATCGCTCAGAGAACGAGGGAAGTAGGGCGGAGAGTTAGAGGACTGGATATAAAGAAATGAGGACAGATGCAGTTCAAGGAACGGGGGATCCAGAACTCATTAAATGCAAATGAGATGCAAGGTATGTAAAATATACAGGATATGTAAAATAAGCAATATGGCAGACCTCTGATCGAACGATAGCAGAAATAAACCTAACCTGGAAAACCTGTGAAGAGTCAAACCTATATACCAATAACCTCCATTTGCACAGCGGAAACAGAACAACTCGTGCTAGTGGAGAAATAAGATCGACTTGATGAGCCAAAAGAGAAACATTCATATAGCCCCAAGTAGAAAAACCATGTAGAAGCTAGCAAAACGCAAGTCGAAGAAGAACCTAGGGTCAGCCCGCAATGAATGAAAACATGAAAATGTGAGATTGCACAGAGGACGAGGGAAGGAAATTCGAGGAAGATCCGTGAGTCAGCCTGAACGTATGAAAACTTTAAAGAATGATGTGGCTCAGAGAACGGGGGAAGTAGAGTGCAGCGTTAGAGGACTGAATATCGACTATATCACAGCATGTGCCATGAACACATGAGTCCTAAAACCACCAAAAACACAGAGGGAATGAGATAGGCGGTCATAGGAAGCCTCCACGAAAGCACAAACGACTTCATCAGTGCCTAACGCAGTGCCGAAGTAGCTGGGCGAATGCCAGTACTCCTGTCTCTGTTCGAAAGCTCATGAGTGTCAAGGCACTCGTGAGGACTGGATAGAGTATATCACTGCATGCACTATACGCATGAGTCCTGAAATGTTGAAACACCGAGAGGAAGCAGAAGGCAGCCATAGTAAGCCTACCCAAACGCCCATCCGACTTCATCAGTGCCAAACGTATTGCCGAAGTAGCTGAGCGAATGTCAGTACTCCTTGAACCGAGTTTCTGGATATACAGGATATAGGTAGATGAGAGTAGAAGCCGTTCTAGGAACGGGTGATCCAGAACTCATTAAATGCATATGATCGGTAACCAAGATTTACTTTATGCACCATGCGAGAATAGTGATTAATCCATAAAGTAGAATGCATCGAATTTCTGGACATACAGGATATACACGTTTGAGAAATATACAGGATTTACCCGTTCGGGAAATACACCAATTTCCCCATGTGAGAAATGTACAGGAGTAAATCTTGTGTATCCCATATTAGAGCACAGAACCCTCAAACCTCCTACTAGGAACTTGATTCTCTCCCATCAGATGATATCTGAGGTGGTGAGGTGGTGTGATGTCTGAGAACGTGAGGATTGAACATAAGGATTGAAACAGTGAGACTGAAAGAGTGAAGATTGCTCGTGGACTCCAACCTTGGAATTTGCTCCAGACCTCGCCAATCCGGACTCAAAAACCTTGCATTCGCGATAGCCACTGGGCTCGTTAATACCAGGTTTATCTGGACTCGTGAATACCAGATTGATGTGAATGCCAGGTTTAAGAGTCTAGACTCGTGAATGCAAGGTCTACTTGGTTTACATGAATGCCAAGTTTGGATTCAGGTCAAGACGTTGAGTCACAACTGTTCGCTCTATCCCACATTCATCGGCACTCATGAATGCCAGGTTTTTGATTCTGGAATCGTGAATGCCAGGTTTCCAGAGTCCAAACTCGTGAATGCTAGACCGAGAATAATAGGTTTATGAGTCAGAGACTCATAAACCCAAGATCTCTAGTCTAAGTATAAACCCAAGGTCTCTAAGCTAAGTGTCAATTACGTCATCCAAAAGCCTATTAAATCATCCATTGGCCTAATATGTGAATTGTTACGGCATCCAGAACATACACCTCAGAATCGTAATCTGACTATTATTTCGAATGCAATTTCAGAAAACCTGGATGGTCATGGACTGAGGAGTGGAAACATGAAGTGGAAATGCCATGGTGTAGAGCCCGTAAGCAGATTAAAGTAATACACGAGACACGAGACTAAACTGTGATTTGAGGAGCGCAAATGCGCTCTCCAAATTCATCCAAGGCGCCAAATCCATATGGAAGTGGAGTGGTCAGATTTGAGTCTTTAAGGCTGAGGCCCTGAACCGGACAGACAGTGATAAGATCCTTTTCAGTTTCTCAGAGAAGCTAGAGTGCCTTAGAATACTTCTCTGCTGAAAGGTAGCCGGATCCAGCATCAGCACGTTAATTATAAAGCCACTTTGATTCAACCAGAGCGTGATAAGTTCCTCTCAGAATGGCTAAACGCCCTGGAATACTTTTCTGCTATTAGAATCAGCAATTGCAGCGACAAAGCCATTAGGCCGCAGTTCCTACAGCGTCTGTATAGACTGACTTAAGTCACCTGTCAAGAAATGTAGCCGCAGCCACCAAGATTCGGCCACTCAACCCCCACAATGCGGCTGCTCACACGTATGTGTTCTACTCAACCATAATGCATCCCATGGATACCCCTACGTTCGTGGCTCCTCTTAAATTCCTTCTTTCAATCAATGGTACAAGGTATTCACAGGTAAATATAGTAAACAGTACACGCATTCTCTGGTTACTAATCACTCAATTCTGGAACATCGTCAAGACACTACCTCCTCGGCACAAGCAAGGTGTTGAGTACTACTGTTATCAGACACAAGATCTAAGGAGAAGGAAGGCAATGTTTTGGAAGATTTGATGTGTTAACGGATACTTCTCTGTAAACATACCAGTGGCAATATCTGCTTACATGCATAAGAAAGAAAGAAACTCAACCATATGCATGAAATAAGTGGAACAACACATAAGAAAACAGTCATCACAAGATCTGAAAACAAGGTACTCGTGGCGGAGGCGTATCAACATTGGAGGTAAGCGAACCGGTGGCAACCAGACAATGCAACTACCGATATATTTCAACTGAAATCTACAGGGAACAAGGATGTTCTTAATATGTACTGACCTCTCCAATTGGGGAAACACTTCATACCGATTCGGCCACGCAAGCCCTGCTTCCATAGAGGATCCAGAACCCTAAAACTCCTCTTCATTTTCCTTGTCAATGAAAGCTCATCGTATCTCCTTGGACTCTTTGGCAATTGTGCACATCGATGAGAAATCATCGCTACGGGTACCTTCCCTCATTCTTGAAACACACTCTCTTGACACGCACTGTGACGCTTTGCCGGGACAGCGCGAACTTCGGTGCGCAGGTAATTTGTGGACGAAGTCAATAACAGATTGATGTATAAGAGCGAAGTCACTGAAATTGCTAAGAAGCATTCCCTATGCCTGGTTGAGGTGGTTGATTTCACATTCCTCTTCAGTACAAGTTGACTTCGAAGGAACTTTTACTGAGTGGGGTGGACAAGCGGTAGAAGATGAACAGACACTCGACGAGCGCGCTTGTGGACGTGGGGAGCTAAATAATTAGAGAGGAACTCTGGTTGGACCAAGAAAGAAACACTCACAATAATTGGGTGAGAACTTTCAAAGAAACAAGCGCGAACTTTGTACCGCCAATGAGTCTCCAAGATATTCTAATTGATGGCGCAAAGTTTTCACTACAAGGTCGGGAAACATAACAACAACAGTATGAAGCACAATGTCGTGGGAAGAGACAAATTCGAAACTGCGAAGAGTTCCCCGAGTATCACAAGGAACACATTGACGAGACTCGAGGTACCCCTGCAAATGCCTTCCTTCCGCGCTCGGAGTTTCTGGAAACTACTTCCAAGGCTCGGTAGTGCCCTGTACTAACAAAATGAGGGATCAATGTCCACCAAGCTAACCCCTAAAGATCCTCCCACCGATGGTACACACTCTGCGCCAGTCACGTCCGTCCAAGGACACACTGAAAACTACCCAAAGCATTTGAATTCCTCCCAAATGCATCAATCACCTTGCGCCTAGGGTTCACCAACGCTTGGCCTCATCAAAATGCGTCCTCCATTCCTTCTCCCTCCACAACTCCAAGATTCCTTCCTTCCTCCCTTCCCCCGAAACCCTTTCAAAACTCCTCCTCCTCCCCCTCCTCTTCCTCAAGTCTCGAAACATACGCCGGATTCACAGCCTCGGTCACTCTCCTGCGAGCGCAATCGACTTCCAAACCCCAACGAACAAACAATAACACGACCAGCAGGCTTAACAGTGTATGTCGGGCCCAAACCAAAAGCTCTGGCTTTGTTCTGCGCTCTTTCTTACTTAACGACCCTACTCGTTCTGATTTGCTCCACTCGCTCTCCCTCCCTCCCTCTCCCGCAAATCTCTATGGCTCTCCCGCAGTAGCAGCACAGCACTACAGACAGACCAGACCGGACCCAACCGGGCCAGAGAGCGGGAGATACAGTAGCGAGAAAAAGCAACCGCAGCGGCATCTGCCATCCCTTCGGTGTTCTTTCTACCTGCCCCGCCCTACTGCTGCCTTCCGACTTAATCAACAGCGGCGGCACAATCATCGTCGCGATAAGAACCCGATTGACAGAATCCCGGTGGCTTTACGTTGAATGTATTGGTTCTCCGTTGCCGGAGGGAAATGATTCCGTCGTGCGCAACTAGACACACATTCATTCATTCCTTTTCTTGTCCTTTTGAACTATATGTGAGGGGAGGGTGCCATTTCCCGCTCAAATTCGCGCTCTCATTTATGGCTCGTGATATTCACCAAACACTGTTGTGTGGCGCTTCAATCTCTAGTGGTATGGACACCAAATTTATCGTTATTTGCAGATTGCTTTGATGGGAAAATAATGTCTTTGTTATAAGTTGAATGGATGAAGTACATTAAATTAGTTTTCGCTTTTATTTATTGGGGTTTAGCCCCGTTTTATCTCTTTTGTTTTATCATTAGGTCTTCCATCCTTCTCCATGTTTTCTGATCGGTTGCTTTTTCCTCTTTTACTTTTTCTTTCCAAAAATGTGTGTATGAACTAAATTTTTAAGAGATTGATCTATAAATTATAAATTTTATATGAGAAATAGTGTCTTTTTCGGTAAAGAGTTTCCATAACGATTTTCTTTTCATTAATCTTGGATATATAAAACGGTTTGCATTTAATGGTATATTCTCACCTAAATAGCATCCAAATGTTGAAATTAATAGAGATAAAAAAGGTCACTTTAAAGTTTTTAATTTCAAAGTCTATATATACATCCATTTTTTCCCATGAATCGTTAAAGGTTTTTTAGCCAATTATACAATATTATAAGATCATATAATTTGATATGATAATATTTAAGTTGATTAGAAGAACAGTAAAAATTATAGATAAAATGATAGGACCAAATATTTAAATAAATAGTACTTTTGTACACATCAGGTTGTATGATCTATTAAGATATATAATTTTATGAGTCACAAAGTCCATTCAGCAATTTAAGTAAAATTATAATTAGATATATAGTCCAATCAATCTTTTTGCTAAAAAAAACTTTGTACACATAATAATGTCTACCAAAAATATGTTGAATCACATCTAAAATTGAAATCATATTATGGTTCTCTAATAGATTAATTAAAAAAAACTTTCTGGTACAAATTAATGAAGAAAATTTAAAGATAATAATCTGATCGAATAATAACTGATTATGGATCTTCAATAAAAATATCATTTACTCATTTCTTGTAAATCCTTATATTGACTCTCAATGTTCCATGTGACTCTAAATACATTAAAAATTATTTAATTATGAGATATATATTTATATAATCATTTATAATTTCAGTATTATCACAAGTAAATATTTTTTTCCTGTCAATAATATGAATAACAATTCAAAGAAGTTTATACTCAAGTATTAAACTAATATAATAATATTTATAATACAATTGAGTTTATAAATAATATACCCAAGAATCTTCTTGAGTTATAAATATTAAATAATTTAATTAATAAAATAACTGCCTAGGAACTGAAAATTAATTGTATTTGGAAAGAAAGAGATATAAAAGAGACCGCAAAGAATATACCCATGACGGGAAGATACCATCAAGCTACAAAGAGTCACCCAAAATAGGTAAAATGGAGCTAAACACCAATAGTGTGGGAAATTGAGACAAAGGCAATCACTTACAATACATGAAGGATGTGAAAACCATCCAATTGTACAAGGGAGAGACAAACGAGGTAAAACAAGGCTAGGACCTAATAATATCTATATGAAAAATCTTCCTTCCGACACCTAAGATATATGAGCTATGCAAGTCTTAAAGTCTACAAATTGTTTTAACATCCAAAAAAACATCATCTAGATTGATTGTTCTCCTATGGATTGTACCATCCAATGCTCTCTTTAGAACAATAAACACACATTGTCTAAAATATCGTATGAAGCAGAGCAATAGATCCACACCGTCTAAATAGACTACAAAATATGTCAAAGAACTAAACCAAACATAATGAACTATGTGTTAAACCAAAATTTGTTCTTTTAGGAGATTATTTAATTGAACTCTTCATTTTACCCTAGTCTACAATTGTATATGAAGTCACTGTTACTTTTGTGTGAATCTAATATGTAATTCATTTTAATTCATTATTGAAACATAGATTTAATAATAATAAGAATAAATTTAATGAAAAAAATTAATAATTTTAATATAAAAAAGAGTAATTTATTAAAAAGAAATCAAAAAAAATTTCAAAAAATTCTTCAACGAGAAATCATTTATATAGAAATAATAAAAAATTCCAATGCTAAAAATTACTCATTCAAGCAAAAGTCAAATATATATTTAGACTTGATATATTATGTTTATATTATGAATGATACTGATTGAAATAACAAACAAAATCAGATATTTTAAATGTAATGAAATGAATTCTGACTGAAAGAATAAATAGTGAATTATATTGTTTCCAAATTTTAATAAATAATTTTCTTAAATTATAGAAATTATCTATTTTTGATGTTATCATGCTATTTTAAAAGCTAATAATAAAATTTTAAATAAATATCTTATGAATAACTTAGATGTATGAGCTAAATAATTAACATTATAATTCAATTTAACATAAATATTAATTTATTTAAAGTAATTTGGTCAAAAATATATGGTATTTTTAATATAATTATACTTTTATAATTTTGAAATGGTTTCTGAGTATTTTGTATATAATAGTATACCACTATTATAAAAAATTTAAATAAAATGAAAGATAAAATGAACAAATGGAACACATGAAGGACATGAGGACCGTTCAAATAAAATTATGTATGTAAACTTGCTCTTTGCTCATGATTGGTGCATTTTGATTAAATATTATATACAATTTGAGAAATTTAATAAACAAATTATTTTGCAAGAATGCATCATATATATATGTAAAGACGTATGTAATATGTAAAAATATATATGTAAAGAAAAAAACATTTTTAGATATTTTTGGTGAAATTTTTAACGTATATAATTATAATATAGATTATACTTATGACAATTACTTAAAATAAAAAGTCAATGATGCATATCGGAGAGTCGTGCAACCGTGCATAAACCTCCATGGACTAAAAGACCCCATCGAACCATACAAATGTGCGATAAAATAAGGTTAAGTTTAAATCCAGAGGTGAAATAAAATAAGTAAAATAAAGTTAAGTTTCAATAGGGTCTATATGAGAAATTTAACATCAAACCCCTACAAGGTGAGATAAAATAAGGTTAAAGTTCAATAGAATTTATATGAAAAAATTTAAAAAAAATAATTAAAACTCAATAGAGTCTATATGAAAAATGAAATAAAATAAAGTTAAATATTAATACAGTCTATATGAGAAATTTAGACTATTAGATCTATGATATCCTGGCTATACAAGTTACGTTATCGAGAAATAAATAAAATATCCAAAGAAATATCATCTAGTATCGTTGTTTCTCTATGGGCTGTTATCAACCTTTATCATCTATCAAATAATGGACACATACTACCCAAATATCAAAAGTATATAAAAAAAAAAGATGAAATTCATTCACGTTATAGATTCAGATCAAATATTTGTTATTAAAAATTTAACTAAATTGCTCTATTTTATTAAATCATCATAATTTTTTTCAAAAATTAGACAGAATTGTTTGTGTTAAAAACAGTTCTTCAATAGAAGAATCCCTGTTTCTTTATTGTGTGTCTCTTCAAATCTATAACATGAAATTTGAAAATATAAATGTAATGAAATATGTTTGTAAAACGTATATTAAATAAAGAAAGCTTAACCTCATACAAGGGAGAGTATTTATTAAATATTCATTCATATATTTACTAATGTTTGTTTAATATTGGGACCTAACCCAATTTTACCTTTTGTGTTTCTCCGTTGATGGGATATTGTATAGTATGTTCTGCGTGGTCACTTTCTCTTTATTAAATGTGCAAAACATATCGAAACAATTCCATCTATCCATCAAAACACAATATCCTTCATGTGTTCTACGTGTTCATCCTTTTACTTTTAAATGTGCAAAACATTTCGACACAACTACACTTATCCATCAAACGCAATGTACAACGAACTGACACCAAGCTTCTCTCCCGGAGTGAATCCACGCTGACACTTGGAAGATGTGAAGAACGTCGAGAGTGAACTAGCTGCTGGCAGGAAAGTTCCAAAGTTATGGACCAGCTCCTGTGTTCGTCGAAGGCGCGACAGAAACCGTGTAGAAAATGAGAAGATAACAGCCTAGGTCAACCCGATTCAATACAAGGGTGCCCTGTGATCCAAGAAACATGACTCCAGCCCTGGAACCTTATAATTTTAACAAATACACAGAGTGGAGGATTCATTCCTACTCGAAATAACTACTCCAGAGAAATGTTCAAAAAGTTGGACGCCCGACAACCTCTCCAAGTTCCCAACTTACACAGCGGAGTTAAAATCCAGACTCGGGGGAAGTGGCGTCATATACACCGCTCTCGCCCGAGATAAGTGTGCTATTCGTGGTACGGAATAGCTCCACTGCAGTACTGTCACAAGTGATCGTGCAGAGGTAGTAAGCCTTTCACTTCGCATCCACTTAGAGCCCGCAAATACTCTCGCCAACTTGGCATCACCATGGAAAACGACGAACTACGTCGCGTACACTCTCGCCACATAGCTGTGTAGCTGATCGATCATATCTGAGAATTACACTAGGAGCTCTTAATGGGCGACTGTCAAGAGCCTCTGCATACAACACTCTAGGCGCTACTCCTGCATTCCACGCACAGTGATTCGTTACATCGGCTACGATTTGGTCAAAATTCTGTCAGAAACCAAAACAAAGGTCCAGACTCCCAGCAAGAGAGTCCACTCCGGTAACACTGAACAGTACGCTCATTAGGATTTCCGACCTTGCATGACACAACAGAGGTACGCCTCAGGTACCTATCATTCAGCACACCCCGGTTTTACCCGCAAATTGGCGTTCGTTCTATTAAAAAGCTAACTAACATGATAACGACCGCGAGCACCTAACAAGCTGTTATGCACTAATCCAGGGCAGTAACAAAGGTGATATGGTGCTGTCACGCATATTGACTGATCGGACAGCCTACACAACGAAATGAATGGAAAGGCTTTATTACATCCAGGCCTTTCATGGCTGAGAACTCTTACAAAACTTCCTGGCGATGGAAAGGAGAACCCTTATCTGAACTGCTGGTGCTTGAAGGGCAACCTCCTCTTGTGAAAAAAACCCTTGGAAATTACAACCCCCAACTTAGGTATATTTTAAATTTACAACGAACTGCTGATAGAGTCCCACTGCTCTCGTCGTACACTACTTCAGCTCCAGTACACAGTATTCCTTGGCAGAGATGTCGATGTGGAAAAAGAAAAACTAGTAAGTACATCTCTTGACCAGACTAGAGAAAGAGGATCTGCCGGATCCATTCAGGGATTTCAAGCACATCCAACACAGCTCAGTCTCCTTGTCCCCATGCTTATTCATTCTTCAAAACTGAAATAAGAAATACCTTTCCTTCCGATTCATCTCTCAGCCTGTACCTGCACCCTACCGTGGACGAAATGCTGTACACTCAGCTGACTCAAAGGGATTCTTCTGTAACAACTTCCCTGCACGACACCCTCTTCTGTGTATCTCGAGCCATCCTAGACTCAGCAGCTAATGTACTGCTGAAAACGGCCATTGCTTGCCACAATCTTTACCTTTTCTGCAATTCTAAGCCAACTTTAAATGGGACCCAGCGCTAGAGTAATCACTCCGAGGTGGATACTTTCTGTTCCTTCGCTAATTTATCATCAACTACTGTGCCATCTGTTACCACACTTTCTTTAGGTTCTTCGGCAGTATGAAGATCTCCACTTTTGTCATCACAAGCAGCTACAAACTCTTCCTTGGTTTCTGATGTAGAAGAATTCGACGAGGGCTTTCTCTGTGAACTAGCTTCTGACGCACCGTCGACTGCTGAGGGCGATGAGCTCGGAACGGCATCAGTTGATCCCACTCCTTTACCATGAGTACTACCTTCCACATCACTTTCCGAAGGTTTTTCAGTCTTGACCTTTGCTTGATGTTGCTGCTGCATGGATTCTGCCGGTGTAGGTTGTTGAAGTTGAGGTCGTACTTGCTCAGGCTCGTTTCCACCTCGTCCACCACCCTGTGAGGACACAACGGATCAAGATCAAGGAGGTTAAATACCTGGGGCTGCACTTGGAATAAGGTACCCCGAAGGTAAATCCTTCGTTAGTATCACATATAACCAGATGAGCCACCCTGCCATCACAACCCACATTATGAGCTTTTAACCTTTTGTAAAAGCACACTAGATAAGAAATAAAACAAACCTTGGGTGGAAACTTCGTTCAATTGACAATTGAAAATCACATCATTACGCTTCTATACCAGGGGATCTACTTGACGTGCCTGCCCTCCCTCTTAATAAGCATGAAGGGAACGATGGCACGGCTAGATAAACCATACCACTCTTATGCGAAGTAGAAGGAAGACGTTCTGGTGAAAACGCAGGAATAAAACATCCTCTTTGGTCACTTAAGAATTCCAGAAATATATTCATTACTCCATAAAATTTATCCCAAAAGTTTAAGAGTCTACGGTTCTACACATCCCAATCACAACACCTCAAGCAACATCCAGAGGTTATATGCACTATAGATATTGGTATGCACTATAGAGCAAAAGCCGCTCTAATAAAGGGTGATCCAGGACTGATTAAATGCATGTTTAAGGTAACCAAGATATGCTCAATCCGAGAAGAATGATGAGTTCCTAAAGTAGAATGCAGCGAATGTAAACTGAAGCAAAGGCATTATAGTAACATATATTCAGACATAAGAGCAGAAGTCGTTCGAAGAAAGGGGGATCCAGAACTCAATACGTGCAAATGGTGTGCATGTGAAATGTAAACATGCAAATCGAGATGAGAAATGAAACCCTAAAGAAGGTAAAGAATCTAACAGATTAAATGCAAGGTTAAGCACAAACGAAATATACTACATCCTGATCAACAGCAGTAGAGAACAGATTTACATCATGTACTCGATCAGCGCTATGTAAAGCATGTAGCGAAATAGACAAGCTGTAATTGAATAACCACGAGTCAAAACTAAACCAATCGATAGAACTGAAATTGGCAGACTGGACAGAAAACATGTATAGGAACCATGACGCAAAACAACAAATGTGAGTTGGAGCGCATGGGAAGAGAGTGGATGGTCTCTAGGCTGAGAAGGAGGGAAGCATCAAAGGACTGGATAGAGTATATCACAGCAAGCGCTATGGCCGCTTTAGTCCTGAGACACTAAACAAACTGAGGGAAGCAGAAGGCGGCCATAGTAAACCTCCACAAAAACACCTGCGACTTCATCAGTGGCTCACACGGTGCCGAAATAACTGAGCAAGTGTCAGTACCCCTGGTACCGAGTTTCTACCCGAAAACTCATCAGTGCCAAGCAATGTATATAGCAATACCAATAGCAACATATTCGGACATGAGAGCAGAAGCTGTTCTTCGAACGGGGGATCCAGAACTCATTGCGTGCAAATGGAGAGCGGATAAATAGATCTAAAGCAACTAATAGATAAAATGCAAGGTTAAGCACAAACGAAATATCACTATATCGTAATCAACAACAGTATAGAAACCGATACTCATCATGTAATCGATCAGCGCTAAGCAAAGCATGTAGCGAAATAGACAAGATATAATTGAAGACCAACGAGCCCAAACTAAACTAACGAAGAGAACTAAAATTGGCATACTGGACAGAACACCTGTATACGAACCATGAAACAGATCAACAAATATGAGTTGGAGCGAAGTGGGAAGAGAGTGGATGGTCTCTAGGCTGAGAAGGAGCGAAGCATCAGAGGACTGGATATAAAGAAATGAGGACAGCTGCCATTCGAGGGACGGAGGATCCAGAACTCATCAAATGCAAATGAGATGCAAGGTACGTAAAGTATACAGGATATGTAAAATAAGCAATGTGACCTCTGATCGAACGATAGCAGAAATAAACCTAACCTGGAAAACCTGTGAAGAGTAAAACCTATATACCAATAACCTGCATTTGTACTGCGGAAACAGAACAAATCGTGCCAGTAGAGCAATAACATCGACTTGATGAGCCAGAAGAGAAAGACTCCTATAGCCCCAAGTAGAAAAAACATGTAGAAGCTAGGGAAATGCAAGTCGAGGAAGGACCTAGAGTCAGCCGCAACGAATGAAAACATGAAAATGTGAGATTGCACAGAGGACAAGGACTGGATGGAGTATGTCACAGCATGCGCTATGGACGCCTGAGTCCTGAGACACTAAACAATGATGGAAGCAGAAGGCGGCCATAGCAAACCTCCACGAAAGCACATGCGACTTCATCACATACTTCAGCACGTGGTGCCGAAGTATCTGAGCAAGTGTCAGTACCCCTTGTGCCCGAGTTTCCACTCGAGAACTCACAAGTGCCAAGGCAAACTCGGTTGTTTTGCCACTCAGGGTAAGCGAGAAGCTGTAACGTATGAAGCTTAAAATCCAAACAAAGGGCAGCAACAGTAACAAGTAGAATGAATGCAATGCGAATAAATCAGCATCCAAAGGAAGAATATGAAATCGTGAGCAAGAGAAGGTAAGGGACTCGAGACATGCCTGTTTAAAGCCGGAAAGGAAACAAATATTAGTATCGTAAGGAAGTAAAAACTAGCAAAACTATTCGATCGATGCAAACTCATGAAGAAGGTGGTAAATTAACTGAGTGATATCATCGAAGAAACACTAAAGAGCTGAGTCAGAAGGCACGGGAAGGAGCAAGTCGTTTGACACCCAAAGAAACAGTTGGGAGCGAGTTCAAAGACACAGGGAAAGCGCAGGCGCAGGTCATTTGCCACAGAAACCCGGGGGGGGGGGGGGGGGGGGGGGGGGGGATGGAGAAAGTTCACAAAGGAAAGCAGAGCGAGCAGCAACCAGAAGTGAAACGAAAACAATAGCAATAGCGACATATATTCAGACATGAGAGCAGAAGCCGTTCGCAGAACAGGGGATCCAGAACTCATTGCATGCAAATGGTGTGCATATGAAATGTAAACATGATATGTGCAAAATCGAGATAAGCAATGAAACCCTAAATAAGGTAAAGAATCTAAAAGATTAAATGCGAGGTTAAGGACAAACGAAATATCACTATATCCTGATCAACAGTAGAGAACAGATCTCCATCAGCGCTAGGTAAAGCATGTATTGAAATAAACAAGCTGTAAGTGAAGCAGATTAGTAAACAACTGTGAAATCGAGAACTCTAGGCAAACAACTGCGAGAAATAGGAAACGCTATGTAAAAGACGGCCAGTAAGCAGTGCGTGAACAATAAAAATTAAAAACGTGGGCTGGAGTCTGGCAGGAACGCTGTATACACAAGAGGTCGAACCCAGGAATCAGGCAAAGGGCGAGGGAAAAATAATAGGGAGGGAATTAGCTGGTGATGACTCGTGGGTGGATGACTCGAAGTGTAATAGGGTAACGAGAGCGAAGCGAAATAGGACAGGATATAAAGTATATCGCAACAAGAGCTATGGGCGCTTGAGTCCTGAGACGCTAAACAGCAAAGGGAAGCTGAAGGCGGCCATAGTAAACCTTCACGGAAACACCTGCGACGTCATCAGTGCCTCACGCAGTGCCGAAGTAGCTGAGCATTTGTCAGTACCCCTCGTATAGACTAGTATATATATAGGTATACGAGAACAGAAGCCGTTCTGGGAGCGGGTTATCCAGAACTCATGAAGTGCAAATGATTGGTAAGCAACTATAATAGTGAGAAATCCATAAGGTAGATGCATCGAGTGTAACTTGAAGCAAAGGCGTAATTGAAACAAATTGAAAATAACATATGGCTAACAGACTAGTAAACCACCGTGAAATCGACAACTCTATGCAAACGACTGCGAGATATAGGTAACACTATGTAAAAGACTGCCAGTGAGCAGTGCATGAACGATAAAAATAAAAAACGTGGGCCGGAGTCAGGTAGGAACACAGTATACACAAGTGGTCGAACCCATGAATCAGGCAAAGAGCGAAGGAAAAATAATAGGGAGGGACTTAGCTGGGGAAGGGAGGAGTGGAACAAAGCGAGAGCTATAGGATGGTGTGGCTGCAGAAACCTGCGAAGTGTAACAGGGTAACAAGAGTGAAGCGAAATAGGACAGGATATAAAGTATATCGCAAGAAGCGCTATGGACGCTTGAGTCCTGAGACGCTTAACATATATTTGGACGTGAGAGCAGAAACCGTTCTTTGATCGGGGGATCCAAAACTCATTACTAGTATATTGGTATCCGAGAACAGAAGCCGTTCTGGGAACGGGTTATCCAGAACTCATGTAGTGCACATGATCATGAAGTGCAAATGATCGATAAGCAATATTTACATGAATCACAATGCTAGAGTAGTGTGAAATCCCTAAGGTAGAATGCATCGGATGTAACCTGCAGCAAAAGCATGATTGAAACAAATTGAGAATAACTAGGCTATGTATAAATAGTAAACAACGTGTATTCGGTAACAGATATGCAACAGAATTCCAGAAATATAATCAATTGGGCAATTGACCACCTATAAGCTACCCATGAATGAAGAAAATAAGCTACAGTCTGGGGTCAGGAAGGAACACTGGAGATCCAAAGTCAAGTATGAACCACGATGCAGGCAAAGACCGAGTGAAAAAGAATAGGGAGGGAATTAGTTGAGGGCGGGAGGAGTGGAGCGATGTGGGAGCGGAGTGGATGGTGTTTATTCTGAGACGGATCGATGCGAACCAGTGTAACGATGCACCACAAGGACGCGAAAGAGGACTGCACTATAAATATGAGGAAACAGAAGCCGTTCTTTGAATGGAAGATCCGGAACCCATTAAGTGCATATGAAGTGCACATGGAATGCGAATGTAATGAAAGCAGAACTAAATGAAAAGTATATGCGGAAAGCAGATGACCTCACAAAACGAATGTAAGGCAAAGCACTAACATAATATAATTATCGGAAGATAACAACATGCCGAGAACTGTTAACCATCATGTAATCAAAATGCGCTAAGCAACACAGGTAAAGAAATCAAAAACGATGTGTAATCGAAGACCGTTGAGCTGGACCTGAAAAGTCTGAGAATGGAAGTCGGGCAGGAAACATGAAGTTGAAAGACAGGTAAATCCATGAAACAGACAACATTCGAAGGAGAAATAGTTGTGGATTGGTGGAGTGGAGCGAAGTAGAACAGGAGGCTTGGAAGAGGACTGGATATAGAGAAATGAGGACAGAAGTCGTTCGATGATGAACAAGAGATCCAGAACTCATTAAATGCAAGTAAGATGTAAGATATGTAATGTATACAAGATAACAAATATCTGATCGAATGATAGCATATGTAAATCGTAACCTTTAAACATATCAAGAGTAACACCTGTGTACAAGTAGCATGCATCGAAAAAGCGGAAACAGCACAACAGCGCCTGTAGAGAAATAAAACCAACAGGAAAAGCGACGACTTAACGAGCCAGCCGACAAAGATTAAGATAATCCGAAGGCGAGAATCATGTAGAAGCCTGGAAATCGAAAGCAATGGAAGATCCGTGAGTCAGCAGACCGAGAGTATGAAATCGCTCAGAGAACGAAGGAAGTAGGGCGTTAGAGGACTGGATAAAGATTATCGCAGCATGTGCCATGAACACATGAGCACCAAAAACACAGAGGGAAACGCATAAAACGCAGACACAGAAGGAAGCAGAAGGCGGCCATAGAAGACCTTCGCGAAAGCAGCTCCAACTCCATCAGTGCCAAACTTACTGCCAAAGTATCTGAGGCGAATGTCTGTACCCCTCGTACCGAGTGTCTGTTCCAACGCTCATGAGTGCCAAAGCAAACTCGGTTGCTCCCCTAATGCCACTTAAAAGTAGTAAGGATGTTGAGGAAAGAACAGGCTGGAAGTTATGTGGGGACCAGATTGTCATGTAGAACCTATCGCAAAAAGCTAGCAACTGGAAAGAAGGAGAAACCAAGAGTGTAGGAAAGGACTAATCGAAGTAATCCTGGCAGCAGAATGAGAACGAGCCAAGAAAGAGTGAGCACGAGAAGGGAAGGATCTAGACGTACCTAGTGAAGCCCTGAAATAATAACATCGATTAGAAGAGACACCTTCATAACACAGCAAAGTTATTCGATAAGGCAGTTCTAAAGAAGAAGCTCGGTAATAATACGAGAGGTGAGACAGAAACAGCATAGATGCACGGAAGGGGCGAGCCGACTCAAAGGGAGAATGCAAGGGCGAAGAGCAGAAGTGGAGAACAGAATCAATCAACAAGGGGGAGTGCGAGAGAAGGAGAGGCAATGTAAGCCTCGGGTGAAGTGAGGGACAGGGCACGGTAGGCCCACGTGTCAATAGGCAGACACTATTTGACCACGTGTAAGCATACACACAGTATTTCACATAACACAAGATGTGGAAGAGTGTGCACTATAGATATAATGAGTGTATAAATGTGGAACCCGTTGGTAAGAACAAGGTTTAATACCCATTCAAGACTGGAAAGAAGTTGACAAGCTATAAGCAGTAAATCTCTCATAACCATAATACACACCTAGCGGTGAGCAAGCTCTCCTGTTAGTTCGTACGTCCACGCGAGATTAGTGGAAAACAAGAATCTTTGATAACTAGTCAATTTTGTCAACACCCATTTACAAAATACAACAAAGAAACTACAAAGAAACTTTACCATGAGGTTCCACAACCCCAGTTCTAGCTATTGCCGCTAAAGCAACAATGTGACACTTGGAAAGACTGTTGAATCTGGATGTCGTTGGACATTCGGGTCCATAAACCATCCAAACGGTTCAGTTAAGTTACAAAACTATATGTCGTGTAATCTTCCTTTCTTTGCATCCATATTGTGCACATCTCTGCGCCAGTTTGATATTTGAACGACTCTTGCATGTACAAATCAGGTCTGGTGGCCTCTAGTACTAGAATGAGTTTCTCAGATGATTCAAATGTCACATTCTAGTCGAGGTTCACAACGACATAAAAAACGAGTTCAATCACATACGCATATTGAAACAAAAATATAAACAAATCCCAACCCTTGAAAGAGGTCTAAACTTCGGGTCCGCCCAAGAATGGCAGGTTGATTGGACCGTTTCGGGGCTTTTAGATCCGCACGAAATACCTGTTGCCGTTGCATTTCGCGAAGCTGTTGTGCCTGTTGCCTTGCTCGCTTCTCCTGCATTGCTCTTTGGCGGCTTTCATAAAACTGAAAGTCGTCCAAGATCGATGTTTTCGATGCATAACTCTTGAAGATGTTCAGCATCTCTACACCCTGCTCAAATTTCACCTGCAAAAGGCATGACGTATTGAATAATCCTTCATATGAAAAGCCTCTACATTACTTTCAGCCTCGTTTGAAACACCACAGAACAGGAACAATTTGAAAACCTAGGTAAAATAAGTTCCCTCACCTCTTGTGTGTCCCGACTGTTGGTCACAGGTTTGTTATCATTATTTTCAAGAATGATATGACGAAATTGGCAGTTTGGAATGTCCTTGATGATGTGCCACTTAACAGGGAACCGACCATTCCACTTATCTTGCTGCCAAAAGTCCACACTTTTATTGAAGTCAACAGGACCCGTCATTTCTGCCACACCGCAAAACTGTCCACTTGCATTGACCTGCGAGACGTCCGGAATTAGAACTAGGAAAGTTGCGACCTAAACCCCACAATCTACGAGGCTTCAGTGCTAGCAAATGGAGAGTAGTGCGATGGTGGAGATACGAAAGATAGTTTTAGCATCTGGCAGGCTCCGCAACTCCAACTTCAGGTTGAATGCTAGAAAACGACTTGATGAAAATTGGACAACAGCATCCAGAGGTGACCAGCGTCAAGTGAGTCTTACAGAGAAGAAGAAGAAAACAGGGCAGGGTCCTTGTCTTGTCTGTGCATCTTGGTATGCTCCCTCCAATCTTTTATTACCATTGGGAGTACTCGCCCACACATTGTACTTGATACTTTTGTGCACATCGTCCTCACTATATGACTTAATGACAAAAAACTTTGCTTGATCATATTTGGTTTGAAAATCAGGGCGATTATATTGCTCTCTGTTCGTCAGGGCACTCAATGCCTCACTACTTCCATTTGCTCCTGCACCCTGTCCCCTAGTATGCCGAAGTACCCCTGGAGTGGTGCGTTGACTCCTTATTCTTGTAGTTCGGGGTCCCCTGTTCTGTTCATTCAATATGTCTAGGTTTCCACTACCATTTCCTAAGGGCCCGGCACCCCTACCACCCCTTGGTTTCCCCTTGTCCACACCAATCCAACCGCGACCCCCATTAGAACGTGAGTCCATTCCGGCGCCTGACATGCCACGACCGCCTCTTCCGGTTCCATTTGGACTCTGCATTACTCTCCCAAGGGGTGGATAACCTCTAGCTAAAGCTCCAGGCCCTAAAGTAGGAGATGCGATTGAGTGAGATCTTTGTTGAGGAACCGCTGATATGTGTAGCTGGAAATAAAAGATAAGAGGTGTCAGAATCCAGCAGAGACGTGATAACACGTAAAAAAAATCCACGTTCAAGATTTTCAAGCAGAACGATCCAATAACTGATGTCAACATGGAAACATTCGGCATCACACCTGAAGTGGAGTGATTGGTCGCATCGACTGCGATGCAATTCCAGGAGCTGACAGAGGTTGGGATACAATGTGCATGGCAGGCACACCAGGCCTTTGCTGACCTTCCGTGATCTTAGTTACGTCCGCCCAAGATGGGGCACCTGCGCGTAGACCCTCGTAGTTTCTGATATCTTGGGGATTATGAATAGCAAGAGGTAAAACGCCTCTGGCATAAGGACCATGGGGGGGTATCAAGGTCACAGGATACCCAGGTCTTGGACCCATGGAAACATTGCTACCGTTTGACATGGTGCCATTTCCACCCTCCACACCTGGGGGACCTGGTTCTCCTGGTCCGGTTGTCGGAGCATCACCGGCAATCGACGTAGGGGTAGACATGTACTGCCCGCCGGGAGAGACTGGCGGTTGATACATGTGACTTGGATATTGGTAAGCTTGAGGCCCATAAAGCTGCCCATCTGCTCCCATTGTTGGGATGGGAGCCCCTGGATTGTAAGGGCCATAAGCAGGTTGTGATGCAAATCCGTAACCTGGGTGGGGGTGATACATAACCGAGCCATTCTCACCATACACCCCCTGCACACAGACGAAGTTTTGAGAACCCCAGGCAAATGGATTTTAGGTTATATCTATGGCAATTAACAAGAGGAAATACTTCAAATTCCCTATTCGTCTATTCGTACAAGATAAATTAACTCTACATAGAACGGAAAGCAGCAGATTCTCTACCTGAGCTGGAATTTCCACTCCATCGACACCCACGTATCGTGGATACTCTTCCCAGTCCCCTGTTACAGGCCCCTCAAAACCAGCAACTGTTTTGAAAGAATGTGTGAGAAACGTCGATAGCCTTGAAGGTGAACTACAATCATAGAGTCTGATATTACGTTTATTCAGCTCGGCGTCTTTCTCCAAAGGGCTCCAAGTGTGAAGTGAATTTATTAACGAGATTCTTACCTTGATGGGGGTACTCATAAACGTATCCATGAGGGGCGTAGCCGTTAGCTGCGTAGAACACACCAGGTTCAATGACTCCTTCATGCGCACCGTTGTTGCTTGCTGCATCACCAGTGCCACCTGACGCTGATGCATCAGCACTACCATCAGATGAATTGCCATCCTGGCTGGGAGGGGCCTGATATGACACGGCAATCGACCGAATCATCAGTGGAGAAGACTACACTGACAATACAGTACATGAGAGTCTATAAAGTTTACGGGATTCTTAAAACCTAATGGAATCCTCAAGCTAACACTCAGAAAAGAGATTGTGCAACCGTTCTCTAGTCTTAAAACCTCAACAGTCGTAGTGTTTCCAGCCTCAAGGGTACATCAACACCAGTGTTTCCAATCTTAGTCGTTACTCTCAGATTGAGAACGTATATCAAACATTCAAGAGAAGAAGTTCAGGAGATCTCACGTCAGTATTCGTTTCACCCGGCTTGTTGGTAGTATCTCCCACTTTCAGATTCTGCAGCATATCGCTCACTTCTGAAGTTGAACCAGAGTTAAGGATCCAAACCCTAAAGGAAAAGTATGTCTGCATTTCCTACCAATTCCGAGTACGGAACTCAATGAAGATGAGGCGACTTATGTAATTCCCAAGAGCTGCTAGAAACCCTCTAAGCATCAAACAGCGATCGTGACTTCTACAAGACGGTGAATAAAGTAGGACTCCATCCAGGTATGGACAATTCCGTCTGCAGCTTATTTCCGGGTAGTCAGACCCATTCAAGAACAAATATAAGATCAAGTGGCATGAAGAATCGGCACAGATGCTTTCACACCCACTTTGACATCCTTCTATCCCACTCCAAAGCATGCCCTACAGGAACCAAACACACATCCGCCCCTTTCTAGAAAATAAATGAAATAACCGGAGAGTTCATTAGGATTCCTTGTATTCCATTCCAAAGTATGGCCTAGAGCAAACAAGCACGTATCCGGGCCTATCCGGACAAAGTGGAAGCGCCGACCAGTTTGCGTGGAATCTAACGATAATAGGGGACGCAGATGTCTGTTACAGATGTGAAATCGGTTGAAACCTACTTGCCAGATAACTGGATAAGGAAACGTGTATCACATGATTTGCGGAATTATTGTAGCAATAAAATCTAGATTAACACTACTGGGGAACCTGGCGGATTGCAAGGCTCTCGGAACTGCACTTGGACGTGACATAACCTCAGTAAGATTAGTCATCGGCAGATCAGCACTTTCATTGGATACCACAAATTCTGGGAAACCCTAGATAGCGAGACGCCTATCAGGAAAAAATCATACCCGTTGATAAACACACACAGAACAAAACTGTTATGCATGCGGATGCCCGATCCATGCACTTATCATAGCTCGAGTCACCCGGCTGACTACGTTTGAATGTGAAATCGGGATGATAGATTTAGTTCCCATTTCCGATCAAAATCTTATTGTTTGATGACAAGTTTTAGGTCAACTGAGCGCAATCTCTGTTCTGATCATGAAAACTGCAACCGGGTAGAAAGCCCCATGTAGCAGACCGGCTGAAAGAATGGTACTGCAGGATCCTTAGGTCACCAAATCCTCTCCACCCATGAGTAGTGAGACCCTGCTGCCAGAGAGGTGGCATCAAATCGCAACCTCCGAATCTTGTCAACTAGAGTACATTTCGTCAATGCAATCGCACCACGCTTGGGGTAATCGTTATGGTGGCAAATGCTACACGTCACGACAGTTGATGGGTAGACGGTGCGCAGAAACTGAGATCGGTAACCAGGATCCTTCAGGCGCGCTGAGGAAGGACACTCTCATAACCTGGGCCACGCGCGACTGCACGAAGTCCTTCGTGTGTCACATTTCCATTGTTTTTCAGCTTGGGACAGCCATCGACTCAGCTAACTAAATTTCAATTCAAGCAGTTTCATACTCGCACGAATGCAGATATTAAAAAGCGAACACCAGCCAACCCTATGTAAGAAGTGAAAATCAAGAATGCCACCCTAACGAGCCACTATGATAGGAGCACGCATCCAAGAACCGGAAGGAAGATCTAACGCATGATGCGCGTACGACACGTCTAAGGAGAGTTCACCCGTGCACGACAACACGAGGGAGGTTCAGAAACACCTGATAAGGAACTGCACCAATCCACCCTACACCTGACTAAAGTTCTATAAAATTGACACTTTCGAGGATGGACACAGTGGGTTAATGTTGAGTTACAAGGTTTGCTTAGCAAGTACGGAACCTTAACGGCGACTCTGTAGACCTCTCAGCAAATCTCGAAATGAGCCTAAAACGGATTCTTGAAGACGACATAACATCCAACAGATGGCGATCCTGATTAGGGAACTTCTTGAGGAGTTCGTGAAGGTCTTCTGCAGCAAACAGACATTTGAAAACCTTCGTAAACATCGGACTGAACATGGAGCAAATGTGGAAGAAAATAGGATACGATCAGCAGGTTGAGCGACTGCCGCCATATCTTCTTTAGACCCAAAGCTCGAGGAAGCACTTCGAACCACGCCCAATCAAATTTCTGTCCAATTGAAATACCACCCGGGTGTGCACTCTCGTCCAACTTCGATTCCAGTCGTAGGCCTACAGTTTATTTGCGCAAGTAGGTTCAAGCGCCCCGGCACTTCTCGTAAGATGATCACGAGGCCCACGAGTTCCACTGGATTCTACAGAACTAATGCACCAGTTAGCACCTGCTTGAGAGCTTCTCTACAATACTGGCCAGTCCTTCAGTCGTCCAAATTCCGGCCGCAAATGTACCAGAGAGATCACCTCCAATAGAAAGTCCTCTGTACGAAAGACGAGTCGCAAAGTCTTCGTAATCGCACCACCGATCCACTCGGATCCCTGCTCCACACAACCGCCTTCTCCCTCTCTCCTTTACACCGTGTTCCTAACGCTCTTTCCACCGCTCCCAGACAAGCAAGAAGAAAATAACGCTTGCAATCAAGTCAAGTCACAACGTCGCAGAAGTCAAAAACACATAAATTACGGGGAAGTTTCGTTTCAACAGATCAATATATAATAGGCTGCGTCCACGGCGAATTCAAGTATCAGGAGGCTGCTGCTGCTCGAACAAACGAACGAAGGAACCAGGCGCGAGAGAGACAACGAACCGGAAATGGTAGAACGTAAGTTGGCAGGAAGAGGAAAGGAAGAGTCGAAAAAATGTCTACTGGAAAACAAGGTAGAAGAAGGCGATCAACGAACGTGGAGGAACAGAGCGGAGGGCAAGGAAGGGAAAGGAAAGGGTATCTCTCTCCACCACTGCCGACGACGTCGACCACGAGAGGAACAGTTCTCGGAGAACAACGAAACGGAGTTTAGAGAGAAGAAAAGGCGCGGATGACTACAGTTCTACGAGGATTGATACGCTTACGTGAAACTGTAGTTACTAACTACAGTAAGGAGCGTATGTGGTTCGTCCGGTCGAGCCAATCCAGTTATGTTGGTAACGAAGGTAGGGACGAAAGACACGAAAGGTAAACAAAGTTCCACTCCACAAACAGAATGAAGCAATGAGAAGAAGTGGGACCCCTTCTCTTGAGGCCCACTCACGAATGAAAGCCAAAGTCAGAACAGCACCACCACCACCTAGGGCAGGAGGGTATCCATCCATCCCCACAACGAACGCTTCTCTTTGACGGCTAGGGCTAGATGACCGGCTACCGGTTCCGGCGCGGGTCGGTCGGGTCCGTTCTAGACTTTTGACCTAAACTGCGCGCGAAACAGTCCATGTTTTTTAACTCTCTTCTCTTTCATACTACGGAGCCTACGGTACACAACCAACTCTGACTGGCTGTATCACTGACTTTGAGACCCCTCTTCACACGTGAAAGAACGAAAGGAGCGAGAATGCGACCGATTGATTCCCCCCAACAAACCCTAAAGCTGATGGTTCATCACTTCCAAACAGTTCCGTCTTGGCCATCCGCAGTAACTTCTCCTCCAGTTTCTAGACTCCCAGTTGCCTGTATTCGTCAGTACACGTGCTGACAAAGGATTAGCTCTCAGCCCTCCGCGGCAATCGGTCGCCGGCGGATCTATTCCGCTCCTCTTCCTCTCCAGATACATAAAGGTATATTTACGGGTAGTATGAGGAGGAATAGCGTCTCGCTGTTATATCGCCAGCCTTAAACTGGCCAAGACTCGTCTTGACTGTGGTTGGAGTCAGACAGACGACGTGTCAATCCACGGCTTGTTCAGCCGGCCCCGATGAGCTCTTTTATATCGTATCCAGTTTCTGAGAACCTGAGGCCTCCTCACTAAACCCTAATCTCTAGTAGTAAGGAAATGAAATTTTCAGTAGATCGTGCTAACAATTAGTCGTGGAAGTCTCTGGAATCTCCATACGACATGCTAAGGAGAGTTTAATTTAGGGTTTTCACTCCTTCCATGCCTTTGTTATCTTACGAATTATTTAGTCCACTTGTGAAAAAATGGCCTTCTTCACAGGGGGAGAATATTATTCCCTTTCGTGTATGCAGTTGGTAGAAGGAAATATAACAACTTCCTCTTTCTTGAGAGTTTTCCTTTCTGGATGTATAGATTTTACTATATTTCAAGCATACTTGATATATATATACTTTATTTATGATGATGCTATATAATTTTCAATAATTGGAGTTATTAAAAACTTATTTAACTATTTCAACATAATATCCAATTTCAATTTTTACTTTTTTAAATCTAATAAAAATTGCATCATTAACAACACCAACTCTACATTTGATTTTTGAAGTTGTAATCAAATTAGGTTTAGGTTAGGAGCAAGAATTATCATATACCTTTAGATTAGTTCTTGTGCTACGGATAGTTGAATCATGAGAAAAAATTAACATTTTCAATTATATGATTTCCATAAACTTATCTTTCTATTTCATATATATATATTTTTACTTATTTAATCATTGAGTACGATGGGTGACTCTTTATATTTCTTGATATTTATATTAAATATATAATATATAATTAATTTATATAACGAAAAACATACATCTATTTTCCACGCTGAGATAGCTGCATTGAAAGCCTCAGCAATACATGGTTAGAATTTTTTCTTCTTGATAATTGATTGTTCAAAGATTTGGTACACGTAGAGACACAAAGGTGCAATGAAGTCAATATACAACTCTTTTCAAAAAAATTGGTTGCTTTTAAAATTTGACAATAGCGTATCCTCTTCTAGTTATAGCTATCGATAAAAGATCATACCTTTATAGTCAAGCCTGTGAGGTACAATCATACTATACACTAGTAATTAACCAGTATTGTTCTAACGTACCATATCTAGTTGCCAAGGAAAGTATTGACTAAAATAGAAACGAAATAGCTTTCATTAAAATTTATATCTCAAATAATAAGCATGAGGAAGGAAGAAATAAATAACCTCATAATCTACTATAATTATACCCTGTCTTTGTAATTATTATGTAATTTCTCAAATAAGTCATAAGCAACATCATATACGAGTTAAGTTGAGTAGTTATTAATACATAAAAGTCTTTACTCCCTTGAAATCAATCAATTCTATGTATCAGAAACTCACCAAATTTATTAGAATGAAGTAATATTTCAAAGTGATAATTTCCAATTTTTTATCATAAATTTACAAAGAGTAGTTCTAAATATTACATCTTACTCATTATCTAATAAAGTATGTTTATACAATAAAATTTTACATTTCAGAAAGAATGTACCAGTGTATAATCATAGAAATTTAATAGCTTAACTTAAATGCCAAAAATACTATTTAGATAAAGAATTGGAAAATTCAAATATTTAGAATAGACATAATAAAATTATACTAATTTTATATGGTAAATAAATGGTCATTCAAAAAGAAATACTATGGTAAGTTTGAAGTATTACACACTACTTTGATTGATGTATATGAAATTTGATTTAAAATAAATCAAAATCTGATAAAACCTCTATTATGATTATGACTTATATTACATGGAAAGGGATGGATCACGTAGCTATAACACTTTAGATACTGAAAAGAAGGGGAAAAAGGCGACCGCGTAGGAAAAAGGTAGATACTGAAAAGATAGACTGACTTCTCTTCGCAAATGGGGCTTAGCCCTAATATATATCTTATGTTTGTCTTTGTAAGGGTGATGATGTCTTTTATCCTTCTTGTTTTCTTACATGTCACTTTCCCTTACACTTTAATACATAATACAATTATAAATTAATGAAATTTCTGAAAGTATACATTTATCTAAAATGATTGATCCAAGGATATCTAAAACTTAAATAGAAATAATGAAACTAAGTAATATTTTAGAACTGTTCAGATATATAAGTAATGAAAAATAGTGATATCTTTAGTGAGAAGTAATCTATAAAGTGAAGTAGAACGACTGCGTAGACGAAATGAAGGATGGGAAGACCCCATCAAGCCTTACAAGGAGAGATGAAAAAGGTAGAATGGGGCTAAGCCCAATAGAGTCTATATGAGAAACCTACTTTATATCTATATGGTATAAAAAAATTTATTAACCTTCTTTTTTATAGGTATATGCATGTGTAGCATTGTATAATTTAAATTATTCCAACCAAAAAAACATACAAAAAACAAGTATGTAGCAGATTCACTTATTCTAAAAGGTAATGAAATTAGATTCTTGCTAGAATAAAATTTTCCTTCCCATAGTTTACTTTAAAATTTTAAAAAGAGAAATATGAAATATTTATTATTAATATTCTTTTATTTTCATACAAATCTATCGAATTTACTCATTTTATTTTTTAAAAATGCTAAGAATTAAACAGCATAAGATCATAAACTTCATGATTTAAGAATATTAAGGTGGAACAACTCTGTTAATAGGTGCTCATGGGAGTAATCAACTTGTCATTCTTGATATACCTTTGATATGTTGAAAGAGAGCCCTTTCATTCAAGATAGAATACTAACAAAATAAGGGCTTCAGAGGGAGGTTTCACCTCCCTCTAAAGCTGGTGGTGAAACAACTAATTTAGATATTACTCTTACTATATAATAAATAACAATTACATGTTAATTATATCGTGAAACTCTAAAACTAGTTATAAAATATTGATTATGTTATTTATTTATATGTTCAATCATTGCTAGATTTCTAAATTATCCTTGATGCTTCCATTAGTTCATTGATTTTCAAATTACATTTGATGGATTTGACATTATTTATGATATAATTAATAATGCAATAAGATGTTACTGATATTTATAGAAATTTCTTTGATTTGCTTATATTGAACTACTGTAGCTATTGATATCTTTTTTAATATTAGGTTTTTAATTGATTGTAAAATGATAATCACCACGCGGAGTCTTTGAGGATCCTACTCGTAAGCATTGAGCTTCAACTTTGGTTTCTTGTTGATTGTCCAATCCCTTGAGATGGTTACTATTGATATAGGGAGTAGCAAACCTCATAGAACACAAGAAGGATGGGAAGACCCCATCAACCCGTACAAGGGAGAGGTAGAATGTGGCTAGGTCCCAATAATATCAATATGAGAAATCTACCCTATCGTACCTAAGCTATCCAAGTTATGCAAGTCATAAGGTTTACAAGCTACTAGAGCATCCAAAGAAGCCCCGCTTAGAGTGCTTGCTCTCTTATGGATTGCACCAACCAATCTTCTTTGTAGAGCAATGGACACATATTGTCTAAAGTATGCTACAAAGTATGAGAGTGAGAGTGGTGCTCCTAGTGTCTAATATGATAAGATCTCGTGCACTCCCTAATAAAAGTGTCTAATGCCATTTCTATTGCTCCATATAACTCCAAGGCTAGAGGAACAAAGTGGTGACCTTGCTCCATACCGCTATACTTGGAGGCCTTGCATGCTACAGCAACGCTTGCCGCCCATCCAAGAGGATGAGTAACCATTCTTTCCAAAATAGCATCATGCGTAAGGTCTATAACTACAAAATCCGCCACTATCACTTGATCATCGTGGGCCAAGTATAAGTTTACTTTGGAAAGAAGACCGTCTACAAAGAAGATGAATGCTCCCTCCAAGCAATATATCCACTCTCTCATGCCATAGCAAACACTATATCCTTAATGGCATCATGGGTAGCTATTTTGTATCCTCCATAAAGACACCATGTCATATGGACCGCTATTGCATCTAGTGTAGAACCACACTCAAAAGTGAGTAACAAAGATGCAGATTGGTGATCCAAACCTAGGTGGAACCTCATTGTTGTAGAGAAAGTCGTTGGTGCAAGTCGGAGTGCCCTAATGCATGATTGATCTACGATCCAAGCACATGCAATGTTGCTGGAGCAAGAACAAAGATGTGCTCTAGTGCCCCAAGGAATGGACAATTCAACTAAGAGAATGTAGCATACATTGATACCATTTCTCCATTAAGGAAGACTACAAACCTCTAGTCCAATCTGATGGTAGTGAAACAAAGGATGGAAAGTCCTCATGTTCTCAGGGAGATAAACCATCTCTCATCTATTACAATAACACTTGGAGAGAAAGGGATCACTCCTCTACTTCAATCACATAAGTATCCAAAATTGGCCTATCAACAACCACAAAATAGGAGGAAAGTAGGAGTGCCAAGTGAGCCCACCTACCCAAAAATGCTATAGGTGCTATCTCCTCCATAGATAATAAGCCTACTCCTCCTCACAAGATCGGTAGAGATGCTTGTCTATGTGGTAAATCTCCCATCACACACTCAAATATCCTTGGTCTGATGATATCACCAAAGACTCCCATGATCTTCCTATCAAAAGATCTCAAATATGATAGGAAAGTTAAGGATGGGAGAACCATGCAAAGAAGGTAAGTCGGTCAATGGGCAATACTAGAGGATAGTATACGAAAAGCTACCTATGGATCTCCTAGTAGAAGAAGGTCATCCACAAGGAGAATATCCTCTACAAGAGCAATATCTAAGAAACATGTGACAAAATTCTTGGATCCTTTTGGCTCTTCAAGAATATGTAGTCCATATGTAGATGTGACACACTCCTTTGAAAGCTCAAGGTGGGAAATGATACCTAAAGGGGACCATGCTCTTCACTTTGACACCTTGACTCTCAAGCCTACAAGATGTAACTCGGTAGTCAAGTGATCAAAGGTATGCCTAATCTGATCTATGGGGCCCATAATGTGTGTATTGTTTGCTAAGGAGGGAAATACACAACCTAGCATGGCCAAAGTAATAGATAAGAGAGCTCTAAAGTGAGTAATGGAAAACAAAGGTCCCCTTAAAAGATAGTACCAATATCCTTATCATGTATCAATAGTTGATTCCAAGATGGTGATTCCTTCCTATGACCACCCATGTTGGTAGTAAAGGGAAGTATGAGAGCCATAGAACAACCATACAAAGTGAATGAGACTAGCCAAGGATCCATTGGCCTCCCTAAGTTCTCTAAAGATGGATGCCTAAGAGACACTATTAAAAGCATTATCAACATCCACCTACAGGACAACCCACTCTAGATTGATATCTAGGAGTGTCTTGATGCATAAGGAAATAGCCTTGCAACCTCCAAGTGTAGCTACTCCAAACTAATATAGATTGAGGTGCTCTTAGAAGTGAGATTGATGTTGAAGGACAATGGTGTGGCTAATGAAGTGCAAAAGTTCTCTCTAATAGTTATTGGTCTAATACCTCCATGCTCTTCTCCATCCCAAGAAGTTGACTAGCCTCTAACACCTATCATAGGAATATCTCTCCTCACTACAATTGAAACCACCTAAAATAACTTGGTAAATCCACTAGAATTATCATATGCCTAAAAGCAATCTCTAAGATGCTCATATATCATCCTTGATAAGCTTCTTGAGGAGAAGCAAGGGGTAGTGCACAACACTTGTGCAAAAAGCAACCTATCAAGACATAAAAGCTGCTTAGGTTGATAATCTAAGACCTCTCATGGTATCTCCTCTCTTACTATAGGATGTAGTGAGCATAGTGAAGAGATAATCTCATCAATGGGACTAGTTATGGATAAAAGGTGTAGTGCTTGTGCTGCTCTACTAAACTCTCTTGCCTGAACTAATGTCATACACCATTGTAATGGAGTGGACTTTGTGGTATCTTGTGGTAGAATCTATCTCCTAAAACATGTAGCCTAAACTAACTCCTCTTGTAGGGCAGCCCAATCCCCTACTTGGAATTGATAAAATCTAGTAGCCACCTCTCTATGCACCACACATCCCATTTTAGCATAACACTAGCACCATCAAGGGAGTAAGAGGAATAAGAACCATACTAACTAGTCCAAGGGATTATGTGCCAAATGGTCAATTGGTAGGCAAAAATCTTATCTAGCCTCTAACAATATGGAGTTTAGCAACAAAGTTAGTTAGGGCTAATGAAGTAGCAAACATGCCAAATTAACCTAGAATATCTCAGAAGTATCTAAGAAGCTTCTTGGGAAGCTTCTTGATTAACTTGCATCCCAAGTAGGTAACTTCTAGAAGCTTCTTGGTTAACTTGGCTTGCACTCCAAGAAAACGGCTCAAGGAAACTTCTTGAGAAGCTTCTCAAGAGCCTTATATGTTCCCTATAAATACAAAACCCAAAACTCATGTTAGGCATTTAGAGTTTTCCCATACTCAAGTGTCCCAATGTGATATCTATTATCCTATTTCTCTCATCAATGTTGGTCTTTTACATCGGTATCAAAGCAAGAATGAGATGGATGGAATTTATGGACCACCAAATCCATTTATGCTAAACCATTAATATATTCGTGTTTAGGTATTACCTCAGCATCATTTCACACAATTCATCACCTCACACTTTGAGTAGTAATTTTTGAATACAATCACCTTGTTCGAGGAATCCTATATACTTTTGGTTGTAATTCATAGAGAATGATGAACGTGTTACATCTATGTGTTAATAAATAAGATAGGTTGGCGGTGGTGTGATAGAGTAGTAACCATGGCGGCAATGTTTGAGGTTATAATTGCCATGTAGCAACAAATCGAGCACTTTACTTGATTGTTAGATGAAAGAGATCATTGACAATAAAGACAAGTAGAGAGTACTAGTTCAAGAAAGAGAAGATTAAATCCAATTTCCAAAACCTAAGGTTTTCAAAGGCAAGAATCTCCTAGGTGTAGTGGAGAATTTTGTGTTTGACTGTGAATGTTATTTTGAAGCTACCAATGGTCAAGATGAATGGAAATAGATTCTCCTGGCTTCTAGTCAATTGGATGGAGTAGCAAAGTGTAATACCAATTACACTTACCAATTTGATATAATATCTAGAAGTGAAAATTTACTTGGTAGCATCGAGAAGGATATTTTATATGATATGCTAGGTAGATTAGATAGAAGTGTCATAAAAAAGCACTTCTACTAATACAACAAAAACTGAAAATAGATTGAAAACTTAAGAGCAAATTTCAAAGGCCTAAATGGATTAATTAGTTCTAAAAAGTGAAAAAATTTAGGGCTAATTCATCCTTTTAGGCTCCCCTAGTGATTTGTCTCATCAAAAGCTTTCCAATGGTACCTCAACCACATGATTTTGAGCTTCCTATAAGAATATTACCTAAAGATTCTCTCTAATCAAACCTATTTGACCAACTAGATAGGACAAGAACAAACACGTCACCCATCCAAACAACTAATCTAAGGGTGCAACTCACTAACATGTCATCAATCCTTATGTCTGATCCAAGGGTGGAGCTTCCTTTGAGGGGATCCTCTTTACTATATAATAAAGAGAAGGTGCTCCTTTGGGGCATCGGAGGATTGAGTGTGAATTTTTGTGTTTTTTCTCTTGTATCTCTCTTGGAGAGCTCTCTTGTCCTCAAAGTATTACATAATGCTATGGTGGCAATTCCAAGTGGAGCAACCTGAATGGCAAATTGTTGCACCAATCTTGACATGGGAAAAATTCAAGAGTGTAATAATTGGTCGATTCCAAGCTATAAATGCCACACTAGTTGCACGAGATAGATTGGCAAAGTTGAAGCAAATGAGCTCTATAAGAAGTTACATCATGCAATTCCAAAACACCATCATGCAAATTCTAAATATACTGGAAGGTGAAGTTTTGGATCAATTTGTGAAAGGCTTGAAGTCACAAACCAAATTAGAGGTAACTATGCAAGAGCCACAACACTTAGAGTAAGGCTTGCGGTTGGCTTAATGCTTTGATTCCTTGGTTGCAACAACTTGGTCTTGACCTCGACTTCCAAAGAACCTATCAATAAAATACACTCGGGTTGAGGAGCCGGTACTAATGGAGATTGATGCAATTCAATAGAGACCACTTGGCACTATGATAGAGAAAAATTGTGACAAAATAGTGGTTGTTTCTATTGTCACCAAATTGGACATTGCATCACTAAATGTCCCCTCAAGAATGTGCGACCTTGACAAGTTGCCCAAATAGAGTTTGTGGAGCAGAATGATCAAGGAAACAAGGAATCTTGGTTTGGAGATTTTGAGCCACCTATTAGGAACTTGATTAGTTCTAATGGGATCAAAGGCTCAACATATGCAAGTTTGTTTCACTTACAATGTATGATGTTTGATCGTGGTTGTAGGCTTTTGGTTGATTTTGGAATTTAAAAAAATTGCTTATCCATACAATTAGCAAAGGAATTATGTATTCTTATCAAGCCAATAATTGGAAATAGATTGATGATAGCGGATGGCAAAGAGGGTTTTGCATTCCGTACCTTGCATCTTATTAGCTTCAAGATTGGGAAAGAGTATTTGGAGTGTATGAGGTTTATAGTAGCACCTCTACACTATGATGCCATTTTAGGTCTACCTTGGCTTGAACATCATAAAGTTCAATTTGATTGGACCCAACGACAAATTCAAGTACAATACCAAGGTATGAATTTCCAATTAGATTATTTGGCACCTTTGAGTAAGACATCTATGAATAATCAGTCCCAAGATGAGAAGTTTGTCAGGAACATAGCCATTGAGCAAGCTTTGAAGAAGATAAGTCTCTAGATGGGAAGTTTGTGAGTGAAGCAACTATAGAGCAAGCTTTGGAGGAAGATAAGTTTGCTTTTGTGGTGTGGATCAAGCCAATTGCACAAGGAGAGTATGAGGAGTGTTAGGAGCCTCATCAAACAATGGTTGATCAAATAGTTCAAGAGTTTGTGGATGTGTTTCCCAATGATTTACCAAAGGGATTACCCTTAAATCATGGTATGCCAAGATTGAGTTATTGCCAAAGAGTACTCTAATGAGTAGACTAATCTAGTGGCTCTCACCAAATTAGTTGGAGGAGTTTTGAATAACACTTATGGAGTTGTTGGAGAAGAATTTCATACAACATAATACATTTCCTTGGGGAGCACCGGTACTATTTGTTCCAAAGAAAGATAGAGTGCTTAGGCCAAATTAGCCTAGAATATTCTACAAGTATCTAAGAAGCTTCATGGGAAGCTTTACAGTTAGCTTAACTTGCACCCCAAGTAGGTAGCTTGTAGACGCTTCCAATTAGCTTAGCTTGCACACCAAGTAGGTGGCTTCTGGAAGGAAGCTTCTTGAGAAGCTTCTCAATTAACTTGGCTTGCACTCCAAGAAAGCGCTTAAGGAAGCTTTTTGAGAAGCTTCTCAAGGGCCTTGTATGCTTCCTATAAATACAAAAGTCAAAACTCATGTTAGGCATTCAGAGTTTTCCCATACTCAAGTGTCCTAATGTGATCTTCCATTCTACTATTTCTTTCCTTGGTCTTGGTCTTTTCCATAGCCTCATCATGGAGTGTACGGGGTAGCCTATGAAACAAATGTGGACATGGAGAACTAGTCTCAAATAACCCCAAAATACACCCTACTTGAGATGCTAACCACTCTCACGACTTGATCAATATCCTTGGGATGGTCAACAAAAGGATAGAGGAAGCATGAGTAATCTTGAGTGTCACCACTATCAATGTCGTGGCTCGCTCCACATGAGCATCCCAAGTGGACCAATCAAAGTCCTTGTGCCTCCTTCCCACATGAGTCTTTACTACTTACGAGGTAAAGCATTGATGACAAATCGGGCATGGTGTATCTCAAGCCACTCTAGGTGGCTCCACATGGGAGGTATAGCCATGGCTACCACAAGAATAACAATAGTTATACATGAATCTCATTTCCATATCTCCCCATACTTGCAAAACTACAACCCCTCACATCCCAACTCACATTAAAAAATACAATCTCTCAAAATCCTAAAAATTATAAACACTCATAACTTTCAATTTCCATCTCAAAAATTTTCAAACTAAATTCCCATGAAACTCACTCATGAAAACCAAGAGATTAGAATGAAAATTCTTGACCTATCACTCACAATGTAAAGTAGTCACTCTTAACCCTAAAAAACCTAAAAGTACTCATTATTTTCTACTCAATTCTCCATAGTCTTCAATCTAGGTACCAATGGGACCAAAATTGAAAAACAAATAGAATCTATTATTCACTCTTGTGAGGTATGAAGATGAGCTCTCTAAAACTCTAGATTATCCTTGACTCCATTTTCACTCTACCATTCCCTCTCCTCTACTCTCCTCTCTACTCTCCTCTTGTTCTCGTTCAATTGGTGTATTGTAACCTTGATGACCTCATAACCTTAGGTTTTAGCCCCATTTTACCATTTTTCCCATCCTTCTTGGTTCCACACACAATAGTTTTCCCCTTCTTACTCCACTCCTTGAAGTGTAGTTGTTTTAAGGATTTTCCAAAATATAGTGATGTTTCTCTTCAAGTTTTACTTTGGAAGTCGGCCTAATATTGACATGGGAATGATAACATAATTACCTGGAAATATTATAGATATAAAATGCAATAAAATTAGATTAAATAACTAAGCCATTTACAAATGATAGAATGGTTGATAATATGGTATAAATATTATCCAATTTTTTACTCAATGATTTAACATATATCATATATAGTAATTGAGTGTTTGAATTGAGATTATATATTTACTAAAGTATAAGCAAGAGATTATGTTGATTATATCTTTATCATAAAATAGAAACTGCCCAAAATGTTTTACTGTAATCATCTTATCCACTCTTAAAATAGATAGAAGAGCTACAAAGGATTGCATTTTTGCATAGAAAAATTAGCATATAGATTAATCTAATAACTACAAAGAACATGAATTATTTGGAGAACTAAGGAATTAGAATTCATCCATACCTCTCCAAAGTGGCATGCATCTTAAAGAGACATTCACATTATAACGACAAAGTCTAATGTACAAATTTTTTTAATTTATGAAAGACATCCATACTTTAAAGCAAAAAGTTATGCAAAAATAAGCTCTTGTTTACTTAGCATTATAAACTGCATTTGGTATTTTAGAGGATCTTTTTGTTTTTAAACGTTTTGGAATTGATTTCTTTCAATGTTTGAGTATCTTTATTGAATAAAGAAAAAGGTTTCTTTGCTATGGACATGTATAGAGCTAGTAGAAACATTGTGCTATTGTACAAAAATGAAGGATGGGAAGACCACATCAAGCCATACAAGGGAGAGACAAAAAAGGTAACATGGAGCTAAGCCCCAATAGTCTATATGAGAAATCTGCCATACCACACCTAAGATATCCAAGCTATGCAAGTTGTACAATCTAGAGCATCCAAAGAAACATCACCTAATGTGATTGCTTTCCTATGGATTGCACCAGCCACTGCACTCTATAGAGCAATAGATGCACATTGTCTAAAATATGCTACAAAGTATGAGAGTGGGAGTGGTACCCCTTGATGTCTAACATGATAAGCTATCGTGCACTCCTTGACAAATGTGTCAAATGCCGTGTCCATCGCTCTATATAACTCCAAGGCTAGAGGAACAAAGAGTTGACCTTGTTGCATGCCCCTATACTTGGAGACCTTGCAACCTGTTGCTACACTCAATGCCCATCCAAGGAGATGAGGTATCACTCCCTCCAAAATTGTATCTTGCATAAGGTCCATAACCAAAGCATCCAATCTGTCACCTGATCATCTCGGACCAAGTATAAGTTTGCCTTGACATGTGTCATTTGCAAAGCATACGAATGCTCCCCCAAGCCAAGTATCCACTTTCTCGTGCCATAGCAAACACTATGTCCCTAATGGCATCATGGGTAGCTATCATTGGTCCTCCAAAAGGACACCATGTCATGTAGACCGTTGTTGCATCTAGTGTAGAACCACACTCATAAGTAAGTAATGAAGATGCAGATGGGTGGACCAAACCTAGGCAAAACCTCATCGTTATAGAGAAAGTAGCTGGTGTGAGTCAAAATGCCCTAATGCATGGTCGAGCTAGGATCCTAGAGCCTGCACCCTTGCCGGAGCAAGAGCAAAGACATGCTCTAGTAGCATGAGGAATGGACAAGTTGACTAAGAGAAAATGTACCGTATGCTCACATTGTCGTTCCATCAAGGAAGACTGTAAACCTCTAGTCCAATATGACAATAGTGAAGCAAAAGATGGAAAATCCTCCCGTGCTTGTGGGGGATAGACTATCTCTTGTATGCTGCAATAACACTTGGAGAGAAGAGGATACTCCCTCCACCTCTATCACATAAGTCACCAAAACTGGTCTATCAACAACCACAAAACAAGAGGAAAGTAGGGGTGCAGAGAGAGCCCAACTACCCAAAAATGCTATAAGTGCAATCCCCTTCATAGATAGTAAGCCAAACCCACCACATGAGATCGGTAGAGCCTTTTGTCTACATGCCAAATCCACTGTCACACACTCAAAAGTCCCAAGTCCAATATCACCAACGACTCCCATAATCCTCCTATTAAATGTGATAGGGAGGATAGTGAGGAGTGATATAGAGATGAGGTAGGATGATCGACGAGCAATACTGGAGTAGAATATACCAAATGCCACCTGCAGATCTCCTAGTAATGGAAGGTCATCCACCTGGAGAACATCCCCTACAAGGGCAACGTCTAAAAAGCGTGTGACTCCAAGAATCCTCCAATCTTGTTGGCACTCCAAGAACACGAAGTCCATTTGTGGATATGATACACTCTTCTAGAAGCTCAAGGTGGGGACGGATACCTAAAGGAGACCATGCCTTACACTTTGACACCTTGACTCTCAAGCCTACTAGATATAGCTCGATAGTCAAGTAGTCAAAGGTTTGCCTAGTTTGATCTAGTTATCTAGGATGTGTGTATCATCTGCCAAGGAGTGAAATACACAACCTTGCATTGCCAAAGTAGTAGATAAGGGAGCTCGGAGGATATATTACGGAGGCATGGTTTATGAGGAAGAAAGAACTTCCTTGGTGGAATGACGAATGGCCAAAGACTTGATGAGTATTAAATAGTAGTATCTTGGCTTTTGCGCGGGAATGTATATATAGCTTTAGAAGGATAGTGGTTGATATATTTCAATTCTGTGTTCAGTTCAATCTAATCGGACGATGGATCTAGTTTAATGTAAATAAAGAAGTGGTCACGGCAAAACTAATATTAGAACACCGGATATCAAAGTCGTTATACTTATAAATTGCACTATTTTGATTTCTTTTCTGTACTCCTTAAGTCCTAAAAACACTTCCCACATAGAACAATAGAAATAAATCTCCAAAGTACAGATTGATGACATGAACGTTTGATGAAGCACACGTGGTCACAACACCAAGTGTAGCACGCATCCTTTAAGAAGTACGTGGCCTTTCCCAAGGAGGATTTGCCAGCGTGGCACTTGTTTCCCGCCATTTGCCGATTTGATCGCAGGACGAAGCAGAATCTGCTATCGGGGGTGTGGAAAGAGAACGAAGAGTGATCTGCGAAGAATGATCAAGCACAACCCTGACTACGGCGTCCAGACGAAAGACGATTTTTAGGAGGAAATATCATCTGCGTTTACTAGGAGCAAATTGACGTTCCGCTCATCACTCCACTCGGCAGAATTTAAAGTAGAAGCATTGCTTTCCTCTGTTGCAGGTCAAATGATGGAGGTTGACGTGAACGTAGATAATGTCCGACCTGCGCACCAAAAGCAACTTAGTGACTTCAGCCCCGACCACTTGAAGTTGTACTACGGTGAGCTTTCTTGTCTTACGTCTAACATGAGGGAACGGTGTCAAATGTGTATTGCCCTCGCCCCCTGCCCTCGTCAATTTGGACGGCAAAAGAGGAAGTCCAGCTTAATCGAACATTCTGTGGATTATCAGGGTTCAGCATAACATCTGGGGTCGAAGATCTTCTTGTTAATCCTGAAGTAAAATGTAGTAGTACTTGCTGATCTTGAAAGCGACCAGACAATATTTGAAATTAGGATACTTACTTGATTTGATGTTTTGGATTCAGGACGCCTTTACCCGTACAGCGATATACACAAATGGCTCTCTTATGGTCATGGTAAGAAAATTGTAGAGGAATGGCTCACGCAGAATTGCTTACCTGACCTTCGTTCTTCGCGTGGAAATTTTTTCACGGGCTTTTGTTCTGCCAGTCCTCTCTGTTATAGACTTCTGAAGTTTGTGCCTTTCTCCCGCAGATGGTAAGCATCCAGGTTGTGACGCCACCTTCTTCAGCCGAAGGGAGTTTTCATTCACCCTCGAGCATGACATTTACATTCGTTACTTGTCATTCCACGATGCCTCAAGTTTGGAGGCTGCTATTCGTGAAAAATGTCCGCACAAGATTGATATCGGTGCTGTATATAATGTTGACGTAAGTAATGCAGTTTCTGCTTCTAAGCCACAATCTGAGGTCTCATCAGAGTCACACCAATGCCCTCGTCTTAGTTCCAACCTTAGTGACTTTAAACTGTAAATTGAACTCATCAGCTATGACGTTTCTCAGGTCCGTTGAAAGAGATATACGTCAGGGATATCTGCTCGAGACAACGGCGTTTAACCCATACTCTAATCCCTTCATGTGCTAATCTTTGTGGCAGCCTTCGAAACGGACAGCGTACTCCAGTGTTGGTGATGAGAAGGTTTTCTCTCCTACCGAAAGGGAACTGGTGTTTGATGTGGTACGTTTCAGGTCCCAATTCCTCATTCTCAAGAGGATTTCTTGCAGGTGCACTTTGAAATGGAACAAGATAAAAATAACTTTTCGTAGAAACATTGAAACAAAGTCTGCTCACGTTTTAAAACATGAGCATGCACGTTTTGTTTTGGAGGCTGCCCGTGTTGTAAGATCACCGTCTCTTTTGCAACAAGCTTGAAAATATATGTTTCATGCGGAAGGTGATTCTTTTAGAAACCCAGTTAGTGTGTGGTCTGGAAGATATATGTTTCCGGTTAGCTCGATACATATGTAAGTTCACGGAGCCAAGGAAGTGGGTATCTTCCGTCTCAGTCTGATCAGTGCCAATTAAAGAATTACAGCTAGAGTGCAAGTATCTCATGTTTACCTCTCAAAACGTTCTGTTACTTCAGGATATGACTGATTACGACGATATTCGGAGCTGTTGCAGTGGTGCCGACATTTGTTTGCTGTGCTGGCCGTTAATGACCATAGCCATTAAGGTCGTGGACACTGCTTTAAGAGGTAAGTGGGTGCCGTCAAGTTGAGCACACAAGATAGAACGTGCGGCTGTGCAGATAATAAACATAGAAAGTTGTGAGAATTAGCCTAGATCTGTTGAAATAAAAAAAGTTTCTTATTTGTTTTTCCCCGCCAACCGAGGTTTTTGCTGCTTACCAACCAAATCAACGTCGTCGAAAATGGCAATTACAGATGTTTCTACAGTAGGATATACGTCAGGCGGGTGAGGTTAATAGGGGTGAAATCTTGCAGATGACTTTGGGTTTGAGCATATGCTCTGGGTTTACAGTGGACGTCGTGGTGTTCATTGCTGGGTGTGCGATTCAAGGGCACGCAGGTAACAATTTTTAACCCAGATCTGTAGTCTCTGAAAGCAAAATTAAAAGATTGTGTGAGCATATTACTATCATTCAGCCATGCTTTTCTAGATTGCCTAATAATTCATTGAGATGGGATGATTTCAACCTTGTCAAAGCACTTTGTGGATGGTGGTTGCGAATCTTGATATGAAGTGATCTGCACATTGCCGCAGATTATCAAACGAGCAAAGATCATCTATTGCGGACTATTTTCGTGTTTACAAGGTCTGTTTCGATGGTTTCACTTAAAAGATTTACTACATCTCTATATCAAAGTTGATGAGCCTGTCGACTAATTCGAATTCGACTTCACTTTCGTAGGGAAGCGAAATGAATGGGAAGAAAGTAGCACTCACAGGACCTGCGCTTCATCCATCATTGTTGTAGGTTATCAATACTCAAGATGTTATGCAAGTTATTCTCTTGTTTTGTTGCACTGTCCTTTGATGGTCTGTGCTGGCCTTTTTCCGCTCAAAGAGGTCATCCTTCTAGGTCCTGAAGTACATCATATCCGAGCTTTTGGGTTGCCTGATTGAACCATACTGTACGAAAAGGTTGATTTTCCTGTGATCGAGTGGCTGCTCTTGATTCTGATTTTGCTCTGCATGTCATATTGTTTTGCGGTTCTTAGTTCTTTTTGTTCGAAAATGCATAGTCATAGTTTCCTGGAGTCCTACATATACTTCTGGGTTCTCATTAGTGACTGGACGTTCTCATTAGCCCACAGGCTATCCTGTTCCGCTGCAAGCATCTGAGCTTTCTACTTGGTAGTACATGGTTCTCGAGCTGAAACAGCACCTTGTTAGACCCCAGTCGTATGGCCCTCTCAACCTTCATCAACTCCCAACAACTCTGTGTTTATTGGATGATCAGGAGGGCATACACTGAGGTGCTCAAACAATATTTCGAGGAGAAGATCCTCATCAATCAAAACTTACTAGCTTCAGAAGAAAACTTTGGAAAAGTTCTTGAGATGGTTCCGGATGAGAGTAAGTACCTTGCACGGTTCTCTCTCACTCCTGTGTTAATGATAAACCTCATTGTCTATGCCAATCATTTTAGAATATATCGGGTTTATCGAGCAGTCGCACTTTGTATGCGTATTTGTTCATGGAGTGGATTTATGCAGATGTCAGGTCGCAGTTGCGTAGCAAGTGGCAGTCATCCCCGTCGTCTAGTGACGAGACGAACTCCAAACGTTGGAAGCAGCTGAAACAGCAGCTGGAACAGGGAAAGTCTAAGGTTTGTTTGTTACCAACTATCGTGTCCTACCTGGTTACCAACTCATGTTTATGCTCATGTAAAATCCATGCAACCTGGAGTCTTTGGTGTTCGCTAACTATCCCGTATAAAGTTTACTTGCGACCAATTGGTGGTCCTTCTCGGCTGAGTCTCGGCTGAGCCTGTTTACTGTCTGAAGAACAAACTGCGGGCCGATGAGGTTCTTTTTCTCGATCACCCTACCGTAGCTTTTGTTCACGGACCGGACATTTGAATGGATTGTACATTGACGACCAGTCAATCATGGCAGGGGCACCTATTGAGGCGATGCATTGAGGAGATAATATTTGCGTACACCTATCCAAGACTCGATATGGAGGTACACAACCTCGTGAGAGTGATCAAAGCCTGTGACAACTTTTGAGCTACTTTTCCGTACCACAAACTCTTCTCGTCTTGAAGTTTCTGACCCCGTTCTGTTTCCTTAAGCAGGTGTCAAAACACATGAATCATCTTTTGAAAGGGCCCTTTTGTGTGCATCCAAAGACAGGTATATCGCTAGTTATGTCATGAATTCGACAAAGCAGCTAAGGATCTAATTCGTATTTTCTGTTTGTGCCTGAATTGATGGTTGGGGCCCTTTCCCCAGGTAGTGGCGAAGTTTCTGGGTCCCCTGCCGGAGATGCGTTATCTCCATCATATTTTCCTGTCAGTTTGAGCATGTCTTTTCACCATTTTTTTATTGACCATCGCTTGACCCGAATAAGTTTCATGGTTGGAGTTCTCACGGCGTCCATTCTTTGTAGGTCGTGTTTGTGTGCCCATTGATCCAAACACCTGTGACACGTTTAACCCTATGGAGGTCCCAACTCTGACGCAGGTATGTTAAATGGCTGACGACCCCGTAATCATCTCGAAACCAAAAGACCTACCAAAAAGGCCAGAGAATTCCGGTCTTTTTGTTTTCGAGAATGCTACTTTGGTTGTCAAGCCTGCCTATCTCTTGCTGCGGTTGATCACTGCAAATTGAATGGCCTAATCAAACTTCATCGTGAGCTTATGCAGTGGTATGGATGTACAGCTGCTGAATGAACTCAATGCGGAGGACTTTGAAAACAGTCCAAGGCTGAAAGGTAATAACCTTAGAAAATGTTTCTATCTTGTACTCGTTGGCCCTGTCGAACTCCACCCGCCATGTTTCTAAGAAACGGGTGGTTTGCATGCGCGCTGATTATCTTCACTCCACAGATTTCGAGAGGACTTCTTTAGCAAATTCAATACATTACTTCCGAGCTTCATTCTTGGAGTCTCTCTCGCGAACCAACAAGGTAACCTACTGCCGCTTACAGCCCTAAAATCTGTTTCTCTGAGTTAATTTGTTTCTTATACGTTTTTCATGAGTTTAATCAAGTTCCTTTTCACTACCAGGCCGAATTGGAGAGCAATCACAGAGCGAAACTGCAGGAGATGGCTTCACGACCTTCCCTAAACTGGTAGAGCAGATTCTGCCTTGAGAGTTACTCACAAATTACGTCTAACGTATTCTCCTTAAAGCAGCACGAAAGCGTCACAGATCAGTAACTATCCTTGTCAGGATTCTAAACACCAAGTTCAAACGGTAAAAGGCTGCAATACATTCAAAGGTGCAGTGGGGATGGATAAAGACGAAAGTCAGCAAGCTAAATCCATGAAGGCCTTGCCAGGCAAACATCAAACCTGTGGACGAGAAGTTCACACATTGGAGAAAATAAAGGGTTATCCGTTCATTATCCAGTCGAACACATTATCTTGTGTCGATGTTCACCAAGAAAGAACCGGCAGATCTATATACGTACAGATGTTGTGCACTGATGAAGAAAGTAGTGGTTAGGCGGTTCTCCTACACTGTTGTTGATAGCTGTAAACTACATTACCGCAAGTTCTCCTTCTCTCTGTCTAAAATCGCGGTGGAAGTTTTACTCAATTGTCTCATCAGGCACACAACTCCCGACACAGCAGGGGCAGCGTCGTTGGCTCCCAACATACAAGCCAAGGGGATCGCGACTTAAGTGATGTTGTGGACCTTCCAGACTGGTCTCCGATTCATGACATCCAACCCAATTTTTTAGGGTGTTGTCGAGATGGTCAACGTGCGCTAATCAGAAGCGTAAGCAATGTCTTCTCCGAGCAGATGGGTCCTGTACCCAGTTTGCGCGCGAAGTGTGAGACCCTCCATCGATCTGATAGTGACACATCTGAATCAGAAAAAACAGCCAAAACACTTGGCGTAACTCAAGGCATAGGGAACTCGTACCAGGAAACTAAACGTTAAAAGCGTGAAGAACTATTATCTGCATGGATTTAAGGGTGGTCGCACGTAGAAGTGACGACAGAACTGTTGCCCGGGAAGGCTGAAAATAGAATTGGTTGTTTCGTATTTGTAGTAGGTTGACTGAATCGAACATTACCAGTCTTTTCTTTTCTATAACGTATCGCTTACACAAAAAGGAACCCCAAGCATTTACGTCTGGGGGCCAAATGTTCAAGTCTCATGTAAAGTAGCTGGCTTTCGCTATTATCAGATTGAGTGTTATCAGATTGAGTAGAGGATCTTCTCACGATAATCTACAGCGTCAAAGAATTAATGAGAAGTTCAGCAGACAGCAAACTCGTCCAGTAAACGTGGATGAGGTGACTGTGTACTGAATGTATACTTGATTAAATCACAAAATGAGAGTAAACGCGCGATAGAAATTTTATATTAAGGTCTAATGAAGATTTTATACTAAACCAGGGCGTCAAATCATCAATTGTCCAATTCCATGAAAACTTTGAGATGCATTTTGTTCAGAAAGTATTGTAATGATAAATTTTGAAATGCTTTTTCTGCTTGATTTCCTTTCGATGAAGACGTGTTATACTGCAGTTTTAATCCATTCAGCAAATAAGTCTGGGATACTCAAGGGTTATTATATTATTTTGAAAAATAAAAAGGAAACAACAATGGACCACAATGGAACTATGATAAAAGACCTTTTAAACAAGAGATACTAAGATAAGACCAAGTCTAAGGTGATCATAGCAAACTTCTTAAACCAAAGATCAAGAAAACATTATATCTAACAAATGTGTTTCTGGAATTCGAATAATACGTGGCGTGTGACAATGTACCCAGAACAAAGTTACTACGACGAAGCATGCTCATGCAAATGTATTGAATGGCAAAATCGAGTAAGATCTTTAGTTAGACAGCAAATATATACATGCAAGAAATTGTTGCAATTGAAGTCTTTACTGGCCACAGATCATGCTTGGGCCAAGTCTAAGCTCCAGATCGAGATGATCATCTTTCAAAGAAACAACAGCAGTAGATGGTACAGCTGCTGAAGCTTCTTCCTGTCGAGATTGATAAGGCTGGAAAGCACCGCCCGTGTAAAACTTATTCATGACGTTCTCTTTGCAATTCAAGAAATGCAAGAGTGTTGTATCTACATGAGAACAAGTCCCTCCGTAATCATCTGCAGCAGCTTTAGGAATAGGCACGGGCATGGGAGAAGGTGAATAGAAACACCACGGAGCCGGAGAAGTGGGATCCGGTGATACAACTGCCTGTTGCTGCTGCTGCTGCTGCTGCTGTAGAGCCCATTGATTAGCCTGCGCTCGTTCACGGCGATGGACATTCATATGTCCTCCTAAAGCCTGCGCTGTGCGGAACTCCCTTTGGCAGAAACTACAAGTGTATGAACGGGGAGGCCACTGCCCGCTACAGCTGGCTGCATCCTCGGCAAAAGCTCTACTTTCCCAAGATGCTGATGTATCATCAATGGAGTTGGAAATGTTTACGTTCTTGTAAATGTTACTATCGAACGTAGCACCCACAGAAGTACGTCCTGCTGTCGCCCAACATGGTCTTCCACAATCACCACCCATAATCCACTGATTTCGGCTTACAATCATTTCCTCTCGACTGCGAGTCGACCCTTCCTCACGCTCATTCAGCAAAATGCGCTCATGTGTTTCCATCCTTCTGCGTCTTCTCTCTTGATCCGAATTCAGTACTCTTGTTTCTGCTCTCTCCTCACAGCTCTGAAACCTTGAGCTCTTGGATGAATAAGAAGAGGTTGGTGAGGGAGACAATACTGAGTGCGACCGAAGCCTCAGAGTTGAAGACTGCACATATAGATGCGATGCCTTCGAACTACCTCTACCCGAATATTCGCATTCAGGTTCAGATCTAGTGCTTCTTCACATGCTACCAGCCAATTGTACATGTCCTGTCTTCAAAACTTCATCGTCTGCAACTTCTTGGATATTGATTCTCAGAAATTCCACTCTGACAGATCCCGGTATATTGTAGCAGATTGCAGATGAAGAGGCTCAACCTTTCAGGGTATACAACATAGTTTCAATTTTTTCGATCCTTGTCCTTCACGCAGCTGCAATGAACACTCTACTCGTCAACTGTCCACAATGGAAAAACGGCACACAATAAAATCTTCACTACCTTCACAATAAAATCTACAGATCTTTTAATTCTTGAGTAGTGACCAGATCAACGTCAATTCAGAAAACGAAACAAGTGGTAATGCAATTGAACATCTACTTCAGGCAACATTTCTTCACTAGCCTCCAACTTCTTCACGCCTAATTAACGTCGGTCTCGTACCTTTGGGCGGGAAATAGGATCCCGACCGAATCAGCCTCAGACCAAATCCAGCGTTCGGTGATACTAATGTTGGTGTCTACCTACTCAGATGATTCATATTGCTTCTGTTACACAAAAGAATCCATATCATTCAGCCTCAGACCAGGTTCAGCGATCAAGAACGTTGCTGTCTACCTACTCAGACGATTGATGAGGCTTCTGTTACACAAAATAGCCCGGCGGATGTATGGGAAGTTACTCTCTCTCAGCCTGCCCGTGAAACACAGATAGGTGCATGGTCCGCTGCATGAGGATCATTAATGGGTTCCTCCCTGAGGTCAATGGGTTCTATGGCCAAGCCACTACGGGCCAGGCCAGGACTTGCAATCTGTCGTGTCGTGCATCATCTCTGCATGGCGGGTACACATTGACTCTGGTACACAGCAGACAAATTGACAATCTCAGATCACCACTGATACGTAAGTCCACCTAGTTCTTCTGCTCTTGAGCTCCGCGACATCATCTCTCATGAATTCAATCGCCTGAGCTTTTGTCCTGCTCATTATTCTCCAACTCCCGGTCCCTTCCATCTCGGATCTTATCGTTCTTCCGTCGTCTTGCCTTCATCCTTTCTCTCGATCTCTTTTATACGGCGGATTCATCGATCAAATTCTCATGCATTCTTATATACGCAGGTGCTCAAACAAGAGAGCTTACTTATGAGCCAGGGTGTTTGGACCTCTAAGAAATCGAATTGTAGACTACTTCAATCAACAAAGTTGGTAAAGATCAGTGCTGAGAGTGGATATTCCGGACATAAACGAACAAGTAAGAACAGATTACTGAATGATGTATTCTTGTGCATTGCTATTAATTCTAAGTTTGAACCTCTTAATGACACCACGTCTTCTGTGGCCTTTGGAATATTCTAGATTGTCTTCATGGCGAGCTCTATTGGTCATGTAAGGGAAGGTTGCTAGGGCTATACTTAATACATATCGATGGTAAGAACTTTCTCGAGAGAAGATAATAATAAAGTTTTCCAGCTTTAGAGGTGAAACGTTTGCTGGAGAAAATAGACATTTATCACATTGCTGTTTTGATGAAAATGATCTCTCTTCGTTCATTAATCATTTTTAACTAAAACATAGAACCGAAATCGATTATTAGGTAAACCAGGAGGTAAGGAATTTACGAGTCGTCTTCTAAGTAGAATAAGACGATAAAAGCTTTAGTGCATCTCTCATCTTAGAAGATTTTCATGATTGAAAGAGTATTGCACCTCACGGAAACTCTTTTCGTGGGATCTTGAGCAAATTGATTTGCTTTGTGGTGTTCAGTAGTAGAGTTCTAACTATGACCAAGGGATGTGAATAATTAGTACTTTTAGATCAAATATTCTCTATTTTACGGTGGTGAGAGTTAATGTATTTGAGTGTGTGATGTGAAAATGTTTTCTGGAAAGACGTGAAGAGAATAGCTGACGATTTTAAACCAAGTGCAAACGAGAGCTCTTATTCGGGCGCCGATGTGTCACAAATATCAGAAACATAGGATTTTTTCCAACTTCTTATTTTTTCTTATTCAAGTTGCATATTCATAGTATAAGTACTAGTGCAGAAAATCGAGATGTTCATTCAACCAACCGGTGACAAAACTTAATAATAACTATTTTTCCACATATATTCCCATCACTTTATATGTAAGAATCCATAAAATATAGAAAATGAAAGCGTAGTACTATATTCTAACACCAAGAGAATGTAAACAATATTCAACTTGCAAGATTAAAAGAGAGTATGCAAAAGATCTTGCAAGATATTATCCTACAATAATTCCTAGACTAACCTATACACATTATCTCCCGATCAACTATAATACATATTAGTCCTCCTCCTCTACTCCTCCATCTGGCCTATGTGGACGAGTTGTGATCACCAACTAAACCGATATAACAAAGGATTACCTCAAAAGAGAGAAAGGACGACCGCGTAGAAAAATGAAGGATGGGAAGACCCCATCAACCCCCTCAAAAGCATTAAGTGCTTCTATACACACTATCATTAGAACTAATAGAAATGGTTTCATAATATACATCTATTATTTGGACCAGGTTTATGAAGAGCCTACGTATAGGAGTGATGTTAAATGTATAAGCATCTCTTTATTTCTACATCGTTCTTTGTGAGACCAAGCTATAGAAATAATCTCAATTATAATTGTAAGTAGACCCTTCACCGTCCACTATGGCATAATGTAGCCTCCATATTTAATTACCATATCTAACTACCACAAATTGCCTCCTCTGTTGGCTCCTCCATATTATCTTAGCTAGATCAAATAAAACAAAGTAGTCCTTATTCAAGGATCTAGGATCCCATCATCTGCTCTAAAATGCATAATGATCAGATAACATATCAAAGCCTAAGACTTTTGATATGCATTATTGGAGAGATCATCACCTCAATTGATTGGTGGATAAGTTACATTAGATTCTAATCTCAATTAGAGTAGATGTGTTCATAGATGATTTTCTTTTTTCATCCAATAGTCTTCATAATATACTTGTACCAATTTTGATTCAAGATTGTGGTTCACAAAACCTGGTACATTTATTCTATACTTAAAGACAAAAAAAAGTAAGAACATACTAAGAATGACATACTATGACAAGTATTTTCAAAATATCAATAAAATAACTCCAAAAATTAAGAGGAATATTAAATTTAGAAATTAAAAAGAATCATAAAATTACCAAATCATATAGTCGACTCTTGTGCATAACTCTTGTAGCACCTCAAAACCAATATTATACCATCATCTGAGTAGAATCTAACAATAGTTTGTTAAGGTGACATTGTGTTTACATTAAAGTTAGACATAGTTATAAATGTGTCCTTTCTAGAAGAATTACTTACTATTGTAAGCTTGCATACTTTGGCATTATATTAATAAGGATTATCTACTATTGCTAGGGTGTAAGCTTGTAGAGTAATGTTATAGAAGAATTACTTAGTATTGTAAGCTTGCATACTTTGACATTATACTAATAAGGAATATCTGCAATTGCTAGGGTATAAGCTCGTAGAATAATGAAGTCTTTGCACTTTTGGCAGTCATTCATATTAACTACAAAGTAGTAGTTAACTATAATAGTACTCTGAAAGATGTGCTTCTCTTCTTTGTTAGGGTCATTTGGAATCCCACCCATATTCTTTTCATTTATACTTAGCAATATCATCACAAAAAAAACAAGAAACAAGACTCAAACAAGATCAAGCTAAATAAGAATGTATTGTACCTCCTACGTATCCTTCTTGAAATTTAGCTTCTTATCTTCAGCATTGCGTTTAGTGCTAAATAGTCTCTTCTTGATATCCTTATACTTGTAAAACATAAAGGAAATATCATCAATAAAAGTTCATTTCAGATTACAAACATAATGGAGAAGGTGAATGAGAATGATTGAAAGAATAAATTCAATAACTCATTAATAACTTTTTGAAGGATATATACCATTCATGGAGCTGCTTCTTGATAACGTTAAGAGCATACATCTTTGTTGCCTCTTCATAGTTGCATGTAAATAGCATTTTTCAGGTTTGTTGAGCCATGATCTTTTGACACTCTTTGCACATCTTGTTGATAGGTCTTTGGTTGCCATATGGATAAGTATACAAGCACCATCTCGTTATTTACTTCTTGAAGTATACACCACTAGGATTACTTTGACTCATATGTCTTCCTTGGCTAAGAAACCTTTCTCTTTTGGGCTTTTGCACCAATATGGTGAATATATTTTGTTGTACTTCCCAAAACTCCCTTATGTGGAAGGCATTTTAAACAAAATTATTTTTTGAAATCACCAACTTCTTTAAGATTGACTTTAGCTTGATCTAAAACATCTTGGTCACAAATCTTATGTTCTAAAACACCTTTTTTCCATGGACCATTGGTATCAATAATTGATTGTTTTTTGTGAAACATCTTAATTGTCACGACATTGGTAGCGCTGAAGCTAGGTTGCTCGGACACTAGAGTGGTAGTCATAGGCATTTTGGTATTTACTTACTCATGGACTACTTCTTGGCGGTCTGATTTTATGTTAGGGCTACTAATCACATGGCGGGACCCACTGTCACTTGCACCATTCATATTGTCAAATGTGGCATCAATGGCGTCCTTAGGGCTAGAGACCTAGGTTGAGCAAAGGGTATAAATTTAAAGTGTAGCTTAAGAGAGCTCACTTCTTTGATGTTGAGTATTTGAGATCATGGGTATGGTGGATAGAGGCCGGCAAGCATCATCCGGAGTTTCTTAGTTAGAGTGGGTGTGGCTTGATTGTAATCAATGCACAATTGTTGGTAGAGTGTTGAATGAAAGATCAAGTATAGATCTGATTTGAGTGTGATTTGAATGGAAAATAAATTGATTATCTTGGAGAAGTGAGAGTCAAGGGGAAATTGGGTGTAAGAACCGAGGGTGTTGGTGGGTAATCATTAGTACATTTGATCATGGTCTTAGATTTTTGTGAGAATGATCATGTGTAGAAGCTCTGTGCAAATTGATGTAGATTTGGTAGTGGAGCAGACAATGTGTGGAAGTGTTGGCCAAATTTTTGAGAATTGAGTCAATTTGAGACAATGGGTGTTCAATTTGAGCCCAAGAGGTGAAATCAAGGTTGATTTGGTGTGAATTGAGCTCAAAATGAAAAATTGAAGGTAGATTTGGGAATCTTGAATTAGGAATTTGGAGATCCCCATCCTTCCAATTTGGCTTGAGTTGATAGTTAGTGGAGGATTTGGCAGTCAGCCAATTGTAGAGGAAGTACATCAAATTGGTGAAGGTTGCCCAGAGTTGGCAGAGTTGCCCAGGCTAGTGCTTGAGTTGTGAAGCTTGGCCAGATTTGGAGAGAGTTTGAATTGGCAAGAAGAAATGCAATTTTGGGAATGCATCTCCTAAGATTAAGGATTTAGAGATCCCCATCCTTCAATTTGGCTAAAGTTGAGAGTTAGTAGAGGATTTGGCAGCTAGCCAACTATAGAAGAGGTATGTGAGATTGGTGGAGGTTGCCTTAGCTAGTGCTCAAGTTGGTGAAGCTTGGCCAGATTTGGAGAGTGTTCAAATAGGTTACCCAGAGTTGGAGGAGTTGCTCTAGCTTGTGCTTGAGTTGGTGAAGCTTGGCTAGATTTGGAGACAAATTGGCAAGAAGAAATGTCTCATTTGGTTGAATTTTGAGGTATAAGACTATGGGCTAGAGAGGCTACGAAGGTCTAGAAGGGCCAACAAGCCAACTTGTTGGCGTGAGGCTAGCTAATGTACCCGCTCTGATACAACACAAACATTGTACTACAACACCTTGTTAGAATATGATGTTCTAATAGAAAGTGCATTTTAATTTTCATCATATAGAAGGAGTATGTCATTGACCTAATGTTCCTGAACTTCACTACTTTATTCTGGTTAGAGATCCAAAGTTCTTTGAATTGGGACCCATAAATATTGTGGCACATAATGTGCCATTCTTCAAAGTTACCATGAAAGCTAGCTCAAACAATTGATTTTTGGATCATCGACTGGGGAATGTTTTGCAATCTTGTTTTGACCCAATCATAGATTAATTCTTCTATTGGAGGTTTTGGGTTGCCTCCTTGAGTACGCTCAATATTGCCTGATTTCTTCCAAGCCTTGATCAAAGTAGACAGATTATCCTTAAATGGCTTGTAAATTTTGATATCACCAACTTGAACATAAGGAGTCAGTCTACCAGGAATAACTGCTGAACTGATTTTTTTGATTTGTCTTGTAGGACCTCATATCATTTGAAATATGAGCTCTACAAGAATCCCATACCATTAGCTTTCCTTGAAGATCCCCAACAACACATGGGAATATCAGCTCCAGCCATGAAATCAACAATCCCTTGTTAACCCATGCTTTGCTTTGATAAAACACCCATAGACCATGCTTTTTGTGGATAGGTGAATCATTTCCTTTAATAATCACTAGTGGTATCACCTTGATGCCATCGGCTTTTATAGCAAGCACAACGGTTATTCTCATTGATGCAAATCCAATAGTTTTTAACAAAACGTGCCTCACCCTTGTTGTGGCGATTGTTGTTCATCAAGGATCTTCTAAATACACAATAATCTCATACATCAATATTTTATTAGATAAGGTGCATGTTTTTTGAAATTGCTCAGGTATTTCATATATTCAAAAGCACAACTGAGCAGCGTTTTATCAAAAAGTGTGGCCAAATTTGTAACTCAACAAAATGAGAATCAATTCTGCTCCATAAACTTTGTTAGCCAACAATCTGAAGCTTTGAAATTCTCCTTGCTAATGTTCTCTCATTTGGCAATTTCTTGGGCAAGGTGGTAGACAGTCTCTCAGGTTACATGCTCTTTTGTAGCTCTCAGATTCATAATTATATCAACAGTTTTGTCATAAAATTCAATGAAGATGCCTCTATGACCACGGCGACTTAAATGTTTCCTTGTTAGTGCACTAGATGAAGCGTCAATAATACCACCGTGATTGGCTCACCAAGTCCGCACTATGCTTGATGGAAGCTTGAATTTCTTTGCTGCCCAAGTAGGAACACTACCACCATTGTTGCAAATCCACTCTATCACTTTGAGCTTGTTGACTCCGTCATATGCTTCTCTCTTTGACATTGTCTTCAAGGCCTCATAGAGAAATAAGCTCAATGCAAGAAACCGTCAAGGCCTCACAGAGAAATAAACTAAATGTAAGAAAACCTAAATCTAAAACAATGCATACTATTAGAAAGGGTGTTCTAATAGGTAGAGCATTGACACACAAAACCCTATTGAAATAGAGCATTCTATTTGATAGGGTGCTTCAATAAAGCGGGTATGTTAGTTTAGATGAGTTTTTGATCAATATTTGGCAAAATCTACCCACTCTTCTAGATTGTATGCAATAGGATTTGAACCCTACATCTTTGGTTCCTAGATTGGTGCTCTTATCAATTGGTCCAACTTTACTTGTTGTCATAAGGACTAGTTGAATAATACCTATACACATGTAGTTGTGGTTAGGAAAGGGCGCTTGATCTTATCCATGGTGATATGGTAGCTTAGGAGTAGGTAGACACTCATATTATATCAAATGCCAAATGGTGGCAAAGTCAATCCAACATTGGTTAATGAGATGGAGAGTTTTTGTTTAGACTTCTTGTGATTGGACCCCCTATATTCTTTGCTTCTTGTTTGTGCATTGTGTTTGTGTGAGGTGCCTTGACTTTAGAGCGTTGATGCTCTAGTGTGCTCTCAATATTGAGGTTGGGAGTAGTGACCACCTATGTTTCTCTCTAGTCAGGTTGGAAGTGATGACATGTAGATTGTGAGAATACATGTTATGATGGCATGTTATAGATTGCGTTTTCTTCTTGTGTAGTTTTTGTAGTTAGAGCTACATTAGTGAGTGGTGTTCAATTGGTGGTGGCACTTGGTGTTGGTACTTGTGGTGATTCTTGGTGGGGTACTTATGGTGGTTACAACTATGGTCCGAGTTACATTATCATAACATGGAGTTTTTTGGGGATTTTAGAGGAGATATCATTATAGTACATAATGGGTTTACACAAAATGGCACTTGATATCAACCTATATCTCAAGTCCAATGAAGTAGGAGATTGACTCTAATTTGGAGTTTGATATAGGAACTAATTCAATTGAGAGTGCACTTGGTGTGTACGCATCATTGTTGTGGGACATGGACAATAATTATAGAGTCTCCAAAGGCCCCATGCACTACTCTGGTACAATGGGTATCATCAAGTTGGATGACTTCATCCAAGAGTTTGATAATTGGTGTGATTTGTATCCAATGTGGAACTCGACTTTGTTCACACCCTCCATGGCATAGAATGTGTTATTTCAACACTTTGAGTGTCCATTGATGGATGACTATCATGAGTTTAAGAGAGCTTACTTGGAGGAGATTGAGCTATGGAGACAATATTGGTCTCTAAACTACATCTCTATCACTTTAGGCTTGATTGTTAGGGATAGATTGGTAGTTTCCACTAGTTCTAGCTCTATTAGCATTGGTGGATCTAGTGGAGGTGCACTAGTTGGAGATGGTGCTACTACAAGTAGAAGTACCAATATAGAAGGTGGTACAATATTGAGGGTTAACACCATGGTGGAGTTCTTCCAATGCTTGAGGTAGAACTACTAGGAAGTATGAACTTACAAGCTAAGGAGCTTGCAAGAGTTCCAACAGAAAGTTGGAGAGAGCCTACCCAAGGCATGCACTTGCATGAGATGGCTAATCAATTTCACTTAGGGAGTTATTGAGACCCAAGCAATCTAATTTTGGTATGGGATCTTGAACAAGGAGTTGCAATGTAGAGTACATGATGCTACATTGTTACATGCTACTTTAACTATTTTGGTAGTGGTTTTTAGTTTGACTGAGTGCATTGAGCTCAACATGGTGGAGGAGAGAGTGATGACATGTAGATTTGGTAGGGAGATCTCATCTACAATTGTTAGTTCTTCTTGAGTGAAATAGAGTGCACCACACCATGTTGGTTTTTTGAGGATAGGATGGAAAACAAGATCTTATGGAGCAAGTGGAAGGCAAAAGTGTAGGTAAACCCTTACCTTAATTTTCAAGTCAACACAATATTTAGTGAGTGGTGGTATTGCTTTTTGGACTTGTGGTGGACCTTACCACAAGACAAAGTGCACTTATGGTAGTGCAAAGATACACTTTGGTGTATCATAGCTAGCACAAAGAAAATGTGACCATTGCCACAAATTTTATCATAGTAGTGACCAATGGTTTGACCTTCACCTAGAGTTATGGAGTGGTAAGGCTACTATGGCAGGTGGTAGAGGAGCTCCAAGTCATGGAGGACAAGGTAGTAGAGGATCCACATCTAGTAGGAGTGCAATACCTATCCTTGCTTTTGATATAGCCATGGCCACTCATAATAAGCAGTTGGAGCATAGATTGGCTAGCATGGCTAGAGCTTAGAGTATGGCAATTAGGTGAAAGAGGTATGTCACTTACTAGTATGCTTTAGTAGTGGCAATCTTGGCTCACTATAGTCAAAGACCATGGCATCAATTTCAGTTTTCGATGGTTTTGTTACTTGGCCTGGTGACTTATTGGAGAGGAACACCCATGCAAAAGATACTTCCATACCAAAGAAGATCATTTGGATTTAGAGTATGAGAGAGATCATTCTATTGTGGAGTTCTGAGGAGGCATTGCAACAACATGCAAATTAGTTGGTGCAAAATTCTTGGAATGAAGTCTTTGTACCACCAAGAGAACAATATGAGAATAAGCCTCCAGAGTCTATTACCTTGTCGCCTTTGGATACCACACTCATTGCTTGGTAGTGTCTAGTAGAGAGAGTATGTCTATTGGAATTGTTTGGTTGGATTAGCACTCAACTAGCTATGATATTACCAATAGGTATACAAGCATAGAGTTAATTGTATGTGGAGAGAGATGAGACTACTAGGTGAGTCTCTCTACATCATGTGGCACACTTGGACTATCAATATCTTAAGTTATTACCAAGGTCAATAATCAAGGGTTACCAAAAGACCCTACCAATAGACATTTCCTTGCTGGAGGCATAGGATTTGGAGAGACATGGTCCCATTCAGTTGGTGATTTCTAGATGGCTATGTCAAGGATATTCCATGCTAGCCAAGGTTAGGGTTTCCAAGATCCTCATTTTGGTGTGTTTTGGGAAATGTTACATATATTATTACATCTCCAAGTTCATTAGTGTATTTCTCTAACCTATATTTTGGAGAACATTCCTTTGATGGGTGATTCTTGAATTTGAGTGGTAGCGAGTACACATAAGGTCCATTCTTGAATAGGACATGCCGTGTTGTTGAATGCAGCTAAAGTGGATCACAAGCTCATTGTCTACATTTTTGGTGGAAAAACCTCTTACCTAGAGAGGTTCTAAACCATGTGCTTTTGATGGGATTCAATGACTAGACCACCTTATTGTTGATAACATTTTGGATGTTGGGTGCTAGTCCCAAATAATGGTAGTGGCTAGTTGATCACCTATGGTAGTATTGAACCTTTTTGGATAGCCCAAAGCCACTTTATCTACACTTATGAATTTCCCAATCTCCCATGCTTTTCAAGAGGAAAGTCATGGACTTGTTTGGGACTCATAGTTATACTAGTTGGTGGAGCCCAATAGCAATGAGAGGGAGTGGGTAATGGGTTTTCATATTGGTGTTACCGTTGTTACACTAGTGTCAAAGGCATCTAAGTGTCAAGTGTTAGGTCAGGCTATGGATCTGGATTGTGAGTCTTGGCTTAGCGTAAGATGTGCTTGATAGACATTACCACTTGTACATTTGTGAGCTATGTGCCTATCAACATGCTTTAGGCACATGTTGAGGGTAATAGAGTGAGTAGGCATAGTATTCTTAGGACACAACCAATGGCTTCTAGTGAGCGTGGTCTACTTAGGATCCATCTAGGTGAGTATAGTCTACTTGGGTTACACCCTTGGTCTACTTGGGATGCAACTAGAAGATGTATGGAGCTTGTAGCCATGGCAAGAGTGAGTTTCCACATTGAGGTGAGGATCTCTAGTGGTTGGAGGCATAACAATATTGGTCCCAAGGGCCTAGTGTAGCAACCAGTCAGTACGTCTTCCACTCCTATAATTGCTACAAAGGGTACTTGGGAGCTAGATATTGGACCTAAGCTTACAAGAGGGGAAAGATGAAGAGTTTGGATGTTCTTGAGGAGCTACATGACTTTTTTTGCCTTTAGCATGAAGGATTTGGGTGCTCTAAAAAGCCTTGGTGTTTGAATTAAGTTTACTAGTGATACACCTATTTTTTGACGTCCTTATAAATATAAAGACATGGAAAAAGCATTGATTTAGAGCCAGAGTAGAGACCTTTTCAAGGTTGGTTTAGTAGAGATTTCACATGGAAAGTATGCTTTAGCTATAGTGATGCCAACTAAGAAGGATATGCATGGCAACTACATAGATAGGTGGATATGTGGAGATTATTCTCCTATCAACCAATAGACTAGAGCTGATTGGTATGGTATGCTATGCCTACAACGGAAGAGATCTTTGATGCAATTAGGCATGCAAAGGTCTTTAGTACTTTGGATCTTTGAGCATGATATCATCAATTGCTGATCAAAGAGGAGGATAAAGATCTTTGATGCAATTGGGCATGCAAAGGTCTTTAGTATTTTGGATCTTTGAGCATGATATCATCAATTGCTGATCAAGGAGGAGGATAAGTCAAGATAACATTTTGGGCTATTGATCCTCACGGTAAAGTTGTATTGTATCAAAGGAAATTCTTACTGTTTGGGTAAAATAATTCTTTTGTTGAGTTCTAGAGGTCATGGAAAGGATTGCAATAGGATTAGATTTTGCTTAGTGCTATATTGATGACATTTTGGTCTATAACACTATTGTGGAGGAGCATGCAAGATAATTGTTGGAAGTGTTTGAGAGATTGAGATCTCATGGACTCAAATTACATCATAGGAAGTGTAGATTTTTCCATGAGTAGGTTGAGTATTTGGGTCACACTATCTTCTTTGGAGGACTTGGTGTTTAGTAGACCAAACTAGAGGTTATTGTGCATATTCCTTCGCATACAGATGTGAGCAAGTGCAAGCATTCCTTGGGTTGGCAAACTTCTATTGCCAATATGTTAAAGGATGTAGTACCATTGCCAAGGCCTTGACAAACTTGACCAAGCTTACAAAAGAGGGGTGTTGGGGAGATGAATAGGAGAGAGCTTTTATAGAGCTCAAGGAGAGGTTGAAATCTACCCCTATTCTTAGGAGACTAATTAGAGGACGACCATTCTAGGTTCACATTGATTGGAGTATGTTGGAGCTTAGAGCAGTGCTTACCCAACATGTGTTGGGAGTTAACTTAGGTCTTGAGTAACTATAGTTAGTCTAATTGTGATCAATTAGACTAGGGCTGGATTACTATCAGAGATCTGGTAGAAGCTCTCCATAACACATTTCTTGTATTATTAATAAAGCTGCTGATGTGTTCTTGTGGACTAGCCTCAATGAGGTGAACCATGTATTTTCTCACGTTGACCATGCTCTATGCATTTCATGTGTATTCTTAATTTGGATTGTTTTGATTGGTATCCAAGCACATTGGTTGAAAATAGAAAACTCATGAGAAGGAGGTGAATGATTTTGCAAAACAAGAGCAAGGAGTAGAGCTAAGAAGAAGCTGTAGTTGAAGGTCAAAGGTCATAATCATGAGCTGGTAATCATGTTGCTAGTTTCAGGGCACTTTCGAAAGGATCTATGTAGTAAAAAGAAAAAAAGGAGTTTTGCTCCAAGGAGAACAATGCAAATAAGATCATGTTTTAGTGTAGTCATTCAAGCGGCATCATCTTGCCCACATCATTGCATCTCAACCATCTTGCATTGGCGGGGGACCGACCATGAGTACATTATACTTGTCATGTGTATCTAGTTGAAAGAGGGAGAGGAGGGATCTAAAAGCTTGGATCAGGTTTTGGGTTTCTCAGCTCTTTTTGGGGGTATGAATAAGATGCTTAAAGGAGTGAGATCAAGACATAGAAGTGCAGAAGGGAGTTTTGTTCTTTGAAGGACTTGAGAGAAGAGAAGAAGGGTAGGAGGTAAAGAAGAAGTAGAAGCATCTCAAACAACATGTTAGCCTACAAAGACAAGTATGTTGAGGAGCTGAAAGAGACAATGGCATACATCGCCACTCCTGGCAAGGGAACTTTGGCCACATATGAGAGCACAAGGATGATTGGAAAGAGGTTGTTGAGCTTCAAGGTCTAGAAAGTGGAGTATGGTTCAAAGAAGAGAAGATACCATCTTCTCTTCTTTGAACCATACTCCACTTTCTAGGTCACTTCATTGGGGCTGAAAGTATAATGGGCCTCAATGCACTAGAAAATGCTCCTTTATCCCGATGTGCCACCATCCAGACTATGCTCAAAAAGTGCAGGGTTCTTCAATCAAAGAGGGAGTTGAGATAGGAATCATAGGAACTCATGAGCCACTTGGCCCTCTAGAAGACCCAACACTAGTTGTGATAGACTCTTCTCCTATAGCAATACTCTCTACAACCACAATAGATCTTCTTCTCCTCTTTGTTTTGATGCTCACATTTTTCAAATTCAAAGGGGCAAATCCATAGCTCAAGGTTAGTGTTTGTGCTTATCCTCCAAGCTTTAATGTTTTGGGAATCGCAAATCATTCAACTAGCCACATTTTTAGAGCTACTACTGAAGCTGCATAGTTTCTTCCTCTACTTCTTTAATCTTTGAATTTTGGTCCAAATTTGTTATGTCTTTGCTGCTTTGAATCATCAATCACATGTGGATTTTGTGAGTGGTGCACATCTCCTTGGTTAACCCACTCAGGGTGCCCTTTGGACAGGCATTGGAAAGTGAAAAAAAATCCAATATATTATTGCTAGACTAGTATTGTGGGACTCAATTTTCTTCTAGGAATTCTTCCAGTTCTTCCCTCTATTTATGAAGCTTTTTGTCTATCACCACCCATGAACTCAATTTGTGGTGCAAATCTGGAAGTGTGAACAGCATCAAGGAGTTCAATAGCCAAGCGGCACCCCCAGCATTGTGAAAGATGAACACAGGTCTGAGAAGGGGGAGAAGTCAGCAGCCTGTAGTGGCAGAAGTAGGCAGTATGGAGGACAAGCGACTAATGGTATATTGATGACATGAGGTGCAATGCTTTCTCTGCACAAGCTCTCATCAAAGGAAGTGGGAGATTGAATTGCTCACCAAGTCAGAAGAACATGGGGAATCTTTGTAGCCGGTCAAGGTGGATCAGAGACACCTATCAGCTATGAGCATAACAGCCTCAAAGGAAATACTATGAAAGATTTGATCAAATCACTAGTGTTGTAAGTTCTTGGTAGCTCTCAAATCTTAAATAGTCAGCTATATACAAGCTAGCCATCTTGACCATCTATTGCTAGAATTTTGACAGTTGGTTTTTGGTTGTTGGGTTCTAGTTGGAATAGAATGGGAGTCGATCTGATTTTTTTAACCAGACCAATTATCAGTGTCATCCTTGAAGCTCTGTAGAAGGAGCAAATAATCAAAGCTACCAAGGATAAGGAGGGGAGGGAACCTTATAATCTTTGTACTAGCTGATGTGTCTATATGTCAACCTGCTTTTTAGTCACTTAGTGATTACTACTGCCACACTTCCAAATAGTTAGTTACTTGGGCTGCATTTGGGCTTAATAAGGTACCTCTAGAGTTTAACTTTTGCTCTAGAAAAATGTTTTGAAGCATATGTCATCCTATATCAGTCAAAGATAGACTAATTGAGACAGTAACTACAAGACACATCTGCCTAAGACAGCACCTGCTATACACTTTTGGTCTAGTTTGAGACTTTCATTATTGTTTCTCCTTACAAGCCTTCCACTCATTCTAATTGACTACAATCACTGTCCCTTCCAAGCTAAGAGAGTGAATTCTAACCACAAGTATGCAATTCATCTTATGTAGTGCACGTTAGGATAGGTCCTCATGCTAGTGCCACTTGCATGATATTGTTTTTGCTAGTGTTTGGACCTCTCTTTGAGGGATAAGAACAAGATGGCAGTCATGAAGACTGGAGGTGCCAAATTTGATATTGCCAAGTATGATGGATGCTTTGATTATCTCCTATAGGAGCATCAAATGAAAAGTATGCTCAAGGCCAACCGTTTTGGAAAATTGTTGAGACCCAAGACCAATTTGGTGTCAAAGGATGATTGGAACAACATGCAAGAGATAGTGTATACACCGTGGTGTTAAATCTACAACCACATGTCATAAAGCAGTTGGGTGGGTACAAGGACTGCATCATTATTTTTGATGAGCTACAATAGAAGTACCATCAGAAAGAGTTATCAAATCATCTCTACACATCCTTGAAGCTGATGAGCTTCAAGATGAAGGACAATGGGACCAAGATACAAGATCATACCAATGCCTTCAATGATCTTGTTGTGGACTTGCAGAATCTTAGAGATTTCTTGGGAGTGATGAGAGAAAGGCTCTCTACCTATTGAGTTCTCTACCTACATCCTACCTGTCCTTGTCACAAGTATTACTACATTGTGATAGGAAGACCATCACCTACAATGAGATGGTGAGGGCTCTATTAAGAGATGGTCTTCAACAAAAGATGATGTTACCTTCTCAACCCTTGACTCCTTTAGGAATATTGTTGAACATGTATTGTAGAAGGACTCAACAATAGACAAATGGTGTGGAGCAAAGATCGAAGAGTAGATCTTGGTCAAGGGGGTGATCCCGAGACCGTAAGACCATACTTTGTTTGAAGTGTGGCAAAGCTAGCCACCTCAAGAGAGATTTTCATGGTGTAATACAAGTAGCAAGACATATTATCTAGAGGTGAAAATGGCTTTTTAACACCTAGAAGGATGTTGTGTACAATGGGCTAGGTAGATCAGACAGGGGTGTCACCAAAAGAGTACTTCTCCTAATAGGGCATAAGCCAAAAATAACATGAAAACTTTAAAGCCAATTTTGGAGGCCTAAATGGATGAATTAGGCCTAAATAATAGACAAATTTCATCACCTTAAAGGCTTACCTTCTCCCTCCTATTATTAGTCTTGTCAAGAGCTTTCCAAGGGTACATCATCCACATGATTTTAAGCTCCATATAAGAAGATTCCCTAAAGATTCTCTTTGGTCAAATCCATTCGATCAACTAGATAGGATAAGGACTAACATGTCACCAATCCAAACAACTAATCCAAGGATGGAGCTTGCTAACAGGTCACCAATCCATGTATCTGATCCAAGGGTGGAGCTTCCTTTGAGAGGACCTTCTTTGCTATATAATAAAGAGAAGGTGCTCCTTTAGAGCATCATAGTATTGAGTGTGAAACTTGTGTTTCCTCTCTTGGAGAATTCTCTTGTCCTCGGAGCATTATACATGGCAAAGCAATTGACCCTTCTTCAACAAATGTGGCAAAAGACAACAAGGAGAAAGAAGAAGATGACCTACTTGATAATGACTATGCTCTATGATGCCAATGGTATACCCTTTGCACTTCATTTCACCAAAGAAGAGATGAATGGATTCTAGATTGTGCTTGTTCATACCATATGTGTTACAAAAGAGAGTTCTTTAGTTTGTACTCGATATCAAATGGTTCAATTTTGATGGGAAATGATCATCCTTGCCAAATTGTAGGCATTGGATCTAATAAGATTCAAATGTTTGATAGTCTTGTGCGCACATTGATTAATGTCAGGCATCTAATTGACATGAGGAAGAACTTGATATCTCTTGGTGTGTTAGACACAAATGGTCATCAATGGGAAGTAGTTGATAGTGTACTTTGAGTCACGACTAGGAGAAAAGTCATCTTGAAGGAAAATAGGCACAAGAATCTTTATGTGATAGAGGGCAACACTATTTATGGAAAAGCTCATGCTACTAGATCTCATGATATGATTGAATACCTATGGCCTTTAAGGCTAGGTCACATTAGTGAGAAGAGCATGTCTATTCTTTGCGAGAAAAACTTTATTTTTACACTATGGTCTAGTAGTTTAGAATTGTGTGAGCAATGTGTACTAGGGAAGCAACATTGGACTAATTTTGGTGTTGGAACTCATAGTTCCAAAGAAATTCTTGACTATATACATAGGGATATGTGGGGCCCATCTCCTACTTCCTCACATTTTGGAAAGCTATACTATGTATCTTTCATTGATGATTATTTGAGGTTTGTATGGATTTATTTCCTACATCAAAAGTTTGAGTCTTTGTCACTTTCAAGAAGTGGAAAGCCCAAGTTGAGACTTAGACTAGTAAGAAAGTGAGATATCTACAATCAGATAATCGTGAGGAATACACTTCTAGAGAATTTGAGGTGTATTGTCAACAAGAGGGGATAACTTGCCATCTTATTATAGTATATACTCCACAATAGAATGGTGCTGCTGAGCGGCTCAATCAAACACTATTGGAGCAGATGAGGAGTATGTTGAGCCAATCAAGTTTATCACATGTGTTTTGGGCTAAAGCGGTCAACACTGCAACTTACTTAGTAAATCTTTCTCCTTCTAGTTCTTACATGACACAGTTCAAGATGAAGCACAGACAACCTACAGATTATAGTCATTTAGTAGTCTTTGGATGTAATGCATATCCTCTCATACCCAAGGACACTAGATCTAAGGTGGATCTTACATCCAAAAAATGTGTTTTTCTTGGCTACTAGAGTGGTGTGAAAGGTTACAGGTTGTGGGATCCCCTCACCTGTAAATTGACTATCAATAGAGATGTTTTGTTCAATGAGTCTAGATCATCAACCGGGGCCCGGGAGGGCGGAGAGGGGGGGGGGGGGGGGGTGGAGAGAGAGAGAGAAATCTCTGGCTCCTCATATTGACAAGGGAAAATCTCCCCTAAATATTGTTGAGGGGAAGATTGACTATGATGGTTTTCATAATGAGTCACAAGGAGGTGCTCCCACAAAGGAGCAAGTTCCCCAAGAGCATGAGGAGATTGGTGTACCAGATCACATGTCAACACAAGAAGATCAAGTGGACTCATCAACAAGAAGGACATCTCGATGATCTATTTGTACTCCCAAACAATTCGGAGAATGGGCTGATTTAACACAATTAGGAGGTAAGGATATCTCTCTTGATGATGATGATGGTATGGCTTTGATCTTGGAAGAAGGGGGACTGTAATACTCCAAGGATAAGAGAAGAGAGAAAACACAGATTGCACACTCAAACATTCGATGCCCCAAAGGAGCACCTTCTCTTTATTATATAGACAAAGAGGATCTCCTCCAAGGAAGCACCACCATAGGATTAGGGACGCAGATAGGTGACATGTCAGCAAGCTCCACCCTTGGATTAATTACTTGGATGGGTGACATGTCTGGTCTAGGTCCTATCTGGTTGGTCAACCAAGCTTTGACCGGAGGGAATCTTTTAGGGAATCTTCTTGTAGGAATCTCAAAATCACGTAAGGTACCGTTGGAAAGCTCTCGATGAGACAAATCAAGGGGGAGGGAAGGCCATCTTTATCTCCATTGGGGGGGGGGGGGGATCCACACATTTTCAAGGCGTAATTCATTCGTTCAGGCCTCCAAAATTGCCTTCAAAGATTTCAGGCATATTTCGATTCCTACTCTATTAGTAGAAGTCCCCTTTTGGTGATACCTCTTTCTGATCTGTTTAGTCCATCATGTGTAGTATCCTTCCAGATGTTACCAAACCAATTCTCACCTTTAAATCATATGTCTAGCTATTGGTTCTAAGGTTCTCAAGTCTATTTTGGTTTCTGCCCTATTAGTGGAAGTACTCTTTTGGTGATACTTCTATCTTATCTATTTTGACCATCATGTATAACATCATTCTAGATGTTACCAAACCAAATTTCACCTTTAGATCATATGGCTAGCTCTTGGTATTACAGGGACCTTCTTCATACAATGAGGTCAAGCTTTGATGGACAAGCTTGAGTGGAATGCATCAATGCAAAGAGAAATGCAATCATTGATTAATAACAAGACTTGGGAGTTAATGAAGCTCCCAAAACATCAACAAGTGGTGGACAGTAAGTGGGTTTACAAACTAAAAGATAGCCCCATTGATGGAGAAAAGAAGATCTACAAGGCTAGGTTGGTGGCCAAGGGATTCACAAAAGAAAAAAGGTGTGGATTACAATGAGGTCTACTCTCCTTTTGCTAAGTATACCACTATTTGCTTATTTTTTGTACTTGTGACTGTCTTTGGTCTTATCTAAGATCAAATGTTGCTAAGTATGCCACTATTTTCTTATTGTGTACTTGTGACTTTTCTTTGGTCTTATCTTAGATCAAATGGATGTTGTCATTGCTTTCCTCTACGGAAATTTAGATGTGGTGATCTTGATGAGACAACCTATGGGCTTTGTGAAGAAAAGCCAAGAGAATATGGTTTATAGGTTGCTAAAATCTTTGTATGGATTGAAGCAAGCTCCTAGATAGTGGAACAAATGGATCAATGATTTAGTGAGGTCACAAGGATTTAAATGGAGTGTGTTTGATCTTGTGTATACACAAAAAAGGTGAGTAATGAAGTCTTTGGCTTCATTATACTCTATGTGGATGACATGCTTATTGCAGCTAGGAACAGATCTGATGTTGATAAGCTCAAAGTTCTCTTGAGTTCCGAGTTTAGAATGAAAGATCTTGGTACTACAAGGAGGATTTTGGGGATGGAGATCCAAAGAAACTTGGAGGATAGGAAGTTGTGGTTAACTCAAGGGAAGTATGTAGAAAGTTACTTGCAAGACTTAAAATGGAGAATTGCAAGTTTGTGAGTACTCCTTTAGCTCCTCACCTCAAGCTTTCATAAGCTCTTTGTCCAACAAATGCCGTAGAGAAAGGTTTGATGTCCAAGATCCCCTCCGACAAGGTAGTGGGAAGTCCCATGTTTTTGATGATTTGCACTAGGCTTGACATTGCTCTAGCTATGGGCAAGACTAGTAAATACATATCAAATCCAAGGAGGATACATTAAGAAGCTGTGAAGTGGATCCTTAGATATCTCAAGGGTACGTTGGATTTTGGCCTTGTGTTTGATGCTAAATCTTACAATGCCAAATCACTTATTGGCTTTGTAGATGCTGACCATGGACAAGATTTAGATGGGAGGAAATCTATGACTGGGTATGTTTTCACACTTGGAGGTGGATGCATAAGTTGGAGATCTACATTGCAAAAGTGTGTAGCTCAATCTACTACAGAAGCTGAGTATATAGCAGCAGCAGAAGCAACAAAGGAAGCAATTTGGTTGGACAGGCTTATCACAGAGATTTGATTGACTCATGACATTGTGACTTCATTGAGATAACTAAAGTGCTTTACATCTAGCTATGAATCAGGTAATGGACAATAGAGTGAAGTCATCAAGATATCATTTTCTCAGATAAGCTATGTCTAATAAAATCATTGAGCTAGTCAAGATTGATAATAAACTCAACCCTATTGATGCTTTTACGAAGTGATTTATCTACAAAGTTTTTTGAGACATTGTGTCAAACTGCAAGTGTTGCATATAGGCACCAGTAGAGTAGACTAGCAGTTGTGTTATCTCAATATATGATTTTACTCTATCATATTTAGGCTACGGCTTAGTTTGAGTTAACTCTAGTTTATAGAGGGACCTATGTTAGGCTTCCTTTTAGGACTTCCCGCAGAGTAATCATATAGGTTATAGAGGTTAAGGACCTGAAGACATGAGTCAAGCAGGAGATTTTTAGGAGTTAAGTCACAATTGGTGCCAAGGATAAAGATCATGTTCTTCAGCAAGCCAGGTAGTTAAGATTGAAGGGCAAAGAATTTCTTTGTGTATGGGAGGATGTAAGAATGGACGTGGTACCATTTCCATCTTAGAGACCACAATTGATCTTTCATGCTCATGAGGAGCTAGGACATTTTGGAGTGAAGAGTACATATAGCTTACTCCTAAGACATTATTGGAGGAGCAATATGCAAAGCAATGTACAATAGTTTGTTGCTACATGTGTGGTTTGTGACCAAGTTAGAGCATCATTTAATGCTCCTATGCCATAATAACACCCATTACTTATCATGGAATTAGGTTACCATTGGGGTTTGGACTTTGCTAAACCTTTACCATTGACTGTGAGACATCATTGGAATGTGTTGGTTATGGTGGAGAACTTCTTTGAGTGGATTGAGTTGGTGGTACTTCTTGACAAGTCCAATGAAAGGATGGCTTACTTGTTCATGGATTGGGTTCTTAGTTATTTTGGTGCACTTGTTGAGGTTTTGACTGATCAAGGTATAAAGTTCTTGGGGTAATTTTAGGTATTGTGTGACAAGGCCTTGATTGATCATTGTAATACCTCTCAAGATCACCCAGAGGCAAATGGATTAATATAGAGAGTGGTTTTAAATAATGAAGAGAGGATTGCATAAGTATGGTTTGTAGAGGAGCCACCTGGGAGATTGGGATCTCCAGTTACCTTGGTTGGCCATGGGCTATTGGTTCAACCGACAAGCCTCCTTAGCATCCTTCTCTCCTTACTTTCTACTCTATGGACAAGATCCAAATTTCTTTATAGCTGTTTATCAAGATGCTATCGTAGTTTTGGACTTGGATGATCCAAACCTATGGGTGAGCGCATGTTCTCAATGAGCAAAGATATTTTGAAAGGTGATGCCAATGGCCTTTGAGAACTTAGCAATTGCTTGACATAGGGATACCTTATGCTATGCTACTACTTGAGGAGGAGGAGGTTGTTAACCCTGAATCCATTGATTTCATCTAGGTAAGTATGTATATCTAGAGCAAATTGCATCAACAACACGTGATGTTACTACATGCCGCACTATCTTGAGAGTGCATGAGGTTTTACTTTCTAGAGTCCTCATGTTGGAAGGACATGATGGTGTTGTTTGGAAGGATCATATGTATAATTGTGCACCATGCCACCTCCCAAACATTGATGGCATTATGATCTAAATTTGGCACTTGTATGTGCATGCTTACGGTGTATGTTATGTGGCTCTTCTGGTGGAGCTATTACTTTACTGGTGTGTGATAGCTATTCAAGAGGATGACATATTGCATGTTTGACTCCTCCCCTCATGGTGGGTTCTCCAAGGATAGTAGTTATGTCATAGATGTACTTGACCTATGGCTAGTTCACTCTTTAGGTGGTAAAGATTGCAAACATGCAACTAATGATGAGGCTCAATAACACTTGGCCTCTTGATCTTTGCCTATCATAAGGTTTACCACATACTTAGAGTAGTTGGCTATCTGGAGTTAGAGTGACCAACTAGAGGAGCAAATGTGACACTTTAGAGTTCATGTATGACTTTTGTGTGAGTTGTGCTTCTATAGTCTATGATGTTAATAATGATATATGTTGTATAAGAATGTATATATGCACAAGATCTATCATGACATTTGTAGTGCCAAAGCTAGGTTACTCAAACGTTGGAGTGGTAGTGTTGTTGGTAGTGTTGCTCAAAAGGCTATTTTTTGTTTTCCATTGATAGGATTTTGTAATGCCTCCATGGTCATCTTGATCTCCCAAAACTTGTTCAACATCCCTTGCATTACTTGCATCAGTTCATGCAACTGTGGATCCATGGTTCTTGAAACACTCACTTTCTTCTTCCTACATCAATAGACTAGTTAATATGATCACTCGAGAGGATGCACAAACTATTAGCACTACCATTGGGACTTTGAAAGATATCACTCTTTGATAATATTCCTCACCAAAATTCTTGACTACAAAATCCCTAAACATCACTTTTTGTCTAACTACATAACAAATTTCTACTTGAGTGTTGAAAGGGAGAGGATTTGAGACATTCAAATCCATCACAAAAAAATATAGATTGTTAAATCCCACTCTCTATTGTAAATCATTATATATAGAATCACCGGGTTTGCTGAGTTCATCACTATATCCATGAACTCTACTCCAAAATGGTAAATGAGATAAACTCTCACTTGTTCTCGTTGGAGGTACATGATTTTGATGTGAATGGATTCAAGAATGGAAAATGGGGTTCAAGAAATTGTCCTCCACGAGCCTCCATCCTATCCTCTCTTTAATGCACTCCTAACCTATCAATTGCTTTGCAAATATTTTCTCCAAAATTACTCAATCTCAATAGCCTATGTTCTTCCAAGAGAGGTGATCCACTCTCTTGGATTGAAACATTTGTTCTAATACCATTGTAATATTCCAAGGATAGCCAAGAGAAAACAAAGGTTTCACACTCAAACTTCAATGCCCCAAGGGAGCACCTTCTCTTTATTATATAGCCAATAGGATCTCCTCCAAGGATGCTCCACCATAGGATTAGGTACATGGATATGTGATCTGTCAGCAAGCTCCACCCTTAGATTATTTTCTTGGATGGGTGACATGTCAATCTTGGTCCCATCTGGTTGGTCAAACATGCTTTGATCAAAGGGAATCATTTAAGGAATCTTCTTATAGAAATCTTAGAATCACGTGGGTGAGGTACCGTTGGAAAGCTCTTGGTAAGATAAACTCAGGGGGAAGGTAGGCCAACCTTCCCTTTGTTGGAGGGGGAATCTATGCATTTTTGAGGCCTAATTCATCTGTTTAGGCCTCCAAAATTACCTCTAAAGTTTAGGCTATTTTGGTTTCTGTCCTATTAGTAAAAATGCTCTTTTGGTGATACCTCTACCTGATCTATTTCATCAATTATGTGTGCCATCCTTCTAGATATCACCAACCCAAATTCTACCTTTAGATCATATGTCTAGCTATTGATTCTAAATTCTTCAAGCATGTTTTGATTTTTGGCCTATTAGTAAAAGTACTCTTTTGGTGAAACCTCTATCTAATCTACTTTTTCCATCATATATAACATCCTTTCAGATATTACCAAACCAAATTTCATGTCTAGATCATATGTCTAGCTATTGGTATTACACATGGAGAGACAAATGAGAAGATAATCGTAGGTTTACATGCATCTAACTTTCTATCTTATTTTTTGAGGCTTTGGTTGTATCTCTCTCAATGCATTCAGGAGGAGCTATTGAGGTCATAGATCTAAAGGGTGGAGATATTGGTACAATTCAGTGAGATATTTATGATGATATCTTAGTGATAGATTATCTTTGCATTGGTGTTATGAGTGGCACAATTGGTGCCAAGGAGAGAGATTATGTTCTTCAGCAAGCTAAGCGGTTTAGATTGGAGTGCAAAGACTTTCTTTGTGTATGGGAAGATGTTAGAGTGGACGTAGTATCATTTCCATCTTAGAGACCACAATTGATCTTTCATGCTCATGAGGAGCTAGGACATTTTGGAGTGAAGAGTGCGTATAGCTTACTCCCAAGACATTATTGGAGGAGCAATATGCAAAGCAATGTACAATAGTTTGTTGCTACATGTGTGGTTTATGACCAAGTTAGAGCATCATTTAATGCTCCTATGCCATAATTACAGCCATTACTTATCATGCAATTGGGTTACCATTGGGGTTTGGACTTTGCTAAACCTTTACATTGACTGTGAGACATCATTGGGATGTGTTGGTTATGGTGGAGAACTTCTTTGAGTGGATTGAGTTGGTGGTACTTCTTGACAAGTCCAATGAAAGGATGACTTACTCATTCATGGATCAAGTTCTTAGTCATTTTGGTGCACTTGTTGAGGTTTTGACTGATCAAGGTATAAAGTTCTTGGGGTAATTTTAGGTATTGTGTGACAAGGCCTTGATTGATCATTGTACTACCTCTCCCGATCACCTTGAGGCAAATGGCTTAGTAGAGAGAGTGGTTTCAAACAATGAAGAGAGGATTGCATAAGTATGGTTTGTAGAGGAGCCACTTTGGAGATTGGGATCTCCAGTTACCTTGGTTGGCCATGAGCTATTGGTTCAACCGGCAAGCCTCCTTAGCATCCTTCTTTCCTTACTTTCTACTCTATGGACAAGATCCAAATTTACTTATAGCTGTTTATCAAGATGCTATTGTAGTTTTGGACTTGGATGATCCAAACCTATGAGTGAGTGCATGTTCTCAATGGGCAGAGATATTTTGAAAGGTGATGCCAATGCCTTACACTATGCTACTATTTGAGGAGAAGGAGGTTATAAACCCTGAATCCATTGATTTTATCTATGTAAGTATGTATATCTAGAGAAAACTGCATCAACAACACTTGAAAGTAATTTGAAACCATCAATTGAAATAATTTCCACCAAAGAAATATTCATAGGTAGATACTCCTCCAAAGAGAATAGTAAAGTTACATGTGCCATGTACTTGTTGCAATAAAGCTTTGAGTGCAAACTTCATTGCAATTATATGTAGATGTCTCTTACTCCTAGCTTCTATTTGCTTGTCTTGCCAATAGGACAAGGAGTGGTATGTTAAGGGGGTAACTCTTAGCCTCCTTGGAGTCCTCTAGACTCTTGATGTTGAGCTTATCCAACAACTTAAGTTTGGATGATTATTATTGAATCTAATGCTAACTTCATAACCTCTTTCTTCAAAAGAATGAATTAAATATGAGTCCAAGGACACATTAGGAGTGATCATGACCTAAAAGAATAAAAATTATATTGAGTGAAACTCTAAGTTAAGGCACAGATTACTAAACACATAAAACATATTATGAATTACTTCAAAGTAAAATCTTTTTAGATTAGTCATTAAATCTTGCTACCACTTGGAGAATATGAGTGCATGCTCTTCCATACAATAAAATTGCAATTGGAAGCAGATTGCAAGGATGATATAAATAAGGATGATTTGTCTACTCCAATCATGATATAAGTATCAAATGGTACATCTTTTAATTGAGATACTTTGCACATGTCCAATGCAAAATGAATACTTATCAGATTATAACAAAGAGAAAGGAGAGGTTTCTTTCTCTAAATATGTTGCTATTGAATCAATTAAGAGACTAAAGCATATATCTTATTATAGGGATAGTTGATTGCCTACACTACAAGTCAAACAACTTATGATAGATACCAAGAGAAACCTAATTTTCTATTTAATGAATGTTATGAAACAAGTTGGAAATTCAAAAGGAGAAGAGAGGAAATTTTAAAAATTTAATAATTTGTAGTAAAGCTTTTATGTTTAGTTTATATGTTGCAAGAATTAACATGATAGTTAGACTTATCTTGTTAGAAGATAAGGATAATAACTCCAATGTATGTTTGGACCAAGAATAAAATCATTGATGATTGCTTTATGAGTAATTTGGAATTTACTCCAATCTATTGTGACCAAATGCCAATCACTAAATACTATGATCTACAACACAACTTCAACATTAATAAATATATGATTTTTACCAATCAAATATAAGGTGCTAAGTTTTCTTGTGGTGTATTGCATCTCACAAGATTTGGAGAAGTTTGCAAATACCATTTGCATAAATCAAGATTTATTATAAATAATCTATATGGCAAGGATTATAATAATTCAAATATAAAACAAGGCAATGCGATCTTAAGTATTATGAAGACTAATAGATAACTAATCCTAATAGATAACTAATCCTACAAATAATGTAATAAATCTATAACAAAAGGACCATTCCCTTTTGTAATTTGTACATGATTGGTTCTAAATACCGTTTCCTTTGGCATTTTTTTGCTCTAGGTATTTTTTTGCTCTAGGCATTTTGAAGGTTTTATACATATAATACTCTATTCTTACCAAATAGTTCTACTTGTGATATGTTTTAAATTCACAGAAATTGCTAATAGAACAAAAAAACCTATCAACTTCACCTACACTGTAAGATATAAATAGTGAGAAAACCCAAGTTTGCTTATCATCTTTTACTAATGGTTAAAATAATCACAAAAGAAATAATAATTGTAAAATAAAAAGATAAATAAATAAATTCCATCTTGCGTTGACAATCCACTCAAATAAATATCCCCAATTTACAGAAATATTTGCAAGTGGGAGTACGTATGGTTGGTGCAATGATCTTCAACCATATCTTACAAGATCATTTCTTATAGATAGGAATCTAAGTAGCAATATTAATCTAACTAGTACTATGATTTCTTATAGATAGGAATCTCAATAGCAATATTAATCTAACTATTACTATGATTGAATAGGTTATTTTATGATGGTAAGATAAATTAATCCTTGTGTTGTATCCAAATGTTGATAAATTGTACAAGTGAAGAAAATGTCTACTTTTTCTTCAATATTGGAGTCAAATCACAATATCAAAATGAAGTCTCTTATAAAACCAATACAAGAATTTTGTTAGTGGTACATATTCAAGATAGAAGAATTAAATATTAAATATGATAGCAAACATCCATGAAAAGTATAATACTTCATTCTACTTGCCTTGATAACTTGAATGAAAAAATCCTGTAATATCATACAAAATATACAATACTCATAAGACCCATACACATGGTCTTATCAACTCATAGTTGAAGTATCTAGCTCAATTAGTCCACATAATTCAAATTTTCATATTCTATCTTCACAAGGAGTCAACCAATTTCTGTAAAGCCTTGAGTATGTATAGCTCAAAGTTGGCTAGCTTAAAACAATACTCTAAAATCTAGCAGTTGGATGGTGGATGGTGGATGCTTTATAATAGAGCTTTGATCTAGAAGAGAGTGTGTCCATGTCAAGTCTCTTGAAATGGACTAATTATCTTGATGGAGTTTATGCTCTTCTATCTAAATTTTTTGGGAGAGTTTATCTCTAAAAGGGCATAATTTTACTATATATCCACTATATGTGACCAATTCAAAAGGATGAAGAGGCGGTGAAAGTTGAGCCTGATGTCGAGTCAAGGAATTTTGATGTTACTAAGAAATATATTCATGTTTTTGGAGAAAGAAAGAACTTTCCTTTAGCCTAATTAGTGCTCATTTAAGAACATGCAAAGCCGTCAAGATTTAGTCACCATTTTTGTGATTTCAAAAGATGACATAAGTAAAAAGACCATTTTTGATTATGAAGATATTGTACACCAAGTATTTCATTTATTACTATAAGACAGTTCTAAAGAGAGTTTTGATCCTAGGTATATAATAGAAGTTGAAGATGCTTGGACTTGTAGATCTTTTTAGAAAATTTTCAAGTAGCTGAATTAAGAAAATATATGGAGATTTAGGAAACAAGTTATTGATAATTTACATTTTTTAGGATTTTATATGTACTTAATAGAACACACAAACTTAGTAGTTACACTTACAAAGTCACTAAGAATAATTTGCTTACTTATGATAAAGAAGTTGTAATCTTAGTTATTGCCATGAGCCAACTTAATAAAGAGACTCAAGTTCTTTCAATGTTACTTTTGAACTTCTACAAAGTTTTGATTGAAGTTTTAATCCGATAGTTTTGAATCCTAATGGCTTTTGCGGATTGGAACATGAATGGTTATAATGCATAGTATGGTATTGTTGAAGTGAGATTTTATAGATTTACATGGTTGAAATTGAATCGTTGTTAAGTTTGTTGAAACATAATTTTCAATACTACTATACAAAGATTTCATAAGCATAATGGCACTATTCTATTAGGGGTACAAAATTTCTCTTCATATTTTCCAGTTAAAATTTTGAATGAAAATTTATATTCACTAAACAAATCTACTTAAAATACCTATGGGTTTACTTGCATAATTTCCAATGCGATCTCTATTTATTATCTACACATTTTAATCTTCTTAGTTATTAAGACATCTAAACTACAAATATTTTTTCTTTTATAAAATTCTCCATCGATAAACTGATGAGTTTATTGTATAATGTCTCTTTCTAAGCTTGGTTAAGTCTATTTACTATATTTTAGTTTCATGTTTGTGCCAATAAGTTCTTCTATAAAAAATTTACATAAAAATATATTGTTTCATTAAAATAAATTTCTTATAAATTTTCTAAATTCTACAAATAGTTCATCTAATTCATGAGTAAAATGTATTCAAATGTGGTTATGTCAATTAAACTTCACTAAGTTTAAAATGTACAGTACTTAAAAATTTTCATTTTAGCTATGGCTTCAAGTCAAACATCCAAATTATAAAACTGGATAAAAATAGAAATTATTTTTAAATCAAATTTAATATCAGAAAATAACTTACCTACATAATTGGTAATTGGGGCGTTATGTGAAGTAGAACCTCTCCTAGCTTATCCCCTCTTGGTTAATAAACTCGCCTAGCTGATAAAATGTAGCCGGTCCCCCCCTTGTGTCTATAGTGTACCTTATAAAACTCTCTTTCCTTATATCTTAAAAAAATTTCGTGGTCTCTAGACAGTGCGTTAGCTTATATTCTACTACAAGGGATGAACGTCGGGGTTTGGCTCACTATTGTTCGAATTCTTAACATCTCGAGTGCATGACGAAATACAGTAATGTGCTTTTGTTCAACATTGCGAGGATCAAGTCGATGTCCAGTAAAGGTCGGAAGAAATCAAGAATGATGCACTGCACAATGCAGAATTGATCACGTATAAGGTTACGGTCCAATAGCTGATAACCCCTTTTATCCTATAACCAAGAAGCGGTCCCTGCAGTGTTGGCTAAGACATGTTCTACTGTACCCGGTTTGAACCCGATCAGGTTAGAGGCATTTGTCGTGATGAAGAGATATGTGTGAACTACAGAGTTCTGGGGTATCAATCATTTCTAAAAGAATATCGATTTCTCCTGCGTGAGGTGTAGTTTGGCAAAAGGATTGCAGTTATGACTGCAACTGGATTCAATCCGCACCGATATAGGGTTTCGAATCGATTGAGGTAGAGAAGATCGACATTTAGAGTTAGTTCTCTGTTGCATGAAAGTTTGGCCCAAAAACTGCAATTGTGACTGCGATGAAGCGGTTCAAACCGTTTCGATCAAAAAAGATTGAGAATCTTAAGGTGTAATTTGATATTTTGCTGTATTAGGTGTTAATTAGGCCAAAAGATTCCTGCGCATTTGTGACTGCAAGCGGTTCAAAATCCTTTCACTCTCTGGCCGATTGTGCTTGTCATGGAAGTCGTTGACTAGGAATGTCGAGTACTGTACTTAGTATTTCCAAAGAAACTTTGGGATTGTCCTCAGTATCTTGTGGGAGAATCGCACTCGATAGATGAAAGTAGATGTAAACTCTCCACGTAAGGCAGATTATATAGGTATAGAAATAAGGCGTGTGATTGAATGGTTTGGAGTCCACCGAGAGAGGAGACTCCGAAGTACATATGCCCAGACTTGCCTGCCTTTTTAGAAGGCACCAGCGATGGCCAACATTCAGGACTCCGCCCGTTCTGTTGTACTTCCTCCTCACTCAGATTTTAGTTTTGATCCGCATCTTCCTCCTTCGTCTGACTCGTCGCTTCCTTGTTCGTTAGCGTCTAGTTACCAAGAATCTGTGAAGTCGATGATCACTACATATTCGTGACTCTCAGAAGTACGAACGACTGTGCTAATACTAAGCTTACAAAAATCTGAAGATATGCAACTTGATGCCGCATAACAAGATCCTGACAACAATAGACATATTTGCTACAGTGAAGCCGGCATTTAAACGACAGCAGATATCACATCTCTACTCCGTGGGCTTGGCTACCTGTAAGGCTCGGCGTTGAAAGTATCTATGATGGTTTTTGCCACAGTCAATTCAATTGATGGATCATCGGGAACAACTGAAACTGATCATCTATGCTTATTGAGAAATCCACGGTGCCTCCATAAGTTTGTCCAATTACGTCCATTGCCATGATTCTGGGAGTCACATGTTAACCCGGAAATTAGTCATCTGAAGATGAAGAACATCACGGCTTTTGGAAACTCAATCGCACCCAGATTTGTACCCGTTCCTGTAGTGGATAGATCAGTACTGACGTTAGAAATTATCGAGAGTGTGTGAGGTAACAGAAAACCATGTGGAGAAGTACTGTAACATCAGGAAGTCAGAGGGGCATAGGCAGACTAGATCATTGATGTCCTCTAGAATTTTCTGTTTCTCTTGAGACTTACGGTAGGAGAAGAGCTCAAGGGTCGCAACGAAAGTAGGCTCGCTGGGAGAGACGAAAGTTAAAAGATCACTCTATCTCACATTTCACTTCACAAATTACCGCAATTCTATTGTCTACTAATTGCGGCAGGAGGGCGATGAAGTCTCTTGAGGTCCACTCACTCAGACTGCGCATCTGGGTGCGGTAAACCCGGGAACATGGGAAACATTGCTGTACAGGACACGGTGATTCTGATCACTACATGGTCCTACTTAATTTACAATGGACAAATATGGAAAAATTCTTCACCGCGATCTCGTGCAATCCAGTATCACTAAGTATAGTACAGTATAGTCAGTCTGTGTAAGCACGACCATCCGATCAAGAAGAAGAAGAGTGCTTTCCGCACTGACTCGTGAGAGCATATTTATAAACGTGCCTAGTTCGCTTGCAAGCTTAGCCCATTTTGCGAAGATGAGTTGAAAAGCAACCAAGACCGGTTTCATGCTTAGGCGAAACTGACTTTACACGATCTCTTTCATTACTATAAATTTTCCAAGGGACTCTGGCAGTTCTCGCCTTCTCTCTTCTAGTCGCTTAGGGAATTGGTATGTCACACGAAGTCAGCAATATCCTCCTGATGAATATGTCACAATTCGTTGCAGGAGAGTAATCTGGCGGGTAGAAACGGCAGGAATGTAATCGGGACAGCAGTTAAGAGATTCATGCGAGGCATCCTTTCACTCTTCGAATGAGTCTATCGTTCGCAGGGGCGCAAAAAGTAACAACTGGAGCCGTGACTGATGAAATTAGGAGCAGTAACTAAATTTCTCAACGCTTGACGAAATGAGCTGTTGTGAGAACGGATGTTTTGTACATGCCTTCGTGCTTTGCATTCAGCTCGGATTCAGTACAGGCAAAGATATATGCGAATGCGTCATCCCTTGTTTTGCTTTCGCGAATTTTCCCGGTGTTAGAAGTTGCCAGATTTTGTGCTTTGGTTGGAGCAACACATTTTCTCCTCATCCTACCTATCATGTCAATCCTTGGTGTACTTGTAACTTGTGCCTTTGCGGATGGAACTGCGGCAACTTCAGGGATACTTCAAACGATGCCATTCACACCGATGGAGAGATCACGATTGCTCCAGTAGTTCAATTAGTATCTCGTTAGACAGCAGCAGCTTTAGAACTCCTGGGAGGGATTACAGGATTCAATCTTTGGAGCAGTATCGTTGACAACATGTATAACATTTCAAGTTCAAGCTAGTCCAAATCCTGGGAAACTGGATTCACTTCGGCCCTTCCTCGTTGAAGTAATCACAATTTCAAAGCGTCGAGGTTTGTGCTGTTTTAATACTTCTGTCAACTGGTCCTATGTTTACATGTGGTTGAGAGTTGTATTGTCCAGAGATCATATATGATGAAGAGATTACGGAGAAGGAATGTGACTATCCACTCATCAGCATTCTCCCAAGAATACAAGTGCACTGGGAGTGTCACTGCCTTGCCTTCTTTCTCGTGAATCTTACGTGCTGTATGGCTTATCTGCTCATGCTGTCCTAGGGATAGTTTGACAGTTTCTTGCAATACTGGTCACCAAATTAACAAGATCGTCCCATCTCCTTACTCGTGCATGACTGGTTTAGGACGTGTTTGTTCATGAACGGTATCTACCTTCCACAAAAGTTCATGCCCATCGTGATCAGATTACACATCCATTTCTTCCAACTTCCAACCTCTAGGCGGCGAAAGTGCCTCACTACCCAGTCATTTCTCCGGGGAATGATCGATAGCACGTCGCATCACAATTCTCGTGATATTTCTTTGAGTACACGATCGGCGTATATGAGTTATGAGAGTAGAAGCCGTTCGTAGAACAGGGTATCCTGAGTGCCGAACCGATACAAACTGAAGACAAGCTGATATAAGCAAGTAACTCCGTGCAAGTCTAAGCAAGTGAGGAATTGACAGAAGTACAGGATTCAAATCTATGCAAAGAAGAAGCGAAGATTGATGAGAATTCCATGGACACTACATGGCACTCAATATCTAGAGATGTATGAAGCATCTAATGAAGGAAGCGTGCCTTCCCGACCAACGCGACAAAGGATTTATTTCAAAGCGAAAGAAACTATCTAGCAAGTAGGAAGTAAAGTGTTACTGGGTAGGAGCGAAATGTGAGAGGACTAGATGTGTATATCGCGACGTGGAAGGGGGTCGGTTAAGTCTTTTTGCCAACTTGTGAGTCGGTTCACCTCTGGATAGCAATGTACACGGAAGCACGACCTACTTCATCCGCACGAACCACTCCATCGCGACATGCCGAAGTAGTTGGCGTAATGCTAGTAACTCTCGAACGTAGTTTTGGTTTTAAGCTCATGATTGCCAAGTCACAATCGGTGTATAGTGGGTAGCGTGGATCACTGTGCATTGAGTGGGTAGCGTGGCCACGCCGCGAATGTGAAGGAGCCAGCGACGGAGGGTGTGATGTTGCCTGTACCAAGGTAAAGAACTTAATATCGCGCGCTTTCCGAGGTAAAGTTGGATAGGGACAGCGGTACCTCGAAGGGTCGATGTAGCGTAAGAAAAAAGACAAATCAGTACAGTAATTCCCATCGTCATACTCCGGCTAATAGAAATACTCACGCCCGTTCTTTCATCCCCGTTGCAAGGTGAGCTATGTTTTAAAGTGTTGCCCAGCGTAAGAAGGGGTTGCTTCATGTGCATGGTTTTAGAGTGGTCTGAGAATCGATGCGCATACATTCGGATGAACATGTCAGAACATACACGCGTTTCAGGACGATGCCGGCATAGAGGAAATTTTTTAACTTGGAAACCATGAATAATCGGGGTGTTGACATCGGAGTAAAATCTTCATAGACTAACATCATCGAACAGATATTAACCACAGGACCTCAGCGTGGAAGAAAATATGTACACTACAGGCTTTCACAAACTACAAGATGTACATCAGCACTGTAATATCCTAATCTGCTGCTCTTTTGACTAGTGGGATGTTCGCTTCCAATGGAAGCGAGCATCTGTGGCATAATACTGTTCTCTCAGAAAGACTCCTTCCAGAAACGGACAGAGCGATCGGTTCCACAAGTGACAAAAGCCGCTTCACTAGGCGAGTGTTCCAACCAGCGTGGAGCACCAGCATGGTTAGAGGGTAAACGGACCACGATATCACCGGAAAGTGAATCCCACACCACCACCTGGAGCACAATGGAGAGAACCATCAAAAGAGTTCCCCTTCAACGTCGACTCTCGAGCAACGAAAGTAGAAAGGAAGGTCATCCTGGAGTTATCGGTGGTATGTGTACTGAATGTTCAACCCACTTAGATTCCTCAAAAGTTCGGGGAACTGACTCTTGACTCCATGAGTACACTAAGCACATTAATCTATAGCGTTTAGAGTTACTCATAGAATTCCAGATGGTGTGTTAACAAACCTCATTATTCGCCTCATCAACACACATAACAAATTCTTCCTTTTGTGAAAACACTGCCTGCATCCAATTATTTATTAGGACACTTTAAGATTGATAGCTGCGAACACGAGCACGTACAACGACATCCAAGGTTGAGGGAATCGACATTAGGCAAGGAGAGCTTGACAACAGCAAAAGGTGAGAATAACTTCTTCAAACATATCAAAGAAATTACTCTGGTTATCTGTCAAGATCGCTCTCAGAATGAAGGCTAATTTTGAAGTGAAAACCACAAACCTGACAGCGCATCTGCGCATGCTTTGTCCCAACATACTGCTTGACCTGACGTCCAGTACCGACTTCCCACATTCTGACCGTGGAGTCCTTCCCGCATGAAAGGACATACCTGAATTCAATTACATCACATGTAAAGCAACCGAGCAGTCGTTTAGAACACTACAACTTGACAATTAGTAACACAAATTATAGTTGATGCCCCAGTCTGCTATGTAAACAAATTTTCGACTTTCTATGATAGTTCGACATTATAACTGGTGCAGGAGAGATAGTAGAAGGTAAAAAGAAAAATCTGATTTCTTCAACAGCAGTGAATAGGAAATTTTTTTAAACCAGGTAAGGACACATTTTTACACTACGATGTAGCAAATCCATCTCTCCATGTGAGACAATATACATCGGTTAAAGAGTAGAACCTACCGTTGATCTTTGGAAAAGGAAGCACTAGTCGCTTCGGCGGAACCATGAGCACCAGTTATAGCTCGCACACAACGTGCACTAACCCCATCCCAAATTCTAACTCCACCATCTTTGCTTGCTGACACATACATTCCTCCGTTGGAAGAGTAGCGCACCTGCAAATAAAGGCAAACGGGGGTTAGACAGCACTGAGCTCATACGTTACGTATAAAAGTTGACTGCAGCCGATAAAATAAAAAGGGAAAGTTCGCAAAAAGCTCAGAATCCTCGACATTGGAGAAACTGCATTCCGGAAAGATGCAACAGCAAGAAGAAGCCCATTCTCGAACAGATCATGTATAAACATCTCCCAGATCTGTCTGGCCAGCTAGTGTTCATATACCAGGCGACATATGGGACGACATACCTGATTAATAGCGCCACCAATATGACCATCCTGGAGCTGAGAAGACAAATAGCACTGGAAGGTGTTTACATCATACAAGTGAGGTATTGGATGATCGGTCCCTGAAACCAGACGCAAAATCAGTTAGAACAGTAGCCACTTGTGCTCTTCACTACGCTGTGACTGGATCCTGGCATATTCCTCGGAAACTAAATTAGTAACCTCTTTCTGAACGTCGTGCATTCAAGTAAATGCCACGGGCTAGATATGGCTCCTGTCAACTAGTGCTTATCAGCAAGATCACGCACCAAAAGAACCTTTTCAGGGCTTACTAACATGATCAACTATCAGGCCACGTCTATACTACCCGTTAGCATTCAGACGGAAGGTAATAACGAATTAGTTCAGTACCTGCGAGCAAGTAGTCTCCACAGGGATGAAACGCTACGGATCGCACATTGTGAGTGTCCTGTAATTTGGCGAGTTGGATTCCTTAGTATAACACACAAACTGACAGTCTGACAACAGATCAATCTGGATTTAAATAGATCTTGTATTTGACTGTAAGACCAAATTTATGCTGTCAAGAGACTCTACTTGACGCATGCACTGACCCTAAACAGTGCAGCACCTACGGTATTGGACTGACATAACTTAAGGGAAGGATTTATACCTGAATCACGCGGAAGGCACGCCTTGCTGCGGACTTAGCAAAATCGAAAAACCTACAGAAACAAATATTCATTACACAATACAGAGTATCTTAAAGCTTAACTTAATCACATGACCGCATAAATGGGAAAAGAAGGCTGCCAATCGATTGAGAACACATACTTGATTGTGCGATCTTTGGCACCAGAAATAAGTACGGCTATCTGGGGATGAAAATCAAGGTCGTTTATAGGCTGCAAAAAATAACAAACTCTTAGTTCCGCTCTCATGATTGTGCACATAATATTGCTGCACTTGCTGGCGACTTTGACTGGCACTATGAAACACTAATCACGATCACTGACGACAACTTTAGTAGGCGATCCTCTAACAACACCAAAATCTCAAAAACCCCAAGCCTGTACTACCTTCTTGTCAGAGTGTTTCTACAAATAAGCATAACGTTCAAAATTTGGTGGTAGCTTTGAAACCTGAATATGGTCGTAAAAGGTTCTGATCACAGGTCGAATGGGTGTGTCTCGTGACACTCCGTCTGGTGTCATCATTTGGCGAACTTTCTCAACCTGCATTCAATGATCGACTATTATATCAAGATAGATTTCTTAAGTTTGGGTGTTTCACAGTTGGTAAAAATTGACCTCAATGTGGAGATTCCAAAAGGCAACAGGGAGGTGAAAGATTTCGCTCTTCTCTGATTAGTACTAGCAAGACCTACGAACTATTGTCAAAGTGCTTGCGTGTCCATATAATTGTCAATGGACGGTGGTTGTAGTAAAATTTCCAGATAGAAGCTCCAGAGAAGAGCTTGAAGGACCGATAATAACAAGCGCGGAATATACAAGTACGAAAAGAATACATACAGTGGAAGGTGAGGGAAAACAAGGGAAATCTTCTTCTGCTTAACTAGGTGATAACCTAGCCCACCAGCAGAAACAAATGATGATAGTGTGGTAGGGGAAGTTAGTATAACTTTAAGTTACCCAATCTTGTATCCAATACCTTCCAGGAAACCCTGAAGATATTTAAGACATTGATATACCAAGCAAGATGACAAAGACCTTGAAAATTACATTAATGAACAATGCTAGATTTTCCTGGCCTCATTACAGTCAAAGGTATATCTGATAGACTTTGACTAGTACATACATGAAGAAAGGACATAGTAGGTCCAAACTGAGTAGGACTAACTCGATTTACCAAGCTCAAACATACATGTGCGCTGTAAAGTTCGTGCAGTACTGTCAACTGTGTGCTGAGGGGCAAAGTTTCAAAGGTACCTCAACAAGCTTTATGGAAGTATCGGCACTCCCTGTTGCGACAAGTCGTCCATCAGGGCTAAACCGTGCACATCTCGCGGCATTCTGTAGTTTAAAAAGCCAACAAGCGAACGCAATAATTACAAGTAAAAGTGAGTCAATGTTTATGCCGAGGTAAGATGCAAACTCTAACCTGGCAAGAACCTCTGTATTAAGTAAAGGTCCAGGATGATCGCGAACAGAATACATTTCGATTAGGAAAGTAATATTCCACATTCATGCATGCTGTGAGATGTATTACCTTGTGTTCTGAAATATGTCTCGAGTCATGCTTAGGGAACTTGGCGGTATTTCCTTTGGTATTATCCTGCACTGCACTGCCCTTCTCCCATCAGACATCTCTACAAACCCAACATATGAATAGTTACCAGTCGACTCGGGTCAATAATTGGCTGTAGGGCTGGCTGTAGGGGCCAACCCGCCATGTACGTATATGCGGATCCGTAACTAAACATGCATCCTAAAACTATGGACCAAATTTAAGGTACAACGTCAAGAGCTCTGTAAGTGTTTTAAAATCTCCGTGGACAGCAAATGAAACACGTACCTAAAATCGAGCGATGTGGTAGACAAAGTTGGTAGGGGCCCGTAGCCAGCGAGCGTTGCTCCACCACCAGAGCCATCTGTTGCAGGAGTGGGAGCATGCCCTCTAGCAACTTCTTCCCGCTCGACAGCCATGCCCTACGAGATAATATCGAGATCATCTTTAAAATTCGTGAAATAAGTGGTGTTAAACGTGGCTGCAGGATGGAAGTTGACAGCTGAAGATGACGGGTTTTACGTCATGTGAAAGTATACAAGTACAGCAAAAAACCTGTCTTGTGTAAGCTACCAATTAAGATCACTCAAAGAACCTATTGGTAAAGAAAGAGACACTATCCTCACAGCGTTTCGGAACAGCAGACTTAGGAGTCGCATACTTTCATTTTCCACAAGAATGCAATTCGTAGAGGTGGACTAAACGTGTGTCATTAATATCCATGAGATTTACTGTCGTTTCGTGTTATCTATTCCAACTTAACTACCACAAAAATGCAGCTTAGAATAAAACAGAAAACATGCAAGAATCGAACACACCTTTCGGACAAGATCGAGCAGTTTATTGGGTGACAGCTCTGTCTGCAGCGGGGTCATGGTTGCATTTGCAACAGCGGTAGCTGCCTGCACATCCACGAATTCAATCCAAAATTCGTCAAAATCATCAAAATTCCAAACTGTCACAATTAGGCCATCGTCGCCAAACAAAAAGTTCAGTATTTCCAAACCTGAATAAGATTCAAGTCCCGTAAGTGTCCCACGATCAGAGCCATGACATGCCGCTGCAGCATGCCTTCATGATGCTGATCGGCTCCCATCGATCAATCTTCTTCTTCTCCTCTAGTGCTTTACCAAATGTCTCGAGCTCCTAAAGCATTACCGTAAACCCTCGTGAACCCTACTGTTACTGTACATCCCATCGATTTCTTCATTGCCCCGCTCTTCGTCCTCCGATTCTTGCCCCTGTACAATATTCTCGGAGCACATCCGGCAATGCAAATCCGGTCGATATGATCGATCCCCGGGAAGTATCCGCCGGGAATTAATTTGAAGGAATTATTGATGATATTCTTTTAAGAGTCAGGTTGTGGAGAAAATGAATTAGTGCGGAGCTTGCTGACTTAACGATTTCGTACCATCACAGATTTTCTACATTGTAAAATCAGTTCATATTATGGATAAACAGTATACGTTTAATATAATTCTACTTGTTTAAATACTAATGCAAACTGAATTTTCTCTTTGGAATAAAAAGACAAATTTATCCATTTTATTTAAGTTTGCAAATTCATCATCTCATTCCCAAAGAAAATGAAGGTAAAAATGGGGTGTCGTTAGAGTCTCAATTAGAAGAGAACCAAGTCCGAAATTAAATGTCTTGAGAACTTGAAATGTGGACCGTCCAAATTAGAGATATGAGGCTGGGATAATTCATGAGAATTCATCTTGGAACCTCAAGAACTCACTTTGAATTTTCAGGAAATCACACTGACTTTAACGTTACTGGAGCTCTGGAAACTTAGGGAACTTACTTTGACTTCCAGAAAATGCATCTCAAACTCTAGAAGGGCTATCTCTTACTTAGAGTGAGTTATACCAAAATTTTGAAGTGATTTGCTGTATATACATACTCATTTTTAAAGAAATAGTATCAAATTTGAGCTCTTCTTTCCAGGAGCTAATTTTAAATTCTGGATATTCTATTTAATTTGTGTGGATTTCATCGAAGCCTTTTAGATAAACTTCAGCGGTTTGAATTGATAATCGGGATTTTACTCGATGTAAAAATATCATTCAATATCTTTTTAGAATTTGGACTAAAAAACTCAACTATCAAAATATATGTCATAATAAAAATACTTATTCTTTAAAATATTGATAAATTTATAATTTTATTAATTAATTAATAATTAATTTAAATTCTGAATATCACCAAGCTTAGATAACTAATACCCGTTGACTCAATTCACGCATTAGAGAAGCCTAATCGTATTCCATAGCAGGTACGAGTAAGCCTCTGTCTCTATCAAAGTGGACTAGCGTTGAGTCTAAGTGCCAAAGTTAAGTCCATCTCTGCCTCGTATCCAAAACAAAAGTCAAAGTGTTTCTTGGTCAACAATATGGCGCATCATAGTCAAAGTTCCCATACGTGCAGTTGACAAAATGTGATGTCACCATGTACGTAAGTAGGGTTTGCTTCGCTTGGGACAGAAGTTCGGTAAAGTGCTCGGAGATGTTTTACGCGGAACTGTTTACATTCCTCGGTCATGAAGTCCATCGGAATCTATTATATACTTCGGGTGTTTGGATCGCTATTTTCCAAAAAACTCATAAATCGTCACCTGTTTTAATTCTAGAACATTTGTTAGGCTCGGAAAATCTCTAAAACCTGCCAGAATGAGCTCGACTTGGGAGACTTGGGTTGCGTTCCCATCAAAGTCCAGATACTTTAAACAAAGTATGTGGACAGTGATGGAAGTGACACCCATTAGACAGAAAAGAGATAAGAGAATCTCATCATGCAATACAAGGATAAACTTGAAGAGGTAAAACCGAGAGAGGCAACCAACACGCACACATGAAGGATGGAAAGATCCCATTAAGCCATACAAGGGAGAGACAACAGAGGTAAAATTGGCCAAGCCCCAATAGTAACAAGGTGAGAAATCTACCTTATGGCACCTAAGATATCCGAGCTATGCAAATTGTACGGCCTACAAACTACTAGAGCAGCCGAAGAAGCATCACCTAATGTGATTGCTCTCCTATGGATTGCACTAGCTAATGCTCTATGTAGAGCAATGGACACATCTTGTTTTAAATATGCTACAAAGAATGAGAGTGAAAGTGGTATTGCCTTACGCACGGTAAGCTCTTACACACTCACTTAGCCCTAAACCCGCATTTTCACTCCCTTTCAAAATATGTCAAATGTTGTGTCCGTCGCTCCATATAACTCCAAGGCTAGAGGAACACAGAGTACAAAGATATAATATCACCAAAGACTCCCATAATCCTCTTCTCAATAGCTCTCAGATGTGAAAGGAAAGTCAAAGAAAGGGAATTGTGTGGAGAAGGTAAGTCAATGATTGGCAATACTAGAGGAGAGTATACCAAATGTCACCCTACAGATTTCCTAATAGAGAAGGTCATCCACATGGAGAATATCCTTTGCAAGGACTATGTCTAAGGAGCATGTGATAAAATCCTCGGATCCTATTGGCACTCCAAGAACACATAGTCCATTTGTAGATGTGACACACCTTCTAGAAACTCAAGGAGGGAAGGATACCTTAAAGGGACCATGCTTTGCACTTTGACACCTTGACTCTCAAGCCTACAAGATGTAACTAAGTAGTCAAATGATCAAAGGTCTACCTAATTGGATCTATGGAGCACACAATGTGTGTAACATATGCTAAGGAGAGAAATACACAACCTGGCATGGCCAAAGTAGTCAATAAGAGAGCTCTGAATTGAGCATGGCAAACAAAGGTCCCCCTATACGATCTCCATGTCATATATTAACATCTAACTCCAAGACGATGACTCCCTCATGTGACCAATCATGCTAGTAGTAAAGGGAAGCTAAAGGTAAAACATGTAAGCTTTATATGCATAGATGAAGAAATCTATTTTATGACCGACTAGAAAAAATCAAACTCTATATATATATATATATCATTGAAGCAATGAATACACCCAAAAGTGTGTTCATTGCTCTCTAAGGAATGTCTATAATAAAACACTTTGATGATGGTACCTTGTCTAAAGGAAGTCTAGGAGACAATGTAGGATAACAAGAATGACTAAAAGAGGATACTTTAATGATTGTAAGAAGAATTTTAGATGTCATTTATCATCATTATTTGTATCAAATAATCATCCCAATCAACCAATAAAGTTAAGAGAATCTATTAACGTCAAGACTAGCACTTAATACTATATTTTAAATGCAATTAATGTAATTAAAGTATTTTACTTTAGACACAAATCTTATGGCACACTGCACATACACCCAAAGGTGTGTGTCTGAACTACTTTGATGATAATACCTTGTCCAAAGTACAATAGTTTGAAGATAATAAATAGAATTTGAGAAGTAACTCTCATATCTTATTAAATCATGTAGGATGACTAGATTCTAAGATCAATATCAAAAGTGTAAAATTTTCATTAATATCATTCTGATATCATTAAACAGATGATTTTAAGTCATATATATATATAGACCTATCTATAAACTCAAGAAATATGAAAATGATGTAATTACTTCTAGATAAACAACCAGAATATAAATGGTAAAAAGAGCTAAAAACTCCAAGTATAAGACCTTCATGCTTCACTTAAAGATAAGATATGAGGAAAAAGTACTAAATAAAAGAAATAGTTTTGTAAAAGACAATATAATGGGGTTTAAAGAGTTAATCTTAAGTCCTTAATTACTTTACGATGCTAGAAAGTGAGGTCAACATTCTACTTGATCTGATCACCTCCAAAATTTTAGGTTTTGATATGGATGAATAAAGTTAGTGCTTTGCTTTAGTTCCTATTATTTAGATTTATGCATAATTTACCATAATCCTAATATCAATCGTTGTTACACTAATCTTAGTTGTCATAACAAAACATTTATATAGGATTTCCATCAAATCTAGTATTTATATAAGTGCTTTGGCAAGCATTCAATAAATATAACACTAAATCATACAATGGAAGATGGGATTTAATGCTATTAAAATAATTCTATTATAGTTAAAAGTATACTTATTATCTAAATGTGATTAGAGAGTGATTTTTTAAAAATAGTAACACAATATCATCTTCTCTAGTATCTAGTATTAGTGCTTAGACATAATTCATTTATATATTTCATAATTGTGAAATATGTCAATTTTTTTTGGTGTATAATGGTTTTTCTTTTTGGTTCTAACTCCAATAATTTTATTTGTAATTTGTTTGTGTTTCTTTTTCTTACACTCAAGGTGATACCTGTCTTGTTATGCTCTATTTATGGCAGTTCTTGACACGTATAATCCATGTCTGAAACCTACACTCATGGTACTTTCAAAAGCACAATCAATACTTCCGAGAAAACCAACATTTGGCTATATAAATGACCCCAAAATGCAACTCCTAACCAATATATAAGTAGCCCAAAAATAAATCCCAAAGAATATTCATTTGATTTTATGTAATGATAATAAATTCATTCTAAACATGTGTGTAACTCCAAATAAACATCAATTAAGATTCTCCACACATATATATATAGTTAAAGAAAAATTGCTAATGCATTCTATATATCTCAAGTATGAACTATCACTTGCACAATATATAGAAAGAATGAAGGCAAAAATTATAACCATCACATCATCATCACTTGATAAAAATTGAAGCAAAAAATGTGCTTTCGGAAGCATTTATGACTAATACACTGCCAAAATGCCTTCATTTGGAAATTATAGTAACTAAGAATGAGATTCTCACATTAACTTCTTTGTAAAAGAATAGTTACACCTAAACTGGATTTTATGTTACTTAGGAACATATTACACACCATTTGTCATTATGTAAGAAGACCTATTCTATAGTGAGTTGAGTTACACTCCAAGTAAACAGATTACAAACATTCTTGTCATTTTACAACCTTGTGTAGAAACTTGAATTACATAGTTCTAGTAAATGAATGATCCTTTTTCTAGAACTCATGGACTCCAAATAAACACATTATAAACACTCTTGTCACTTTGCAACCAGGTATAGAAACTTGAATTACATGAAGAATCTTTCATGCTTCAGATTAGTTGTGGCTTTGGTTGGTTGTTTAGTTTAGTTGATCCACCTTTATAGTCATATAAAGGTGGATCCAAGAAGGATAGAGAGGTGATCATGTAGAACACAAGAAGGAGTGGAAGACCCCATCAAGCCATAAAAAGGAGAGACAAAAGAGGTAAAATGGGCTAAGCCCCAACAGTATCAACATGAGAAATCTGCCCTACAACACCTAAGATATTATCGCTATGCAAGTTGAAATGTCTACAAACTACTAAAGCATCCAATAAAGCATCCAAAGAAGCCTCACCTAGTGTGATTGCTCTCTTATAGATTGCACCAACCAATACTCCTTGTAGAGCAATGGACACACACTATCTAAAGTATGCTACCAAGTATGGGAATGAGAATAGTACCCCTTGACGTAGAATATGATAAGCTACTATGCACTTGTTGACAAATGTGTCAAATGCCATGTGTATTGCTCCATATAACTCCAAGGCTAGAGGAATAAAGAGGTGACCTTGTTGCATACCCTTATACTTGGAGACCTTGGGTGCTATTGCTCCATTTGCTGCCTATCCAAGAGGATGAGTTATCATTCCCTCCAAAACTACATCATGCGTAGGATCTCTAACCACAATATCTGCCATTGTCACCTGATCATCTCAGATCAAGTATAAGTTTGCTCTGACACATGTTGTCTGCAAAGAATAAGAACACTCTCTCCAAGTAAGGTATCCATTCTCTCATGCCATAACAATCACTATATACTTGATGGCATAATGGGTAGCTATCCTCTATCTTCCAAAAGGAAACCATGTCATATGGACTGCTGCTGCATCTAGTGTAGAACCACACTCAAAAGTGAGGAATGAAGATACAGACGGGTGGACCAAACCTAGGCAGAATGTCATCATTGTAGAGAAGGTGGTTGGTGCAAGTCAGAATGCCCTAATGCACAATCAAGCTAGGATCCAAGAGCTTGCACCCTTGCTAGAGCAAGAGCAAGAGCAAAGACATGCTCTAGTCACTTGAGGAATGGATGAGTTAACTAAGAGAGAATGTAGAGTATGCTAACAATGTTGCTCCATCAAGAAAGATTGAAACCCTTTGGTCCAATCTAACGGTACTAAAGCACAGGATGGAAGGTCCTCCAATGCCCGTGGAGATAGACCATCTCTCATCTACCACAATAATACTTGGGGAGAAAAGGATCCCACCTCCACCTTGGCCACATATGTCTCCAAAACTAGCCTATTAGCAACCACAAAATGAGAGGAAAGTAAAGATGCCAAGAGAGCTCAACTACCCAAAAATGCTATAGGTTCCATCTCCTCTATTGAAAATAGGCTTATCCCTTCACACAAGATCAATATGAATGTTTGCTACATGCCAAATCCTCCATCACACACTCAAATGTCCATGGTTCGATGATATCGCCAATACTCCATAATCCTCATATCAAAAGCTCCCAATGTGATAGGAAAGTCAAGGAAGGAGGAATTGTGCAGAGAAGGTAAGTTGATTGATTGGCAATATTAGAGGAGAGTATACCAAATGCCACCTATGGATCTCCTAGTAGAGGAAGGTCACCCACATGGAGAATATCCTTTGCGAGGGCAACCTTTAAGAAGCATGTAACAAAATCCTCAAATCCTACTAGCACTCCAAGAATACATAATCCATCTATAGATTTGATATGCTGCTCTAGAAGCTCAAGGTGAGAGGGATAACTGAAGGGGACTATACTCTGCACTTGCTACAAGACATAAAAGCTACTCAAGCTAATAATCTAAGACTTCTAATGGTACTCCTTCTCCTACCATAGGATGCAGTGAGTGTAAGGAAGAGATAGTCTCATGAGTGGCACTAACCTTAAACAAAGGATGTAATGCTTGTGTTGCACACTTCTCATGCTTGTACGAAACTCTCTTGCTTGACCCAATGCACTACACCATTGTAATTGAGTGGACTCTATGGTACCATGTGGCAAAACCTATCTTCTAAAATGTGTAGCCCTAACAGACTCCTCATGTAGGGCAATCCAACCCCACTCATAATTGACAAAATCTAGAAGCCACCTCTCTATGCCTCTCATGTCTTCCTCTAGCATAACAAAGGCACCATCAAGGGAGTAAGAGGAATAAGAACCATGCTAACTCATCCAAGGGATCACATGCCATATGATCAAGTGGAAAGCAAAAAGCTTGTCTAGCCTCATCATGGAGTGTATCGTATAACCTATGGAATAGATATGGATATGGAAAACTAGTCTCAAATACCCCCAAGATACTAACCACTCCCATGACTAGATCAATATCCTTGGAATGGTCAACAAAGGGATAGAGGAAGCGCACGTAATCCAAAGTGTCACTGCAATTGATGGGGTGGCTTGCCTCACGTGAGCATCCCAAGTGGTCTATTCATAATCCTTGTGCATCCTTCTATCATGGATCTTTACTCCTAACAAGGTACCGCATCGGTGACGCACCGGGCATAGTGTATCCCGAGCAGCTCTAGGCGACCGCACATAGCGAAGTGTAGCCATGGCTAGTACAAGAATAATGCTTGTAACACACTATGCTCTTCTCCATATCTCCTCATACTTACAAAACCACGACCTCTCACATCCTAACTCATATGAGTAAATGCTATTTATTCAAAATCTAAAAACTAAAAACTCTCATAAATTTCAATTCACATTTCACAAAATTTTAAACTAAATTCCCATGGAACTCAAACATGAATACCAAAAGATTAAAATAAAATTCACAACCCATCACTCTCAATGTGAAATAATCACTCTAAAAAATCTAAAGGTAATCATAATTTTCTATTTGAGGGCTATTTGATTCTCTATAGCCTTCAATCTAGGTACCAATGAACCAAAAATGAAAAATGAACCTAACATGCTATTCACTCATGTATCATGTACTCATGTGATGGAGGTAAGTGAGCTCTCCAAAATTTGATAATATATATTCTTTTATTTCTCATTTTGTCTTCCACTCGGTTGCCCCTCTCTCTCTCTCCTTATGCTCCCCTTCTAGCATGAAAAGTTATGGTGTACTGGTTTTTCTTAACTCTTTTATTTCTCATTTTGTCTTCCACTCGGTTGCCCCTCTCTCTCTCTCCTTATGCTCCCCTTCTAGCATGAAAAGTTATGGTGTCTGGTTTTTCTTAACTCCTTTCAGGTATGATGTGAACTCACAAGTAGATCCTGAGAATAAGATAACTCGGTTAGCAAGAATACTGTGGCATGTACCTGCTGTGCTGGGAAATTGAGCGCATAGTTTCCTGGACAATGACGTCCCGGCACGTGTCCACCGAGAGAATCTAGTGGACGACCTGAGGTTTTAAAGAACAACCCCGGAAAGAAGAATGAAGTGAAAAGAAGACATTGAGTATCTCCCGGGGGAGTACAGTGTTGAGTAGTATGGTGAGAGTAGATTGTGAAGAGCTTCGAAGTCAGAAATCGTTAGGAGGAAGAGAGGATGGGGGGGATGAGGCAGAATAGTGGTGGCCTAATAGCGCTGGAAGTTGGGAATGGAACCAGCCAGCGGGATGGATTGCATCCCAATCAATTGAGGGGGTTTGGAGGTGGCTTTTCTGTGCTGCTGCTGCTTACTCTAAACCCTCGAGACAACAGAATTTTCAGCTTCTTCTCTCCAGCAATGTACCAGTGCTCATGAGCTGCACTATTTTTTCATTCCTGATGCTTTCGCAGTTTTCTTAATTCTCTTTATTTCGTGGAACAACATGCATAGTGTCAGTTTCTAGCAAGGTAGAGGATATACATGATCTCATTTTGTAGCAAGGTGGAGGACACCGTGCACAAGGAGCAAATGGATAGGGCGGAAAGACGTCAGAGACGACTTAACCAGAAGGCGGAGCAGCCGAATTTGGGAGGTGGAACACCTGCTGGGAGGGGGAGAGGTGCTGGCAAGCGTCAACAAGTTCAGACACAGAGCAATCAGCATACGGTGAACCAGGTACTGCATCTCCCTTCCACTCATTTTGCGTAAAAAATTATACTGAACTAGCTACGTGACTTGCGGATCAGAGTTTAAGTGCCGAGGCTTCATGTCTGAACTGAACGAGCTGGCTATAATGTAGAATTGAGTTTCCGAGTGGTCCGAAGGTTTATTGCAAACTTTCAGCGAATTCGGCTGTTGAATTTTAAGTTGAAGTGGTGAACTGAACTGTTTTACGACTATTAACTTAATGGTCACTTTGTGTTCTACCGAACTAGAGCTCCTTGTCATATACTATTCCACTGTGAATACAACATAGCAAAGAAAAAGTTGAGTTCTACATATAGATCTGCTTCATTGACCAAGAAAGATGACGATAATTTTCCTCTCAAGTTAAGCACTGTGACTTCTGGATAGTTCTCTTAAGCGAGCCGTCGGAAACTGTCGAACAGCGATCCTGTTTCTGTCCATATCCAATATCTTTGTGACTTTAGTCCAGATAAACTCCGGATCTGAGATCCAGACTAAACTTACACATTGTTGAGTATTCTGGAATAAACTGAGCTAGCTGTCTGACTCGGGCAACTTGTTTCACGTTTAGTCATGATAATGCGAGCGCCTTCTTGAGTTTAGAGTAACTTGTTTTGTTAATTATCTGCGTGTTGATTTGCTAGAAGAAAACGGAGAGAAAGGATCACCAAGACATATGCTCTGAAGGAGAGAGCGTGGACGGATTAGTTCAGGAAGCAGGTCCTGATATGTATATTAAGGACCTAGAACGGAAACTCTCCGACTTGAAGGTGGAAATACAGAGTCTGCGAGAACAGCTACAATCTAGCGAGGATAGTCGAAGCAAGTATTTCCACATAAATGACAAATTGGAAAAAGAAGTCAAATCCTTGAAGGCTAAACTTAGCATGTTGAGCTCCCCTACGAGATTGGGTTCACTAGTAGCAACTGAAGCAGAGTGCGCCAGATTGAGGTCGACAGTGCGGAGTTTGGGAGACAAGAACAAACAGCTTTTAGAGGATATGTGTGAAGTTCAAAGGAAGTGTAACTCAGCTTTTCAGGACATACTTGCACGTAACAATCAGACCAATTTGGAACCTAAACCTCGATGCTGGAGGAGCGGCGCCGGTAGTGACCAACTGAATGGAGCTCACAAACAACCCCCAGATGGTTACTATCAGGAATGTAAGAAGGCTACTAATGATTTCAAGAATGAGCGACAGTATGAGGATGGACCTCCTCCTGGGTTCGATGTAGATGTGGATGTGGATGTAGAGATTGAAGATAATGAGACTGATTACCGTCGTCGTAAGCCTGAAGTTCTCAGACCAACGCGAAGCTTTTCAGATGAACGAATGCATGCTTTCAACGGTGATTGGCGTACAGGAGGCGAGGCAGCCTTGAAGTACCGGGAGCAGGAATGGGAAAGACCTTATTATAGTGGGACACCCGACCTCCCTAGTGGTGGTGCAAGAGACCGCAAAGACAATGAGGGGAGAAGACAACCCATATATCCCCCATTGCTCAACGCAGCGCAAATGGGGCTTGCTGGAGAGTATGTGGAGTTGACCTTTCTTTCCTGGCTCAATATCAAGGTCCGAAGACCGACCACCGCGGAGATGGTTTACCATCAGAAGCAGCATGAGCGTAACGGCAAAGTTTCTTTCTGGAAAGGGATACCTAGCTCCGAACTCCGAGAAAAATTCGCTGAGTACGAGAGTATATCCCCCAGCGAAATACCTGATGATGAAGCACTTGACAAGGTTTTGGGTGGAATACTATCTATTGGATATGCTATTTCTTATTGGATGACCACGAAGGATAAACTGTGGTGCCTGGTTTGGAAAAACTGCACGACGATTGAGGACTTACCAGGCTATGTGCACAGGGAAGTCATGATTAGGAAAGAAACAAAGAGACCACGCTCCCCAACTGACGCTGGAGAGGACCATTTCAGAGAGCGCGTTCCCTTCGCGTGATATTTGAGAAGTATAATCAGTTTTATCCGCACCTCTCAAGTTGAGGGAGACTGATTGCCAGCTCCTCGGGGGAATATCCACTGTTCAAAAAGACTGAATGGAGGAAGCAGAAAATTTTGACTTCTCTGATGAGTTTCCGATTCTGAGACTGGACTGTCAGTTTCAAATTGTTCATTTTCTGACTTTCGATTTCAACTGAAATGGGGAGCACGAAACTCAGATCTGTATCAACTTTATGAGATTTTGAACTAGTCTACCGAACCTCACTGGATGAGGTTCAAGTATGCGTAAAGATCCACTGCAGTGCTTAACTCTTGCATACATATGTAAAGGACGTCCCGGGAAATTTCAAGATAGCACACACAGGATAGAGCTTATTTCCCCAGATTGAGAACTATCGTGGAAACTCCAAGAAGTTGGAAATATTGTGATTGTGACAAGCATTAGCATCCCGTTTGGAATCTCATAACCCAGAATAATCAAATGTCCTGTAAATGTGATCTTGCAATGGATCAAGTACTCATCCTGAGTAATTCGACATAGCTATCCTTATTTACTGATAAAGGACAATCTCGACTCAGGAAGCAATTCCATCCTACCTTGGACGGATTGAGGCAGCTGAGACGTAAAAATTTCCCTATGTCTTCTCTAACTAAAGGATTCGGCCAGAATTTGGTACAATCTTCCCAAAGCAGGTATGATTTCCAAGTGAGGAGAATTTAACAGTGGCCCTCGTTGCTATTTATTGACTTATATCGACCATTTTGAAACGCTGGATGGCACGTCCTTGTAGACCTGACTGACTAAGTACTACTACATTTGTTGGCTAACAAAATCTCGATATGTTGATCACTTCCCAATCTCTTCAAGTAGATGTTCCCCCTTGATGGCATGTTTAAAATACAAAAAGCTTAGTAGCAGTGAGCCTCAACCACTAGAAGGATTATTCGCCTTCACCCGCTCAAGCTTTCTAACTATGGGAATGGTCTCGGAATATCTACTAGTATTCATGAGCAACATACTCAAAACATCAAGTGTCTCTTCAAGATCGGGGTTATCAGGACCGTACTCCCTTTCTTGAATGTCCACCACTCTGTACATGAGATCAACAGCCTCCTCGTCTCTGTCATCGTCGTGTAAAAGGGAGGCCAGATAGCTGCATGCTTCTCCTGCTTGGCAGAAACACACACTTTTTATGCGACCACCAAAGCTGTACATGACATATAAGTAGCGCGCATTCTAGACAGGTTTGAACCGGGGGAAATAAGTTCTCGATTCCAACATGGTGGCAGGGTTCGATACAAAAGCCATTCAAATCTGAGACGAAGCATTATGTAGGTAGGTATACAAGGAAGTACATCTTTCGGGAACTTACCAACGCTGATATGGTACTTCCCATATGCCTTCTCCCTTATGCGGAGACACTCTCGAGCAAGAGATTCTGCCTCCGTCTGCCTGTCAGGCTGGGCATTGAGAAGGGCGGAGAGAAGCTGTAAGACAACTGAAACTTGAGGAGCGTCCGGACCAATATTTGCAGCCAAAAGCTGCAGGCTCCGTCTTAACGCAGCTTCTGATTTCTGCAGCTCTCCAGCTTCGGCGTACTGTTCTGCCAGCTTCTCCAGATGCTCCACCTGTTGAGAAGAGTAGTACTCCAGTAGCTTTCTGTCCTTCATATCTGCTTTCAGCAACAAGTGGTTCTTCTCTTCGTCCCTGTGATTAGTCCCACCATTCACCAGGTCAGAAACTGGTCACGACTGGAGCCCATCGGAAGGGGATTATCTGATGACGGAATCCAACTAGTTATGCCCACAGAAAGGCAAAGAGCCACAGACCAGGCAGTCACCTTCCCAAAACACAAAGGAGGGCAGCTAGATCCAATCGCACGGTTTCAATGTTTTCGTCCTCTGAGAAGTCCGGTAAGCTTTCTATGACTTGCAAGCCCTTCTTGAACCAGTCTACGGCAGCATCAAATTGACCTGCAGTAGAGCAAATATACTGGTCAGAGGAAGCATAATTTCTGATATCAATAACTAGAACTGATAACAGGGTCTGAGGGTAAACTCGTCATAATCAGGATGGAAAGTCGCCGGTAAAATAACATTGCACACAGTGTGGTAGGGCTGTGATTTTTCGTGATGCTTCTCCAGACCTTTCAGAGTCAAGCGGTGGTTATAAGATCAATATCTTGTTACAAGAAATAGTACTTTCAAAAGTCATGAACACGATGCGGGTATCAGTTCTTTGTATCATTAATAGAAGGCCATCTAGATGGTCGCAAGATCGAACCTTGAGAACTTTTGACTTGAGCGAGAACGCACGCTGCCACACCATACCTCCCATCTGCTTCACCGTAGGTCTTCTCAGTCAATGCCAGAGCCCTACACAAGTTTCAAGTACTTCAGAAGAAGGTAGCGAAGACAAGTGAGAACAGGGCAAAAAACGAGTACCAGGTCAAGTCCACAGAACGAGCAGATTTGGGGTTGTCTTTCGTGAGGCTTAGCTTCCTCACCTTTGTATGGTTAATTCTGCTTCGTCCAACTTCCCTTCTTCAAGTAATGAACTTCCTAGATGCATTAAAGGAGCAGCCAAATCTTCATCATCAGTCCCCAATGCTTCCTCCGCATAGGATAGAATCTGTTGGTACACCTCAGTGCTCTTTGTCCCCATATTAAGCTCGCTATATGCGTTTGCTAGACCGAGCATGGTTCTCACAAGTGAAGGGATGTCATCTCCTGAATCACCATAATTTCGAAATCAAAATGTGTCTACATTCACACCAGAATTTCCAACAACAGTCGTGTCCTCTCGAGAACTCCAAATCGAACAAGGACATCACATGCTCCTGGCTTCTCAAGTCAAGGAGACTTGAATCTACGGTAGCTGGGTGGATTAGATGAATCAGATTATTCACTTTCTCAAACTCGCTTGATACTCATAGATAAACAAAGTGTTTGTGCTCTCTCCCAAAGCCTGACAAAACCAGGACATCTGCAACTGGACAAAACCACCCTCTGCTTAGGTTCCCAGATTTTACCTTGTAACTCCTTGAGAGCAAGGCTCTTCTCGAAAAGAGGAAGGGCCTTTCTGGGTTTTCCTAATTTCAGGTACATGGATCCTAGATGTTCTAGGATATTGCCAGCAACGGCCTCATTCTCAGGAATGTTGTCCAGAAGCTCCTTCGTCTGCGCGAGTACCAACATTAGTTTCACAATGCACATATAAGAACATAGATATCTCTAGTTCACTATACGATGGAGAGAAAAGGATCCCTTGCCTGTCACTAGAAGAATTCTTGGTTGATCTCCGTAGCCGTCTATCCCAGTAGTCTTGGACGTTCTAGATAGCAGAAAGAATGAATACTATCCTCTGAAATATTAGGCATTGGCCATAACGGCACAAGTAGAGATTTTGTACCTGCTCAAGTAGCTGTTCTGCTGAATCGGTGTCTCCCAAGCGCATGTATAGATGGGCCAAAATATCAAGCATTGCTGCTTGCTCCACTCCAATATTTCCCTCTTCCAACTGCTCCAACAAGGCCTCATAATTGCCCTCAACGACCTCCCTTGCTGATTGCTCATCTCCAGTATCTATCATTTTCTCCACCTCGTTGAATAGTTGCTTAAATTCAGCACTGTTGCCAAACATGTCCATCAGCAAATCTTCCACATCGCCGACACCCTCTTCCAGCTGCTTCACGATTTTGTCGGAAGCAGGGTTCCTGCAGTTAGCAGCAAACTCAGTTTCGATGCTCACAGAGTTCTTTCGTCGCAACCCTGTGTATTTCACTGCAAAACCGGTTAAACCTTACTCTTTTGCAGACTTCCTTTAATTTCTGCTAAATTTGTATTCGACAGTCAGAACTATATGTGAATTCACAGACCTACACACCTCATCTTATTGAACAGCTTCCCAACGACCTCCTCATCTTCAATACCCACGGCAGCGGCAAATCGCTTCAGCAATTCTTCCTCACTCTCCCCATCATCAAATTCGTCTTCAAGCTCTTCTTCGTCTTCTTCGTCTTCTTCAATAATCTTACTGTCTCTGGGCTTGTTAATCTCCCCGCTTATACCCCTGTACTCCCCTGTCTCGGGGTCCATCACCTCCACCTCGAGAGACCCATCTGAATCTGCACCTCTGCAGGTTTGTGGGATGAGCAAATATCACATAATCACATAAGCACTCGCAAACAGAATCCTCGATTCACAACAACCCATTATCTTCATCTCTTGTCCATGGAATCAACAGAATCCTCCTCAGATGGCTTGCTTTAAACAAGTCATCTGAGGAGACTCTTGTTAACAAAATTTCTTTCATGCTCCAACTAAAAATCTCATTTTCAACAGAATTCTCAAATTACAAAATCAAAAAGTCTTGTCCATTACATAAGAGCAAAACAAGCATTTCCAAAATTCCCAAACAAATTTCTGCACATAACCGCATTAAAGATCCCACACTGTAACTCTTCTTACGTTGCTTTGACAACACCCCTTCTCCATTCTTCCGACTTCAACTCTCTCCTTCGCTGTACCCCAAATTCATTCGCATTCGACGAGTGCTTCAGCGGAAGTGCACATTTCAGCTTCAAACCAGAAGTTCTGCTGCTGCAGGCCACCGGAGAAGGCCTCGGGCAGAAAGAGCTAGAAACACACGCCCCAGCTGCTGCAACCACTCGATGCAACGCAAGAGCCATTTTGCTCGTGGAAACCGAGTTAGAATTAGAATTTCGGAGTGGAGGAGAACAGAGTTCGAAGCGACGTGCACTCGTTCTTCAGAGTTTTCAATTGTGGTGATATTTAAACTGGGCGTTCAATTTTCTTCCCACCCTCCCTGACTCTGTCAAATGTACGTGCAATGACAGAGTTGTGGATAAACCCTAAACCCCCCACCAGATCTCGCCTGCTATCTGTTTTACATGATAGACCCAGATATTGCATTGTCTACACTACGGTTACCGAGACACTAAGGATGGAGTTAATAACAAGTCACCTAATTAATCCTAGATTAGTAAATCTGGTCCCACTCCTATCTTTGCATATAAGCCATTTCCATACTTATGTTCACTTTCCGCATTGATGACTTTTGAATCTCAAATTTTTAAAGTTCATATTCTCAGAGAAAGAATTTGTTTGACAGTCGTGTGGGGGTTGAGGAAAGGTAACTCATTCGTGCTGATTTTAGATTTCAATTTCATCTTCCCTGAAGTTTATATGCCATTTCGTGATCAGGGGAACCTCTTATTTCCTTGGTTTCGCATGTTAATGTGCTCCTTTCATGCCTCTTTGAAGTATCCCCTCCCTGGTTCTTCGATATCCAGTTCCAGTTCCTTGCATCCCTTTGGTGGCGACCACCTTATCTTAGGTTAGGGAAACGGATTGGTATTTTGTGCAATTTCCTGCACTTTGCAGTGATAAGTTGTCAGTTTGACAAGTAGTCAGAGATAAGAAAGTCGAAACCGGGCTCGTTCCTGTTGCTCCAAGACGGATGACTTGAGTGTCCGGTGTAAGTGGATTGTAGGAGGAAACCGCAGATAGAAAAGCTCAGCTCTCGAGCTTCCCGTAGTCTTCATGGTAGCTCACCTAAACCTTCACCGATTAAACTAAACTCATCATGGTAGCTCACTCACTAAACCTTCACCGTATCTGCCAGCTTCATCCAGATTCATTGTTCATTCAAGTTGGCTTAATCACCTGAGTAAGCATGTGTTGACAACATTCTATGCATTGATCATCACTGATGCCGAAGTTCTGATTTGATAATACTACTCCCCGACGCATCATAAACCGAAGATTTTCAAACTTGAGACTCCTCAGTCTCAGTAGTGCAAAAGCAACTGTGATCTCGACAAGCTGGTCCTTAAGCTGGTTACGAGCTCTAGAAACTTGTTTTGTTGAAGTGACCTTCATGCGACAATTCAAAGCTGAATAATGCCTAGAATAGGCATAACAGGATCGAGTCGTCACCCAGAAACGAACGATGATCTACAATTGCTGAGACTGACCAGTGACAGCTTAGGCATATGATCTCCCAGAAGAAGAAACTAGGACTCTGAAAGGAATCTTATCAATCTCATCTACAGCATTGGATTGAACATTTAGGCAGTGGTAAAAGATAGCTATGCTGCTTTCCCAGAGTTTTCGCCTCGGGAAATCCATGTCTATCTGCGCTTGGTTGTGTATGTGAGACTGTCAGCTTTATGCGAATGCAAGTTGATCAACGACATATCAGACTCAGATGATCTAAGTAGCGTGGAACCCAACCGTGATCCCCAATTTACTACATGTTACAAAACTTTACACCACAAGCGGGATGCAACTGAGCAGGACACGTTGACCAGCACATACGAGCAGGTAATGGTCGGGTCTTCATGCTCTCGGCGGGTAGAGAACGCTGTGTTTTGACTATGGTCATTTCAGATTGACCAGGCAACAAATACAAACTCTCCTAGCTTGTCCATTTCTATCTCATTTCTATCCCACTATGCTAGCTGTCTGTAACTTTTCGCAAGTTATAAAGCGTTTCTTTCCACTGGCAATCGAGAAGCTGCACAACAGACTCCTCCAAAGGAATAGAGATGGCCGTAGAGAACAATGAATCGGCTAATCTAGAGAAGCTTTTTCCTCTCGAAGAACGATTTGAGGTGCCACAACTGCCAACCTGCCACACTTAAGCATATAAGGAGAGACATTATACTAAACCAGGCGACCCTTGAGTTGGTAGTCTCATTCAAATCTCGCATTTCTTTCTCCCTGTTGGACATGACAGAACAACTTAGCTTCAGTATAAGCTTCAATCCAAAATAAAGAAATTCTCACAAACAGAAGCACGGTCATGTAGTACTGACTGTCAGTCTTAAGATCCTATGGTGATCACCTATGGAAACGGACCTTTTGATATAAGACACCAGAAGTACATGGCAAAAGAAGAACTTAATCGGTCAAACCAGTACATAAACAAGAAACGAGACATCGATACACAGCGAGTATGCAGTAGTCAGCCACTAATCCAGGAACGTTCAGCAACGACAGGACCTGATGCTAACTTATATTATGGGCGACCAACACCTTATTTACACGTAAATCGCTGGCTTTCTCCCACTTCCCCAGACATGAATGTGAACACTCAGTCAATCCGATAAATAGCACGAATCCTATTCGAGCAACGCGTACATGAATATCCAGGAACACGCAGAAACAAAAGTTCCTAAACCATCTCACTGAACTGAAAGAATAGAAGCTCGAAACTGCACCTCTCTCTCAGAAACAGCATTTCCGAATGAATGGTTTCTATTGCCTCCTCGAGCTTCCTCAACTCCAGCTCCATACCCTGTTATCCACGAAAAAACACACATTGCATACCGCCCTGAGGTCACTCAATAATCTGCTCTTACTTGTAAAAATCGTTTCTCCACCAATATTATCACGCATGCATGCTCAAGACCTATGTGAGCGGATAAAAGGAGCACTTGAACAACAAGTGCACACAGCACATCCACAGGACCACCAGGAGTATCCCCCGCAAAAGTTGTGCCTCAGTGGCCTGTTAAGGGATTTAAAATCATAAGAGAGAGCCCTCAAACACGTACATCGAGCTTGTCTTTCTTTGCGATGTCGGCCCAATCTTTTGCTGCTGTTCCTGTCTTCCAATCAAGGTCCAGACTGATAGTCAACGATTGGGGAGCATTTTGCATCCAGAAGCAAGCCATGTAGTTGCCGCCTTCTTTGGTTGTGAAACCGAATTGCCCACTTTGGACGTTCTCTTGGAAATACAACTGCTGTCCGTAAGGAGAAGTAACCTGGAAAACACAAAGATAAATACCTCTCACGTTCACCCTTGTAGCAACATTCAAGCTACGATTTTTATCCTAGAAATCTGCACTCAATCTCTCGCCGTCTCATATCAAGCAACCTAGATTTCACCTACATATGGACGCCATACTAAATCAGCCAAAACGCTCACACTAATGCAAGAGGAATCTCAAAATACCTTAGATGATCTCCACAAACCCCATCTAAGTAGTTTCCCCTAACGCTGCTGCAAGGATCTTGAGAATTTCAGATTCTAGAACAATCCAGTTTTGACTGACTTCCAGAAAACTCCATGAACCCAGATTATCATAGTTTATCTTACTCACCTTGACTGTGATGCGATGTGAGGCATCGCCAGCAGAAACAACACTGTAATCGGCGAGAACTAAAACGTTCGGTTGAATCTCCTCCGCCATACACTTGGTGGAAGCACTGGGCACCTCGAAGCGCAAAGCATCAACAGCAATTCCATTGCCGGCAAGCAACAACGCCACCACGGCTGACATCACCATCCATCCTCCACAAAACGTATTCTTCCTCCTAATCCTCTTCTCCCCACCTTCCTCCATCCTTCTCTCAGCTCGTGCCACAATAATTAAATTACAAATCCAACCCCCTGTACACAATTTCCCCCCTCTCCTCCTCGTCTTCAGCTCTCTCTCTCTCTCCTCACTCACGGAGCCCTGACGATCGATTCACGAAAAACCTGCTTCTTCCCACGTCTGGGAGTTAAAAGTTAGGATGCCGACTGAAGAATCCGAATAGTCTTCCCCTCCTTCCTGCAAGAAGCTTTGGCAGTCATGGTCTCCTCTTCCCTCCTCTTCAGGCTACTTACTTCTTCTCAAAGGACGGACGAACGGACAGACGTTAACTTTCCCATCCACTTCTCCTAATTCTGCTTAGCTGCAAAATCTGCGGATGCTTCCAAACTGCCGCCCTTTGTCCTGTATGGCAAGTTGCATTCCTTTTGCTGGCTAAGGAATCAACACAGAGAGGACTGTTTAACTGTACATCAAGAGAGGTTCTTCGTTCCATCATGAAGAAGATAATATGCTGAAGATCGGGCTGGGAGTGAACATCATGAATATTTCCTGGAGAAGAATTTGAACAAGGAAACTGCAAACGAGATAAGCTAGATTAGCTGCCACTTTATGATCTTACTTCTCAATCTTGTACGAGAATCTCCTACTAATTTCGTTTGTTTCTCGCATCATGTGGAAGGTAGGCCTGCTCGTCTGTATCTTGTCAGCAGATGAGACTCAAGTTTAAGGGAATAATTCTTTATTCCGTAATGTAATTCAACTATTCGGGGCACATTTGAAGCGGAGTGTCACAACCAAAGCACAAGCCTAATTGAAGCATCTTACATCTAATACTTACTTCGTACGTCAGTCTCTCCGACACACTACCCTCCACATACGGCCAAGCTCCACTGATGTTCCGTCCACATGGCCGGACGGCGGGAGCATGATGTTAAATTGTACACGTGTCGGATACAGAGCCTTAAAGGGTGGGTCCAATTCTCTCTTAGGGTACATATAGCTCCTTCTATACAGGCCCGGCTTTCCGTAGGGGACCAAAGGAGTGGAAGCAGAGGGAGAAGTAAGTGGTCAAGAGAGGGATTTGGTAGATTTGTGTGTAACAGGCGAAGGGAAGGTAGAGATGTCGGATCGTGGAGGACGCAGCACTTTGCAGTCATCTGTGAAGAATGTTCTTGTCAAATGCTCTCCCGCAGTGAGTGAATTTGGGCCACCATTCGTCTTCTTCTCCTATTAGAGTTATTGAGTAGCAGGAGTTTCGGATGTGGTTTTGTGTATGTGAGTCGATCTTGGATCTAAGCGTAGGGATCCGTGGATGCTTGTGCTTGCTTGCGGATGGGAGTTTATGCAAGGTGAAAATATGGCGAATTTGTTTAGAGATAATGCTATGAGGTGGTGGAATTGATTGAGTCTGGACGGAAAGAAAGGTGTTATGATTATGGTACTTTGATGAGGGCGAATTCATTGAAAGTATGGTGGTTGCTACCCGATATTGGTGCTCGAGGTCACGGATCTTAGCTCTCATAATTCAGCGCATCCTTTTAAGTTCTGGCCTTCGCCAAAATATGTTGGTTCAGCCATGGGCCTGGAAATTTTGAGCGAGCTGTTATCGTAGCCTAGAGGTTATTCGAAGGGACGTTTCGAAGTTGAGGTAGATTAGTTCTGGTTTACGTAAACAGATATTGCACATTGCTTCACATTGACGCGTTGGCGAATTTTGGGCGCTGAACTTGAGATATTAGGAAGACAGAGCTGTTCTCTTCCGGTCTAGTTAAGTTTGAGCTGTGGTCTAAAATTTCATGGTATTTAGCTACCTCTTAAATGCGATCTACACTTCGAATCCTTGCTATGCTGATTTAATATACCACAGCTAATGTTGGTCAAGATTTAATAAAGTGCATGAAATCTCGTACTTTAGGCTGTCATCTGAACCTCAGTTTTTCTCAGTCCACAATCTCTGAACGTCTCAAAGTGCCACGTTCTGATCAAATTCTTAGGACGGGGTGTCGTATTCTCTGGGAGATGTTTAAGTCTGGACACGCTTTTGTAATTGCTTCATTTAAGTTGGCTACTTGCATTCATTCAGCCGCGAGACCTCGGGCCTGGTCAGGTCGCTCAGGTTTTCTCCAAGCCGTGTCGTCCCCCAGATGTCGCCATATGGGTGGCTGGGTATGTTTTTTTCGTAAGACGTGGCGCAACCAAGAATTCCGTGAATCTCTTCTGAAGACAAGCAGCCATGGTTATGAGTGGGCCCAAACGTAAGAGTTGCTTACATTTTGCCATGCCTGGTTGCATTACTGAAATAGTTCTCTTACTTTCTCCTTTGTGCAGATGAGAGCATACGGACAGTGTGTAGCCAGTAAAGTGCCTGCAGTTGAGCGAGGGATGTGCACGAAGGAATTTCTGAGTTTGAAAGTTTGTGTGCAAAAAGCGGTACGCTCTTTCTTGTATTTTCATGATTATAGAGGTAGTACCTGGTAAAGTAGCGTTCGTACGAAACAGTCTGACTCAGAATTTTCCGTTTTTCAATACAGACTCTTTCGAAGGTTTAGGGCATTCGGGCCTTGTATAAAACGGGAGCATGGGGAAGTACCAGGCGTCTTCAAGCTCTTCGGGCGGGAACGGCCTGAGTGGATCGGGTGCTCTTTCTCATGTCTACATTCAGTATCCACCCTTGCGGTGCGATGTAGCTGGAGCAGCAGGAGTAATGTACGATGACGGTAACAAGCTTCTTTTAGTCCCGTCTCCAAGCAAGGTGCCACTCTTACTGGAACCTACAGACTTAAGCCAGAAATGTTGTACTTTCTTGCAAAAAGTAACAACTGATGCTTCTTATCAAGATAAATAGTCGGCTGTTTGGATATCAACCTTATCGAGTCAGCTTATATACTTTAAAGACCTGACAGATAGCATCTTCGTGTGCAGGTCTTTTCCTGGCCCGTCAATCAGGAACCTTCTTCTGATGAGCCCAATGTTACACCTATCAAAGAGGGGCCTGTCTTAGGTGTTCGATTTTCTCTAGATGGGAGGATCCTGGCTGTGCAACGGTCACATCATGAAGTAGAATTCGTAAACAGGGAGAATGGTACGGTTTTTCGGCAGCAGTGCAAGGCTGGAACAGAACGGATTCTGGGACTCTTCTGGACTGATTGTCCATCTTGTGATGTTGTGCTGGTTACAAGCAGGTCAGCGGATCTCACAATTTGATTATCAATTTTCTTTGGGATCGCACAGTTTCAGAGAAATGGTAGGGGAAACAATACACATTAGTGACCAAATTGAGAATTGGATGGAAACGGTCACCGTTAAGCTCAAATCTTTAGCAACTTCTGCCACTACCAATTATAGCCAAACTGACTTAGTTCTTGGCGCATGCTGTAGTGGCCTGGAATTGTACTCGCTTTCTCCTAGTAGAATGGGGCTCAAACTGGTCGAAGCCAAGCGGTCGACTGTCAGTTGGTATGTGTACACTCATGAGAGCCGTCTTGTTCTCCTTGCATCAGGGATGCAATGCAAGACACTCTCAGGATATCAGGTCCAATACTCACTCATCCACTGTATACTTTTTGAGTACTTATGAACAGACCTTTTCGCCCTCACACAGTGCACTGCATGAATTTCCCTCTATCATTTACTCTTGTAGCGTGATGTGTGATGGTGAAATATAGTGCTTTCTCTAGAGAGTGTCCAGTTGTCGAATATTTACGGTTAGATTTGTGGACTTAAAACTTTTTATACTTGCAGTTTTCTGCAGGTGGAATCGTTCGCTTGCCCAAATTTGATGTTTTAATGGCAAAAGCAGAAGTTAACCGCAAGCCCGTGCTAGCGCCTGAAGATATCCGAATTGCAACTATGTAAGAATGGATAAGTGTAGCGTTTTATTCGATATTCAGTTGTTGCTCGGATGATTGTCGAACACCCATCGGGTTTCCTTTCATATTCAACCTGCCTTCATGAAAATGGCTGGTTTCTATGTGTTTACATGCGGTTTAGGACCATCATCTGTGATTGACCACCTGCTGGATGTTACTGGCAGCTCGTATTGAATATTACTTGATCTTTTATGATTGACCAGGTATGGAAGACTTTACTGCTTACAGGTGGACAGGGTTGCTATGCAGCTTAATCTGTACCGATTCTATCGAGATGCTGTCGTGCCTCAGGTAAAGCTTTACCAGATCAGTCTTCCCAGGAACTGAGGTACTGAAAATCGCGGACTCCAGCAAGGATGGAACGCATCATAATAGATCCTTGTATGATTTGCGACTGTTTTAATTACCTTATTCAGAACAAGATCATATCGGGCGTTATGAAGATCCAGCACCTCGTCAACTTCTTTGTTGTTCGACATTGCTCTGTTATGCTAGAAGATAGTACATGTGCTTGCATATGGTGAGGCTGTCCTGTTACCCAACTCTGAGGACTACTTTCATTACCCACGAGGCACCTGCATTTTGGTGAGCCTCTACTCTTGCTGCTTTCAGGAACTTTTGCGTACATCGCCGGCCCTGCTTCTTATGTATTGCCTGGGTAGTTATATGTCGTGTTGCATGGAGACGCTCAGTCTGCAGCAAGAGGTCCGTTATGCCCCTTGCTCTAACTATGGGCTCGGCTCTTCGATGTTCAACTAATTGCTGTAGAATCTTTGAAATGTTGTTGCATGTTACTTGCTGGGTGCATCTTGTGCCATTTTACTGCGTAACTCTTTCTCAAACATTCTTATTTCTGTATTTCAACCTCAGTGCTGTAATAATGAAAATGTTATCAGCGAGTTAGGAATGATAAAACACAGGTGATAGAAACTTGTCAGCAATCCTTTCGCATACTTGCACTTTCGCTGCGGTTGTATCATCGTGCACTTGGCTACGTGTTGTGTTTTGATACATTTAGTCCATTATTGCAATGCTGATTATGGCACTGGTTTTCTGGGTTGGCGTTTCCTGCATCAGGCACTATCAAACAGCCACAAAAAGCTCTTTCTTAGTTCTTTACCTACTGAACTTATCGAACAGTTTATTGAGAGAGCGTGAAGGGATGATGGGGATCTAGCACATAACTCGTGGCTGAAGATTAAGTTCCTGGCTGGTTTTTAAGTTCCGTCTTACCGTTAAGGCTGCCAATCGGATTGTGATGCACTGGTCCTTGAATATTGCTGGTTGCAAACATGTCTTTGCTGCGTAGATTGAATCACGTCATATTCTAGTATTAAGGCTGAGAGGAGTCTGGGTCTGTCTTGAGCTGTTGATCTCTCAACCTGTTGTGTTATTTGCGATTTCAGGAGGCAGTTTTTGATCTTTCCGTGATTTCCGGAATAATGTAGTTACTAGTAAGTTACCAAATGCGTGCAGAGGTTGACCTAACCAAATGTTGAGATCGCAAACCTGTGTAGCAAGCTTAGAATGAAATTTGGAGATCTTGACTCTTGTTTGTTATGATCAGAGTTAATTACCTTAGTATATCTCGTGTCACCTCCTATTCTTGGCCACCTTAAAGTTTGAGCGTTGCATTTTTCCTAGCAATTGTATTTAGGAACTAGAGATCTCTTTATCCACAGACCTCATCAATAATTTCTGGCGACCACCTGGAGATGCTCTGGTACCCTGGTTTATCCAGATTCTGATCTCGTGCGAATGTCTTAATTTTTTGCAGGGTTGCTTGCCTATTTATTCGCGAAATGTCGCCCTTAGTGTTGTGGATAATGTTCTTCTCATACATGAAATTGATTCAAAAGTAGTGCTTCTCTACGATATCCTGTCCGAGAACAAGGGTACTATTTCAGCTCCACTGCCACTTCTTTTCCGCGGCACCCCTTTTCATGGTTCGTCAGGTCGAAGTCCCGAAATTGGAAACAGCCCTGGAACTTCTTCTTCAGAACCTGACCTCCTAGGGAGTCTTACTTCTTCCACAGTTGAAACGTATGACAAGGGTTGGGTGTTCGTCAATCCTGACATTGTGTTGGATCATGTACATGGACTCTGCTGGAAAATACGTCTGGATTTAGAGGTACGTTGCCTTTTGGCTGATCGCGATCACTGCTATTCTGGTTAGATCTATTTCACCTCCGTGACGTTCTGCAATTTGAATGTACTCCACCGCATTCATAACCCTATATGGAACGTGTGGTATAACTTTTGTTTCTTTCACTGTTTTTCGAGACTTTTGTAGGCTATCGCTGCGAGTTCATCGGATATACCATCATTGCTGAGTTTCCTTCAACGCCGTCGACAAGAAGCAAGCAAGGTCAACTTTCAAATACCTTTCTCTTTGAATTTGATAGCTTTGTCTCGGGATCAGAAAGTAGCTAGGCTACAGCAACGACCAACTCATATTATCCTTAAATCCAAATAACAATGTTAGAAGTGTGGGCATTCTGACACAGATGCTGTGCATTTATGCGATGCTAAATCTCTTCTGCTGAAGTAGGTAATGTGCGTGCTCTCTTATCAAAGACAGAATTAATATATATTGTACTCTTACATAAAACTTCTGTTTGAAGCAGGCAAAGATCTTGTCAATAGAAGTTATCCGCTCTATGATAATTGAAAGACGACCTTTACCACTGATTGCAAGTGCAATGGATGTTCTCGCCTGTTCGTTTGCCCGGGCTGCAAAACCAATAAATACTTATGATGGAGGTGCGTCCATGAGGAGCTCTCAACCCATTTCCAGACCTTCAACAAGTTATCAAGAAAAGAGGGTATCCGATGTTGATGCCTCGAATCGAGCAGCAGAAGGGTTGGCAAAGGATGAAAAAGATGTGCCCCCTGATGGCCAAGGGGAAGAGGAACCCGGGACATCTCGATGGACGCAAGGAAGTTCGGATCAAGACCAAGACTCGGATTACGTGAGCTCAAGGGTCGAGGAACCTAGTGGGAATAACCCTGCTGCAGATGGTGTTACACGAACCACTAGGAAAGATCACTCTAAAGCACCGCCGAGGAGAGCTACGTCGACAGAGATAGAATCGTTTGCTGCAATGGCTCAACCCAAGAAACCCTCCACCTCAGCGGAGAGTGGCAAACATGCACGGCAGCAAACTAGTAGTGAGATATCTGTGGTTGATCCTCTTTCTGCACTGAAAGGCGCTACAACTCCGTTGATCTCACCCGAGGAGATGCAGCAGAACGTTTTTGATGCCATTGAAGAAGAAATGAGTGTCGATTCTACCTTTCTGGTGGCTACTATCCTGGAGTACATACGAAGGTATTTATGCTTGTGTACTTCTCCGTACCCTTGTTGGGGAGGCACTACACTTGCGAAGGCCGTTGTTGTATATCATGTTCGGAGTGTACCCAGGAATAGATTCCACAATGATTCCACTATCTTTCGAGTAATTGTAGATTGGCTGCTGAAAGTGTAGTTCTTTCCTTAGGATAGTTAGTTTGCAGATAGGGATGGCCTAAGAAAGAAGTGCGTCGACATGGTTTGCGGCATGCTTTGTCTTTCCACTACACACCCGCATCGTGCATCCACAGTGCTGAACACCGGATAATATTCACATCGATCTTTATGAAGACTGGATTAGTCAGTGACATGCTTTTGCTTTTGGGCTTTTTGCAGTGCCACAGCAGAACAGTTGAAGGTGACTACTGGACTTTACGTGCTTCTCGTGCAGCTACTTGCTCAGGAACAGCGATATTACGAGCTGTGGCAACTTGTTGCGGGTAGGGTGTTACCTCCTTCCAGACCAGTTGCCATTCAACTCATAGAAACAGGGACACAGCACGACTTGACCAGGAAATTAGGGATGGACATGCTGCGGCAGATACGTGGGCACACCGAGTACATTAATGAGCTCTTACATGAAGGGCGGCTCCTCGAGGGGCTACGTTACGTTCGTCAGAATAAGGTATTGACTTGCTTTTGAGCTAACTTCTACTCATTTATTTGGTGTCGTCAAAGTTTCAGGCACCGATTTACCAGTACTTCTGGTATCTGAGGCATCGTATCTTACAATCGGCGTTTGTAGGTGGAGTCGGTTGCTCCAGCATCATTTCTTGAGGCCGCTATCTCCTCGAACGATCCACAAACTTTGGCTTCTGTATTCCGGTTCTGTTTAGACTTCATCCCTAATTTCGAGCATACTCCCGACTTTACCATGTATTCAAGTATCGTGGGCCAGCAATGCTCTACATCTGCATGAGCTGGTCGTCAGTCACTTGTATGACTGGGATGTGCTTGTATTTTGTAGGCTAGACCTTTCATAAGAGTCTTTGGCGATTTAGGAAAGACTTTGTTAGCAGTTTGTTAGTTTGCTAGCTTTACATGAATTCTTGGCTCAAATGAGTCAAGACGTTAGGTAAAGAAATAGGTCACTGATAAGAAGTACCGAAGTTCTCTGTACAAAATTCTTTCACTACGAGGAAGGTATGAGCTATCAGGTTCCGACTACCACGTGCACACTTTTTACTAATGTAGCTTCAATGGGAGCTGGATCGAAACGTCAAATTGTAATATACGAATATATGGTCCGCAACTGGAAGAGAGAGTTCACAGAAATATTGCCACATGTTCCATCAAGTTCTCTTGTTGAAACTTAGTCTGCAAACCTAGACAAAAGGTTGATTCTGATTTGTAAACAGTTCAGTTTAATCAATCTCATAGTGGAGTTCAAGGACACCATTTTTCCAAATGCTAGCAAGGGAGAACGTCTATGAACCTTTAACAGTTATATTCAGGAAAGGTAGGCGAACTCTCTAAGAAATGCCTCACAACACAACACGAATTTTCGATGTTTTGTGAGTGAGGCGGAGATTAATGAGAGAACTCGGTTGAACTATTTTTGATGGAGAGGTATGATTTTGCATGATTACAAAGACCAACCGCAATAATGACATGCACAACAAAATGTCCAAATCACTCGAGGGTAGAAGCAGTTTAACAACTCATGGATGATTCATGAGCCTTAGATTATTTCTTAGTTTAAGTCGAGAAGATTTTGCTAATTTGGTCAGGGCGTAACTACACTTGGACGACAGAGTGTTGCAAGAAAGTCGCGAAATAAAAGTAAGTGAAGACCCTGAAATTTGGTGTAGCCCAAATGATGTTCAAGCTTCATCATATCATAGGTGTCAAACATGTGCTTTTTATTCTATCGTAAAACTATAGGTTCCAATAGCGGGGTGTTGCGAATTGCTTATAATTGAATATATATTTTGCTGCATGTGAGACATAAAGCACTTCTATTATCTGGACTTCACCTGATTTGGTGAATGGCAAATCCGGAACCCACTTATGACAGAATCGGACACAAGCATAGGGAAAACGCAAGAAGGGAAATGCACATGCAAAGCGAAAAGAAGGTGATCTTAAGCAAGTAAGTACAGAGGAAAGGACGACCGCGTAGAAACAATGAAGGACGGGAAGACCCCATCAAGCCGTACAAGGGAGAGATGGAAAAGGTAAAATTGGGCTAACAGAGTGGAACATAAGCGAAATTGTTAGAGAGCAGAGCGAAAACTGATACACCGAAGCCGTTCGCTGTCCGGCTTCTGCTCCCATTACTCAAAATACCATGAACAAGAGTGAATATCTCACAAATAGATTGTACGATAGATGGTATGTAATTTAGTGTATGTTTTCGAGGTGATATTTCAGATTTGGTTGTTAACTGCCTGCTTCGCCGTAAGCTTCGGTCAGGTGATATTACCACTGTACATGTACTATCAAATTGGAAAACCAAAGAAAGATTTGAAGGATTGGTTTGTTGTCCTTGAAAGAAATTTAAAATTGTCACTGTCCCTCCAGGTACATTTAGAGTTTATTATCCGTTCTTCCCGAGTTGAACGATGATTTTCTCTGAGATAAACTTTGACTTCACCTCCGTCCAAATATGAATAGTGTCTGTTGCAGGGTTACATCGTGCGATGTCTATAATTTGAGCATTAGAGATTGTAACTTCATTCCTTTGATATATGGTCTCTCATCACAACACAACAACAACCGTATTTACCATAGGCTGTTTGGATCGGATAGAATTTCCTACACGAGCTATCATTTTTGTTTACCACACCTGAGATCTGTTCGACCTAAACATGGCCATATCAGATTCCTAAGCAGCACTGCTTACAAATCTGATTTTCTCTTGAGAGAATGTCTCAAGTAAGTCGATAACTTTATCCAGGTAGTGGCCATGGCCATACATCGTACTAGCTGTAAAGAATTAAATCAATTTCCCCTTGACTTAGTTTTACATCCACCAGAGAAACTATCTGCTAACCAAAATACGATACTATGCTAGATCCCAGAAACTCGGGATCCACGAGAAATGGTTCCCCTAGAACATCTCCTCCGGAAACGATTGCACCTTTGATCTTGCTTCTCAACGGGCTCCACCATTTCGCCACAACTTAGTATAAAACGTGGAGATTTACTCACTTAGTTTACAGTCCTCCGGCAATCAACACAGAGAGCAATAAGAAACAAGAAATTCCAAGAAATGGAAACAAACAGGGCACAAGAAGTATATTTTGAATTAAAATGCGCTAGATCCAGCGAAGTAATCGTGACAATAAGAAAAAGAATCCTGACTGGGTAGCTGTAGTCCTACTCAAAACTCAGATCAGTCACAACATCAGTTTAACACAGGCCCAAGATAGCAAAAGTTTCGTCAATATCCGGGTCGTTTGCCCTTCCTATAAACGGCGATAAGATACCAATCCTAGCCGCTTCTTAGTTTACCTCTTCTGGATAAACAGGTCCACTACCAACATTCGTCTATATCTTCTGTCTTCTGTCGTCCCCGCTAGCTTCGGATTCCGGCCCCTCCCAAAGCACAAAACCAACGACAACCCTACTTCTACAAGGTCTAAGAAACGACAGCTGAGGAAATAAAAGCTTGACTTGATACAGGTCACTGCGGATGGAAGTCCTAGTACCTAAAAGAGGAGATATAAAGAGTTGACCAATGAAGGGACAAAGTGTACAAAGGTTTTCAGCTGTTAATGAAGATGTCTAGCCAGATTCAGAACTGGCACCTAAATAATCAGTATACAAAACTCCAATTTTGACTTTACAACGTTTTACCTGATGAAGTCAAAAGCCTCAAGAGATTATTGCCAGCAAAAATAAACCCCGATAAACTACATCTAATTGAGTAGGCTTTGCCTACTATTTATGACCGACTGAAAGCAGCTGTGCATTGAGCCATAATTTTTGAGGACCTGGTAATGGCATCAGTCATGTAGAAGTTCTCAATAACCTTTTTGAAAGGCGACGGTTGCAACTTAGCCTTGGATTCAGGAATGCTGCTGATTGGCAGTGGTGTGGCAGGCTCGAGCTCATCAACTCTGAAGAGATTGGGGGCCACCACGAGCATGCGTGCCCGAATACCATTCACTGTATCGTAAGGCAACTTGACACCTGCAATCTCCGAAAGGGCACGGATGATCTTCCAATCATCTCTGGAATCCCCTACTGTAGGAACTGCTGGACTAGTCTGTTGGGTGCGCCCTTCAGCGTTCTCATAAGTTCCCTCCTTTTCGCTATAGGCAACTCCTGGTAGAATGACATCCGCTCGGTAGGCACTACGATCTCCATGATGACCTTGGTAAACCACAAATGCATCTGCAGGAATATCCTCTGGTGTCAAGTCGTCCGCGCCCATGAGGTAAAGGAACTTGATGTTACTCTTATCACCAACTGGAGCCCTAGCGCCAGGCACAAACCCAAGATCAAGCCCGGCCGCTTGTGCAGCATTGAGAAGCAAGAAATTGTAACCGTTCCAATCGTCTCTGGTGATATTTGAATGTTTTACAATGGTCTGTACGGTAGCAAGAACAGCTTCCTTGTCACTGCGGTGCAATACTCCCGAGCCAACGATGATACTGGGAAACTTTGCCTTGCTCAGTGTTTGGGCAAAAGGATGCTTGCCCTCAGCGATGGCCGACAAAATGTCAGTACTGTTACCCAGGTGATCACACTTGAAATGCAGATCCAATTCGGGACCGACTGAAGCTACCTTCGCCCTTGAGTTTCTCACAGCCTTTCTCAATCTGTGATTCAGTAATGGTGCCTCGTGACGAAGCTTCACAAAACAAAAAAAAGAATTGCAATCCAGTCAAGTAGTCAGTTAACTCTTCATGTGGGCAAGTGAGGCTAAACCAACAAGATGCCTTCTCCCTAATTGATTCTCAAGATGCTAATACGCTATTATGGCACCTAGATTAGCACAGGACGTTCTATAGCGCTTGACCGATGATGACGAAGCTCAAAACCTGAGATGAACGCGGAACAAGTGTTTTCTCTTACCTGTGTGCCGACCAAAAGACAGGCGTCTGTGTATTCAAGGCCCGCTATGGTAGAGTTCAAAAGATAATTAGAACGCAAATCTGCACTAGTATCCTCTCCATTTCCTTCAACCCAAAGCCTTTCGCATCCTAATCTGTTCATCAAATCCTTCAAAGCCATCATGGACTCCGCATCGGAGAGCTTTCCTGCTATCGCTGCCATATCATTCGGGTTTGCCTTATGGGCTGCCTCTGCGACAGTTTTGAGGGCCCTCGCCCACGATACTGGCTCCAGTTGTCCCTCTGCGTTGCGAACCATAGGCTCATTCAACCTTTGTCGCTTCAAACCATCATGGGCAAATCGTGCCTTGTCCGAGATCCATTCCTCGTTAACTTCCTGCAATCATAAACAAGGAAATTCCTCTTATCAAAACTCTGAGTTACATCGATGCAGATCACATCCAACATCACCACGTTTGCGTTGACAAATAGGAGAATGACCCTGGGCATGGCCAGCTCAACCGAAAAGTACCACGTAATAACCCTTTATGTTTTTCCCGTCCCAGCCTTCAGGTCATCAAATTCAGCACGAAGGAGCTCCTAACCTTCACCCAAGTTGCTTAAAAAGCCTAATATTTCATATATTAGGAGAAACATCATATACAGTAGGGGCACAACGTGATGGACAAATTATTAACTTCATTCTCCATAATACGTTCCAAAGATATGTGTCCTACAAAGTTCACCAAGTGGCAACACTTCGTGAAGCAAAATAGCTAGTCTGTCCTAATTAGAACCGTCATTAATCCAGAATTAGTTTCAGCAAGACCAAGTAACCACATTACCTCGTTCAGACGAGGGAGGATGCGCATCACTTCTGGGCCACGACTATCTATCCGAATGTTTGCTCCAATGGCATCTGAAACATCAATGCTCTCAGTACTTTTCAGCTCCCAACTCCTTGTCGTAAAAGCAGATGGTTTAGACGTCAAGGCTCCGACTGGACAGAGGTCTATCACATTTCCCGATAGCTCGCTGACCATCAACCGCTCCACATATGTTCCAATCTCCTCAGCACCTCCACGACCGAGAACACCCAAATCCTGCACTCCAGCAATCTCTGACGCAAACCTTACACACCTGAGCAAATTCGACCAGTACTCAGTTGACATCCTCTTTTGAAGTAATACAGTAATACAGATATCGACAGGCTCCTACTTCACCACGTCGTAATGGACCCGGACGGCATGTGACGTTACATTGTGTCCTGCCTGCAAGACATCGTCTGACTACGGTAATCTCTAAACCAAGAAAGCCCCTTACAAAAGGGCCAGGTGCACGTAGTATCCTGAGGGAACAGATAGTACCGCAAATCACATGAAACATCTAAAGAAATTCAACAGATGTTTTGCGTACAAATACCGGAGTAGCACTCCTAGAGAGAAAGGAGTGGTACTTAAACGATAAGTTTGACAATGTACCTTGTGCATTGAATACACCGAGTCATAACCGTCTTCACCAAAGGACCCAAGTTCTTGTCTACAACACTACGCTTAGCCTCAATAAACCTTCCTCGATCAGATCCGTAAACCATAGATTGATCCTGCAAATCGCACTCACCACCCTGATCGCAAATCGGACAGTCCAAAGGATGATTGATCAGCAGGAACTCCATCACTCCCTCTCTGGCTTTCTTCACGAGCGGAGTGTTGGTTTTGATTTTCATCCCTGAGCATCAAAAGGTTGCAAGATTAGAACCCATGTGCATATACTGAATAAGATAAAAAGGACTTCCGAAAAAACCAGACAAAATGACAAGCAAGTACAGCTGGAGAACACTGCCATCTATATGTACAAGTTAAGAAAACTATGCACTCTAAAAGCTGCATTTAAGATGCAGAAGCAACATCCCTGCACACTCCTAACATTTGTGAAACTTTCACACAAGTAACTTCGATCCCATAATTCACATGTTAAAAAGAACCGAAGAAAAATTAACATGGATAACCAACACAAGGGCAGATTAACGACTGTCTGTACAAATCAGAGATGTTGAATAACCGCTTAAGCTATAGCCAGTAATCAGTGTTTCATGAATAATCGAAATTCAATTAGCTGGATCGATGTAAGCTATAGACTAAATAGCGTATCGATTCACGAAGACAAGTGAAACAAGAATGAAGCTGTAAACAAAATAGCATATTAATTCACTATACAAGTGAAACAAAGTTTTTAGGCATCATAACACAATTTATATCTCTGCCATCTCAATTTCGACCCCGCCCCCCATGTGAAATTAGGGCTCACATCGATCCAGCTAATCCGACTCTCTGTTCTACGAATTCTACTCCAATTGACGGGTTTGGACATACACTATAATTTAAATTGATTCGATGATCGGAATTCTTGCACTACCGGAAAACCAATTGAACTCTTCAACCGACAGCATGGATTCACCTGGAAGGGCGGGCATAGCACATGAAGCAACAGGTTTTGGCGTCTTCTCAACCTCCACAAGACACATACGGCAATTTCCGGCAATCGAAAGCCTCGGGTGGTAACAAAATCTTGGAATGTCAATCCCTGCAACTTCACAAGCTTGCAAAACAGTCATTCCCTTCGCAATGGTCACGTTATTCCCATCCACACTGACTTCGATAGAGTCCTCCGGCTTCATCTCGAGCTTGGCTCCAACAGAAGCCATGGACGCACTCCGCGCGTGGCGCACACCTCCCAACGCCATTGCACTCCCCCATTTATATCTCTCCGAGTCCTTGCCCGCCTTTTTCTCGTACAACTGGCCTCTGATCCCCGCGTACCACGCAACTCCGGAATGCAAACCCCTGGAGGCAGTCGATCTCTCTACGGCACCAACAGATGCCGAAGTAGACAACGAAGAATCCACAAAGGGAGAAGACAATCTTCGACTTCCGGATCCGGTCGATGATCGTCGCAGAGGCAGAGGGTATCGCCGGCACCGCGGAGCCATTTCTAAGTCTCCTCCCAAGGCTCTCCTCGCTCTCTCTCCAGTGACAACACCAGTAATAACACCACAAGAGGTCCTTGTCCTCCTCCTCCTCTCTCTGCTTCTCAACCTTCCTTCCCTCCTTGCGGAGTCTTCTTTACCCTCGCTCCTCCTATGCTCAATTCTGTCTGCCCTTTCCACCCTTCACTACTCTAAGGATGCAGAAGAACGAGAGAGGGGAGACAAGGCGACGAACAGCTTTCTCGTCACTGTGTGTGTCCCCACAGTCTCTCGGCTTTGCGCTTGCGGTCGCGAGCATGGCACGCGCCATGTACATGGTATTCATTTTCTCACAAACTGGGGAACCTTGCTTACCTGCGTCGTACGTGCTCGGAACTACAGTCAATGTCGTGGAATTCTCTTGACCGCAGTAAGGTGGTTGATTCCTTGGGTTTTAAGGCGACGGTTAAATTTTATGACATTTGATATTAAAAATTTTAATTATAGAGAGATTGGGATTTGATTTAAATACCATAGTATTTTATACTATAAAAATTTTATGGTCATTATTAATTCATTATATATATGATATATATAAATTTAAAAAATTATATAAATTTGAAGTATAATTTTTTTTTAAATTTAGAAAATTATAATATTTGCATTATATGGTAAATAAAATAAAATTCTCATATTTTAAAATTAGTATGATTTATTTATCAATTCAATTCATGTTACATCAAATAGAAAAAATTAATTTATCTTGAAATAAAATAAAATTAAAAGGTTCAATTAGTAACTTTCAAATCTTAAGAAAAATCAAGGTTATCTTCATTAATAATTTAAAGAATTCTCAAATTTATATATTTCTATATCATTATCATGCTATATCAGAAATAATTTTTAATCAAATAAATTTTGATCAAGAAGCAATGAACTCTTGTTCTCCTAGTATTAAAAATAATTTATTTTTAAATATTGATGAGAAATCTGCATATTTATGAACTAATAATGGAAGAATAATAATTTTAGAGATTGCAATAAGACCTATTTTAAAACTCCAAACTCTATACAAAATAAACCAAAAATTAAAATCCAAATTTAATGTCTTTAAAGTGAATGAATAGTTTCTATTTGCATATTTTTGATTTGGATTTCTATATAAAATTCTCAAAGAATAGAATTTTTTACCACAAGTATACATACCAATTAGTTAAAAAAATATCAATATCTCGTAAATTCTTGACATATATATTTAATATCTTAAAAATATAAATAGAGCAAAAGGCGACCATGTAGAACACAAGAAGGATGGGAAGACCAAATCAAGCTATACAAGGGAGAGACAAAAAAAAGGTAAAATAGAGCTAGGTCCCAATAGGATCGATATGAGAAAATTGCTCTATTGCACCTAAGATATCCGAGCTATGCAAGTCATAAGGTCTACAAATTACTAAAGCATCCAAAGAAGCATCAACTAGTTTGATTGCTCTCCTATGGATTGCACCAACCAATGCACTCTATAGAGCAAAGCATAAGTTGTCTAAAGATGCTACAAAATATGAGAGTGAGAGTGGTACCCCTAACGTGTGATATGATACTCTCTTAGCAAATGAAAAACATGATAAGCTCTTGACAAATGTGTTGAATGTCGTGTCCATCGCTCCATATAACTCCAAGGGTAGAGGAACAAAGATGTGATCTTGTTCCATATCCTTATACTTGGAGATCGTGCGTGTTGTTGCTACTCCACACACCACCGATCCAAGAGGATGAGTAATTACTCCCTCCGAAATTGCATTTTGCTATAATAACAACATCCGCCACTATCACTTGATTGTCTTGGACCAAGTATAAGTCTGCTCTAACATGTGTCATCTGCAAAGAATTTGAACGCTCTCTCCAAGCAAGATATCCACTCTCTTGTGCCACAACAAACATTATATCCTTGATGACATCATGGGTAGTTATCCTTTGTCCTCTAAAAGGACACTGTGTCATATAGATTGTTGTTATATTTAGCATAGAATCACACTCACAAGTGAGTAATAAAGATGCAGACAAGTGGACCAAACCTAGGCAGAAACTCATTGTTGTAGAGAAAGTTGTTGCGAGTCAAAATGCCCTAATGCACGATGGAGCTAGGATCCAAAGAGCATGCACCCTTGCCGGAGCAAGAGCAAAGATGTGCTCTAGTGGCTTGAGGAATGGATGAGTCAACTAAGAGAGAATGTAGCATATGTTGATGATATAACTCTATCAAAGAAGACTTTACACTTCTTGTCCAATCTAATGGTAGTGAAGCAAAAGATGGGAGGTCCTCCCGTGCACATGGGGATAAACCATATCTCATTTGTCGCAATAACACCAAGTGAGAAAAGGATCCCTCCTCCATCCATGGTCTATCAATAACCACAAAATGGGAGGAAAGTAGGGATGCCAAGAGAGCCCAACTACCTAAAAAAACTTAAAGTGTCATCTCTTCCATATATAATAGGCATACCTCTCCACATGTGATCAATAGAGATATTTGTTTACATGCCAAATCCCTCATCATACACTCAAATGTCCTTGGTCTGATGATATCACCAAAGACTCTTATAATCCTCCAATCAAAAGCTCTCAATGTGATAGGAAAGTCAAGGAAGAGAGAACTGTGCTAAGAAGGTAAGTCAGGTGATAGGTTATACTAGAGGAGACTATACCAAATGCCACCTGCATATCTCCTAGTAGAAGAAGGTCATCTACATGGAAAATATCCTCTATAAGAGCAACGTCTAAGAAGCATGTGACAAAATCCTCAAATCTTATTGGCACTCAAAGAATATGTAGAACATCTATAGATGTAACACACTCCTTTGGAAGCTCAAGGTGGGGAGAGATACCTGAAGGAGACCATGATATGTACTTTGACACCTTGACTCTTAAGCCTACAAGATTTAGCTCGGTAGTCAAGTGATCAAAGGCTTGTCTAATCAGATCTACGGGGCACACAATGTGTGTATCATCTACCAAAGAAGGAAATACACAACCTAGCAGGGCCAAAGTAGTAAATAAGAAAGCTTTGAAGTGAGCCATGGTAAATAAAGGTCCCCCTAAAGGATTTCTTGTTTTGTATTGACAATTAACTCCAAGATGGAGGCTCTTTCTTGTGACCACCCATGTTTGTAAAAGATCAAGACCGAGGAGAGAAATAGGAGAATGGAAGCTCACATTATGACACTTGAATGAGAGAAAACTCCAATACCTAGCATGAGCTTTGGCTCTTGTATTTATAGGGATCATACAAGGCTCTTGAGAAGCTTCTCAAGAAGTTTCTTTGAGCCACTTTCTTGGAGTGCAAGCCAAGTTAATTGGGAAGCTTCTCAATAAGTTTCCTTCTAGAAGCCGCTTACTTGGTGTGCAAGTTAAGCTACTTGGAAGCTTCTAGAAGCTACCTACTTGGGGTGCATGCTAAGCTAACCGGGAAGTTTTCCAAGAAGCTTCCTAGATACTTCTAGAGTATTGTAGGCTAATTTGTCTTATTTGCTACTTTGTTAGCCCTACTAACTTCATCGTTAAACTCCATATTGTTACATATTCTCCCACCGCTAGTTGATGATCTCCTCATCGCCATTGAAGCTTCAAAATCTTGGATGGCTAGTTGTGCATTTTGGAGATGAGAAAGAGGTTTCCATGTGGTATCATGAAGTGGATACCTTTTCCAAAGGACCTTGTACTCCGGATGTTGTCAATGGCCTTGTTGAATGGGGCAATGTGCAAGGATACAATCAACTTTGTACTCCTCATGATCATTGATATGGACAGGAGGAGGGGGAGGTTGGACTCAAGAGGAAAAAGAAGATAGGTTAGGAACAAAGGGTTTCAACTTGGAAACATGAAAGACAAGATGGATGGGCATATGACAAGGCAATGCAAGTTGATAAGAAACAAGAGAGACAATTTGGGTGACATCAAAGGGTCCAATCTAATTAGAGGTCAATTTACAAACTTGGGTATCAAGTGGGAGAGGGAAATAATTGGATGAGAGCATGAACTTATCACCAACTTGAAATTTGAGATCACGATGATGGAGATCCATGTATTGTTTTTGCCTATTCTAAGCAACAAGGAGATGAGATTTGGCTTGTTGGAGGGATTGAGAGATGGTGGTTAAGAAGGTGGAAGTATGAGGGACATGAGATGGAGGAGGAGCAAGAAGGGAATCTGGAACTATGAGCTGGCCTGCCTCTTACTCAAGATGAACCTCTGATGGTTATTATGGTAGCACACCATGGACTAAGAAGGCAAGGAACCCTAACTCCATCATACTCCTCCAAGGCTAACACTCCAAGACTCAAGACATTGTTCACTAGAGAACTCAATGAGAGAGAGATAGTTGCAAATGAAAGGATGATGAGTACCTCGTCACCCCTTGTTTATATACTTGTGAAATATTTACGTACCAAAGTTACTAATTACTGTAGTAACTCAAGTTACTAGACTAAAAGTCAAGTAGAGTCAAAAAGTAGAAAGGAATATCCATTCACATGGGCATATTCCCCTAAGCATGTGGTCTTATCTTGACCCAACCACTAAGTCAAGGATTTCTTCACATGGGCTATCCTTGGACTAAAGAAGAATCTAAAACAAAAGGCTTGTGGGCCCAAGAGTTCTCAACTCTTTCCTCAAAGCCAAACACCTAGGAATAATACCAAGTCAACACACTAAAATCTAAAATAGTGGTGCTCATCTTTTCTACTTCCTCTAAAGTAAGGTCCCCTCTATCTTAGCTATGACTAAATTTAGCTAACCATGACTAATATAGAACCATCCTTTATCTCTATATAAATAATATCTCTTAAGTACTTGTAATACCAAGCTAAATATCACAATACCACACACATGCACAAATGAGTGTTATAGAACAAGTGGGTCTTGGCAAAAATTGAGAAAGAAAGGAGAGACTCCGGTGCTTGCTTGTTTAGAATTATTGCAAGCAAACTTTGTATGTAACACTATGGAGTTTAGCGACAAAGTTAGTTGGGCTTACAAAGTAGCACATAAGACAAATTAGCCTAGAATACTCTGGAAGTATCTGGGAAGCTTCCCGGCTAGCTTAGCTTGCACCTCAAGTAAATAGCTTCTAGAAGGAAGCTTCTAGAAGTTTCCAACTAGCTTAGCTTGCACGCCAAGTAGGCGGCTTCTAGAAGGAAGCTTCTTGAGAAGCTTCCTAGTTAAATTGGCTTGCACTCTAAGAAAGCGGCTTGAGGAAGCTTCTTGAGAAGCTTCTCAAGGGCCTTGTATGCTACCTATAAATACCAAAGCCAAAGCTCATGCTAGGCATTTGGAGTTTTCCCTCATTCGAGTGTCCCAATGTGAGTTTCCATTCTCTTATTTCTCTCTTCGGATTCGGTCTTTTACATCGTAGGTATGGTGAATGTTGACAAAGGCACAAAGCATATCTTCCAAAGTGCAATTTGCACATTCAATTTGCCTATCATAGACCATGGACAAAGCAAGCTTGGTGCCAAGTATCTAGAAGAGTGCTTGCCAAATTTTTTTAGTGAAGCAAGGATCACAGTCAGAGCTGAGTACACATGGCATCCCATGATGCTTGAATACATTGTCAAAGTAGATTTGCACCAAGGTTGGAACATCCACAATATCAACCGTTGGTGCTTAATAGATTTGCTTACTAAGCTTGTCTACAAACATCACAATTTTTGTATGACCTTTCTTTGTCTTGGGCAAGGAGGTGATGAGATCAAAGCTCATCTGTTCTAAATGAGTAGATGGAATGGGGAGTGGTTGAAGGAGTCCACTAGGTTTCACACAATCAAACAAACTCCCAAACATCTTGTGCCATGTTGGGCCACCACCATTGGTGTTGGAGGGTACCCAAGGTCTTGTCCACACCCATGTGACCAACAATTGGTAAATCATGGGCTTCTTGAAGGCGCACAAGTAGGAGATCACCTTTGGCGGGAACATAGATCCGATCCTCATGGAATAGAAAGCCATCCTTGAAGGTGAAGGTATTGTACTCCTTGTTGCATGCTATAAGATGACCATGTACCATCTTGAAGAAAGGATCTTGTTGTAGAGCTGACCCAAAACTCATTTTGGACCTTGGAGTCAATTGACACTGTTGTAATTGCCACTATGATGAGAGGAAGAGACTTCAAATCAGGTCGTCATGATAGGGCATCAAGGATGACATGGAACCAACCTAAGTTTGTACTCAAGTTTGATGTCAAACAATTAGAGTTGCTCGTCCCATCAATGATGTTGACTCTTCATGTCTTGCAAGTGTAAGGTCTGCAACAATAGTTTGTGATTAGTTTGCATGATCACTTGTTTCCCCAAGAAGTAATGCCTCCATACCTTGGTGGTATATACCATTGCAAGTTGTTCCTAATCTCAAGTAGAATAATTTCTTTCAGCTTTATTTAGTCGGCAAGACACAAAGGCAATGGAATGCAATCCATCTCGGAATTCTTGTTGCAACACAACACTAATTGCAAAGTTAAAAGCATCAAAATCAACTATACAAGGTAGTTGAGGATCATATGGTTGAAGAATGGGTCTTGAAGACACCACATGTTTCAAATTTTGGTATGATTCTTCATGCTTGGTGGTCCACTAAGAGCTTGAATTTTTCCCCAAGAGGTCAGTCAATGGTGCAACCACATGAGCATAATAGTGGATGAATTGTTGGTATAAATTGGCCAATCCATTAAATGCTCATACTTTTGTAGCATCCTTTGAAGTAGGCTAATCAATAATGCCCTTGATTTTCTCCTCTTCTATCTTGACCCCCTCCAACAAGATCTTGTGACTCAAGAAGGTAACTTCCTGTTACATCAACTTCTTGCAATAAAATTTCCATTGTTGTAGTCGTCTTAGGACTTCTTGCACATGATTCAAGTGTTCTACTTTTGTCTTGCTATAGATTAAGATATCATCCAAGAACACCATCATGTATCAATCCAATAGTCCATCCAACATCCGATGCATATGATCCATGAAGACTTTTGGAGCATTAGTGAGCCCAAAAGGTAGAACTCTCCACTCAAAATGCCCATACCTTGTGCAAAAGGTATTGTTTTGCACATCCTTCCTATCAATGGAGATTTGCCAATAGCCACTACAAAGATCCAACTTGGAGAAGTACCATGCTCCACTCAATTGATCAAGCAAGTCATCAATCGGAGGCAAGGGATATGCATTCTTCATTGTTTTCTTATTGAGCCCATGGTAATCAATAGAGAAACCAGGTCCTCCATCCTTCTTCAAAACAAATAGTACCGGTGCTCTCCAAGGGGAGGTACTATGTCATGTAAAGTCCTTATCCAACAACTCCGTAAGTGTTGTTTGCAACTCCTCCAACTCCTTTGGTGAGAGCCAATAGATTGATCTACTTATTGGAGTACTCCTTGGTAATAATTCAATCTTGAAAGGTATACCACAATCGGAGGGTAATCCCTTCAGCAGATTATCCCAAAACACGCCCGCAACTCTTGAACTATCTAATGAACCATTGTTTGATGAGGTTCTTGGCCCTCCTTAGATTTTCCTTGTGCAATTGGCTTGATCCACACCGCAACAATAGATTTATCTTCCTCCAAAGCTTGCTCTATGGTTGCTTCACTAACAAACTTCCCATCTAGGGACTCATCTTTCTTCAAAGCTTGCTCCATGGTTACCTTCTTGGCAAACTTCCCATCTTGCGACTCATCTCCCTTCAAGGCTTGCTCTATGGCTTCCTTCTCAACAAACTTCCCATCCTAGGACTGACTAATTTTAGGTGTCTTACTTAGAGTTGTCAAACAACCTAATTGGAAATTCCTACCTTGGTGTTGTATTTGAATTTGTCATCAGGTCCAATCAAATTGAACCTTATGACCTTCAAGCCAAGGTAGACCTAGAATGATATCATAGTGTAGAGGTGCCACTACAAACTTCATACATTCCAAATACTCTTTCCCAATCTTGAAGGTAATAGGATGCAAGGTATGGAACTATAAAAGATCAAGATCAAGGAGAGAAATAAGAGAATGGAAACTCACATTGGGACTTGAATGTGGGAAAACTCTAAATGTCTAGCATGAGCTTCAGCTTTGGTATTTATAGGTAGCATACACGGCCTTTGAGAAGCTTCTCAAGAAGCTTCCTTGAACCGATTTCTTAGAGTGCAAGCCAAGTTAACTAGGAAGCTTCTCAAGAAGCTTCCTTCTAGAAGTCGTTTACTTGGGGTCTAAGCTAAGCTAGTTAGAAGCTTCTAGACATTTCCTTCTAGAAGTTATCTGCTTGGAGTACAAGTTAAGCTAGTCAAAAAGCTTCCCAAGAAGCTTCTTAGATGCTTCTAGAATATTTTGGGCTAATTTGGCTTATTCTTTACTTTGTTAGCCTTACTAACTACGTCGCTAAACTCCATATTATTACATATTCTCCCACCACTGGTTGGTGATGTCCTCGTCGCCATTGAAGTTTCAAACTCTTGGATGGCCGTCTATGCATTTTGGAGGTGAGAAAGAGGTTCCCATGTGGCATCATGAAGGGGATACACTTTCTAAAGGACCTTGTACTCTATTTATTGTTGACGTCCTTGTGGAATGTGGCGACGTGGAAGGATATAATCAACTTTATACTCCTCATGAGCATTGATAGGATGGGAAGAGGAGGAGGTTGGACACGAGAGGAAAAAGAACATGGGTTAGGAAGAAAGGGTTTCAACTTGGAAATGTGGAAGACAAGGTGGATGCGTATATGACAAGGTGGATGCGTATATGACAAGGTAAGGCAAGTCGATAAGCAACAAGAGAGATGATTTGGGTGACATCAAAGGGTCCTATCCAATTAGGAGCAAGTTTATGAACTTGGGTATCAAGTGGGAGAGGTAGGTTACTAGAGGATAGCATGATTTTATCACTGACTTCAAAGGTAAGATCACGACAATGATGGTTTGCATATTGTTTTTGACAATTTTGAGCAACAAGGAGGTGAGATTTGGCTTGTTGGAGAGATTGAGATATGGTGGTCAAGAAGGTTGACGTATGAGGACTTGAGATGGAGGAGAAGCAAGAAGAGAATTTGGAATAAGCAAATCTTGGCCAATATTGAGAAAGAAAGAAGAAAATCCAATGCTTGCTTGTTTGGAATTATTATAGGCAAATTCTGCAACTACAAGAAATTCATCTCAATTGGTATGGTGAAAATTGACGAAGGCATGCAACATATCCTCCAAGGTACAATTTGCACATTTGGTTTGTCTATCTATTTAAGGATGATAGGGTATGGACAAAGCAAGCTTGGTGCTGAGTATCTGAAAGAGTGCTTGCCAAAACTTCCCGGTGAATCAAGGCTCACGGTTGGAGATGATTACACGTGGCATCCCATGATGCTTGAAGACATTGTCAAAGTAGATTTACACTAAGGTTGGAGCATCCATGATATCAAAGGTTGGTGCCAAGAGGATTTGCTTACTAAGCTTATCCACAAACACCACAATTGCTATATGTCCTTGCTTTGTCTTGGGCAAGGATGTGATTAGATCCAAGCTCACGTGTTCACATCAAATGGATGGAATGGGAAGTGGTTGAAGGAGTCCACTTAACTTTTAGTTGTTGGGATTATTACATTGGTAGCTCTCACATGATCGCACAAACTCTTAAACATCTCAAGTCATGTTGGGCCACCACCATCGGCATTGGAGTGTACCCAAGGTCTTGTCTACATCCATGTGACCAAGTATTGGTAAATCATGGGCTTCTTGAAAGCACACAAGTCAAAAATCACCTTTGGCTGGAACATAGATCCGGTCCTCATGGAATAGAAGGCCTTCCTTGAAGGAGAAGGTGTTGTACTCCTTGTTGCATATTGTAAGACAACCATATACCATTTGGAAAAATGGATCTTGTTGTAGAGCTGATTGAAACTTGTTTTGGACGTTGAAATCAATTGACATCATTGTAATTGCTGTCGTGATGAGAGGAAGAGACTTCAAATCAGGTCATTGTGATAGAGCATCAGGGATAACATGGAACCAACCTGGTTTGTACTCAAGTTTGATGTCAAACAATTGGAGTTGATCCTCCCATTGATGATGTTGATTCTTCATGTATTCCAAGTGTAAGGTCTGCAACAATAGTTTGTGATTGGTTTGCATGATCACTTTTTTTCCCAAGAGATAATGCCTCCATACCTTGGTGGCATATACTATTGCAAGTTGTTTTTGATCTTGAGTAGAGTAATTTCTTTTAGCTATATTTAGCCGACAAGACACAAAGGCAATGGGATGTAGTCCATTTGGGAATTCTTGTTGCAACATTGTTCCATTTGCAAAGTTAGAAGCATCAAAATCAACCACATAAGGTAGTTGAGTATCATATGGTTGAAGAATTGGTCTTGAAGACACCGTATGTTTCAACTTTTAGAATGCTTCTTCATGCTTGGTGGTCCATTGGAAGCTCAAGTTCTTCCTCAAGAGGTCAGTCAATGGTGCAGCCATATGAGCATAATAATGGATGAACCGTCGGTAAAAACTAGCAAATCCATTAAATGTTAGTACTTCTATAGCATCCTTTGGAGTAGGCCAATAAGTAATGGCCTTGATTTTCTCCTCTTCCATCTTGATCCCTTCCGATGAGATCTTGTGACCCAAGAAGGTGAATTATTTTTGCCAAAAAGCACACTTCATTTCTTGCATAAAATTTCCATTGTTGTAGTCATCTTAGTACTTCTCGCACGTGATGCACGTGTTCTGCCTCTGTCTTGCTATAGATTAAGATATCATCCAAGAACACCACCATGGACTGATCTAATAGTCCATCCAACACTCGATGCATTTGATCCATGAAGATTGTTGGAGCATTAATGAGCCTGAAAGGTAGAACTCTCTACTTGAAATGCCCATACCTTGTGCAAAAGCTAATCTTTTGCACATCTTCCCTATCGATAGGGATTTGCCAATAGCCGCTGCAAAGATCCAACTTGGAAAAGTATTGTGCTCCACTCAATTGATCAAGCAAGTCATTGATCCAAGGCAAGGTATATGCATTCTTCATTGTTTGCTTATTGAGCCCATGGTAATCAATATAGAAACAAAGTCCTCCATCCTTCTTTGGAAAAACTTGTACCGGTGCTCCCCAAGGAGAGGTACTATGTCATATGAGGTCCTTCTCCAACAACTCTATAAGTGTTGTTTGCAACTCCTCCAACTCCTTTGGTGAGAGCCAATAGATTGGTCTACTCACTAGAGTTCTCCTTGGTAATAACTCAATCTTGAAAGACATATCACGATCGGAGGGTAATCTCTATGGCAAATTATCCAAAAACATGTCCAAAAACTAATGAACTATCTGATCAACTATTGCTTGATGAGGCTCTTGGCTCTCCTTAGATTTTCCAAGTGCAATTGGCTTGATCCACATTGCGATTACAAACTTATCTTCCTCCAAAGCTTGCTCTATAGCTGCTTCACTAACAAACTTCCCATCTAGGGACCCATCTCTCTTCAAAGCTTGCTCCATGGTTGCCTTCATGGCAAACTTCCTATCTTGGGACTCATCTCCCTTCAAGGCTTGCTCTTTGGTTTCCTTCTGGACAAACTTCACATCTTGGGACTGACTATTCTTAGGTGTCTTACTTAGAGGTGCCAGACAAGCTAATCGGAAATTTGTTCCTTGGTGTTATACTTGAATTTGTCATCAGGTCCAATCAAATTGAACCTTATGACGTTCAAGCCAAGGTAGACCTAGAATGATATCATAGTGTAGAGATGCCACTACAAACTTCATACACTCTGAATATTCCTTCCCAATCTTGAAGGTAATAGGATGTGAGGTACGGAATGTGAAACCCTTTCTACCATCCGCCATCATCAATCTACTTCTAATTATAATTCCAATCTGCTTGATAAGAATACCTAATTCCTTTGCTACTTGCATAGACATGCAATTCTTTGAACTTCCAAAATCAACCAAAACTCTACAACCCCAATTAGATATCGTACCTTGTAAGTGAAGCAAACTTGCATAGGTTGAGCCTTCAATCCCATTGGAACTAATTAAGCTCCCAAGAGGCAGCTCAAAATCTCCTATTGGGATTCCTTGTTTCCTTGATCATTCCACTCCACAAACTCCATTTGGGTAACTTGTTGAGGTTGCCCATTCTTGAGTGGACATTCAGCAATGCGATGTCCCACTTGGCGACAATAAAAAAAAACCACCATTTTGTTGTAGTTTTTCTCTATTTGTAGTGCCAAGTGGTCTCTTTTGAATGACATCAATCTCCATTGTTACTAGCACTTCCACCCGTGTGTAGTGTATCGGTAGGTTCTGTGGAGGTCGAGGTCAAGACCAAATTGTTGCAACCAAGGAATGAAAACATTTGGCCAACTACATGGCTTCCTCCAAGTGTTGTAGCTCTCGCATGGTTACCTCTAATTTGGTTCTTGACTTCAAGCCCCTCACAAATTGATCTAGAGCTTCACCTTCCAAAATATCTAGAATTTGCATGATGGTGTTTTGGAATAGCGTGATATAACTTCTTATAGAGCAAATTTGTTTCAACTTTGCTAACCTATCTAGTGCAGCTTGTATGGCATTTATAGCTTGGAATCAATTAATTATTGTACTCTTGAATTCTGCCCATGTCAAGATTGGTGCAATAATTTGTTGTTCAACTTGCTCTACTCGAAATCTCCACCATAGCTTTGCTACTCCATCCAATTGGTTAGAAGCCAAGAGAATTTGTTTTTGCTCATTTTGAAAATTGGTAGTTTCAAAATAACGTTCACAATCAAACAAAAAATTTACCACTACACCCAAGAGATTCTTGCCTTCAAATACCTTGGGTTTAGGGCATCGGATTTGATCTTCTCCTTCTTGAATTGGTACCCTCTCTAGGTACTCCTATCGTCAATGATCTCGTTCATCCAACAATTGTGTAAGGTGCTCGATTTATTGCTGCATAGCAATGATAACCTTGAGCATTGCCGCCATGGTTGCTACTCTATCACGCCACTCCTAATCTATCTAATTTATTAGATAGATTCACATCCACCGTTCTCCATAAGTTACAACCAGGAATACCAAGGTTCCTCAAAAGTATAGTGATAGTGATCACATGCAAAAATTCTTGTCTAAAGTATGAGGTGATAAATTTTTTGAAACAATGCTTGGGTAGTACTTGGATAAAAAAATCCCAATGGTTTGGTCGAAGCCGGTTTGGTAGAAGTGTGTAATAATTCGAGGATAAGAGAAGAGAGAAAACACAGATTTCACACTCAATCATCCGATGCTCCAAAGGAGCACCTTCTCTTTATTATCTAGACAAAGAGGATCTCCTCCAAGGAAGCTCCACCATAGGATTAGGCACACAGATAGATGACATATCAGCAAGCTCCACCCTTGGATTACTTACTTGGATGGGTGACATGTCAGTCCTGGTCCTATCTGGTTGGTCAAATAAGCTTTGACCAAAGGGAATCTTTTAGAGAATCTTCTTGTCGGAATCTCAGAATCATGTAGTGAGGTACCATTGGAAAGTTCTTGATGAGACAAACCAGGGGGGAGAGAAGGCAAGTCTTTCCTTTGTTGGGGGGTGCAACTTAAACATTTTTGAGACCTAATTCATCCGTTTAGGCCTCCAAAATTGCCTTCAAAGATTTTAGGCATATTTCAATTCATACTCTATTAGTAGAAGTCTCCTTTTGGTGATACCTCTTTCTGATCTGTTTAGTCCATCATGTGTAACATCCTTCCATATGTTACCAAACCAATTCTCACTTTTAAATCATATGTCTAGCTATTGGTTCTAAGGTTTTCAAGTTTATTTTGGTTTTTGCCCTATTAATAAAAGTACTCTTTTGGTGATACTTCTATCTGACCATCATGTATAACATTATTCTAGATGTTACCAATCCAAATTTCACATCTAGATCAAATGGCTAGCTCTTGGTATTACAAAGTAGGTTTAGTGGTCCATAAATTCCATCCATCCCATTCTCGCTCTAATACCAATATAAAAGCTCGAGACTGAGAAGAGAAATAGGAGAATGGAAGCTCACATTGTGATACTTGAATGAGGGAAAACTCAAAATGCCTAGTATGAGCTTTGGCTCTTGTATTTATAGGTATCGTATAAGGCTCTTAAGAAGCTTCTTTGAGCCACTTTCTTGGAGCGCAAGCCAAGTTAATTAGGAAGCTTCTCAAGAAATGTTTTTCTAGAAGCAGCTTACTTGGCAAGCAAGTTAAGCTACTTGGAAAATTCTAGAAGTTTCCTTTTAGAAGCTACCTACTTGGTAGCTTCTAAAAGGAAGCTAATGAAGCTTCTAAAAGGAAGCTAATGAAGCTTCTAAATGCAAGCTAAACTAGCTAAGAAGCATTCCAAGAAACTTCCTAGATACTTTTGGAATATTCTTGGCTAATTTGTCTTATTTGCTACTTCATTGTTAAACTCCATATTGTTACAATGTTTTTTGTAAAGAGAAGCATGAAAGCCATAAAATGACCATAGAAAAGGAATGAAACTTGCCAAGGATCCATCGGCCTCTCTAAGTTGTCTAAATATGGATGCCCAAGAGACATTATTAACATCATTCTCAATATCCAAATGTAGTACAATCTACTCTAGATGGATATTTGGGAGTGCCCTAAAACCTAGAGAAATAGCCTCACAACCTCTATGTGTAGCTACTCTAAATTGATATGGACTGAGATACTCTCGGAAGTGCAATCAATGTTGAAGGGACAATGGTGCAGTTAACCAAGCACAAAAAGATCTTACCAATAACAAACAGTCTAATGCCCCTTGGGTCCTTCTCCATCGTGAGAAGTCAACTAGCCTTTAGCACCTGATTTACTGATTTAGGAATATCTCCCCTCACTACTATTGCAGCCACATGAAACAACTTGATAAATCCACTAGAAGGATCATCTGCTTGAAAGCAATGCCTAAGATGCTCATGTACCATCCTTGACAAGCCTCTTGAGGAGAGGCGAGGAGTAGTGCACATTGCTTGTGCAAAAAGTGGCCTACAAGGACATAAAAGCTGCTTAGGCTAATAATCTAAGACCTGTAATGGTACTTCCTCTCCTACCATAGGATGTAGTGAGCATAGGGAAGAGATAGTCTCATCAATGGGACTAGCCATAGACAAAGGATGTAGCGTTTGTGCTACTCTCCTAAAATTTCCTACTTGATCCAATGTCTTACATTGTCATAATCAAGTGGACTTTGTGGTATCTTGTGATAGGACCTATCTCCTAAAATGTTTAGCCCTAATTGACTACTCTTGTAGGGTAGCACAATCTCCCACTTGAAATTGATGAAATCTAGCAGCAGCCTCTCTATGCCTTGCATGTCTCCCTCTAGCATAATGAAAGCATCACCAAGGGAGTAAGAGGAACAAGAACCATGCTAACTTCTCCAAGGGATAACATGCCAAAGAATCAAGTGGTAGACAAAAAGCCTACTAGCCTCATCGTGGAGTGTACGGGGTAGCTTATAGAATAGACATGGACATGGAAAACTAGTCTCAAATAACCCCAAGTTACAACCCATTTGAGATGTTAACCACTCTCACGACTCGCTTGATATCCTTGGAATGGTCAACAAAGAGATAGTGGAAGGGTGCATAATCTCGAGTGTCATCATTGTCGATGTGGTCTTTCGCCTCACATGAGCATCCCGAGTGGTCCAATCATAGTTCTTGTGCATCCTTTCCACATGGATCTTTACCCTTGCAAGGTAAAGCATTGATGACACACCGGGCATGGTGTATCCCAAGCCGCTCTGGGCGGCTCCACATGGGGAAGTGTAGCCATGGCTAGCACAAGAGTATTAACCTTAACACATGATGCTCCTCTCCATATCTTGTAAAACCACATCCCCTCACATCCCAATTCATATAAGTAAATATTATTTCTCCAAACCCTAAAAACTATAAATTTCCATAACTTTCAATTTGCATCTCAAAAAATTTCAAACTAAGTCACATAAAACTCAAGCATGAGTACCAAAAGATTAGAAATGAAAATTCCTTAGGAAATTCCATTCAACTCACCACTCTCAATGTGAAGTAATCATTCTAAACCTTTAAAAAGTATGAAAGTCCTTGTAACTTTCTACTCAACTTTCCATGGACGTCAATCTAGACACCAATGGAATCGAAATTGAAAAATGAAATGAATCCACTATTCCCTCGTGTGATGTATGCATATGAACTCTCTACAACTCAATAATATCTTCACCAGTTGCCACTCTTCTCTGCCTCTCCCTCGCCAGCGTCGAATTATGCGTCTACGCTACAAGCGATTTCTATAATTCGATTGTCATTCGAATCTATGGTGTTGTATTATTAAATATAATAAACTTCAATTAATAAATAGAAATATATTTAAAAAAAGGAAAAAGGAAACTAAGACAATAAAACAAAGTAACCATAGCTATACTTTGCAATGCATGCTATGAGCCATCAGGGTGATATTCCACTTTTGCATTTTTGCGCTCTTGGCAACATCGTCACGAACAAGTTCCTTACGAATTACACATTCTGTTCACATCATTTTCTTAATTTTAAATTTACAAGTTCTCACGTACTAAGCGTGTTTAAATAGTCCGTAATCAAGTTGGACAGAAATGTATAATTTCTATAGGATATGAGTTCGAGATTCGCATGTTCGCGCCAAGTCATTCCTATTACAAGTTCACAAACTTGAGATAGAGGAAAAAGGAAGAAAAGAGGAAACTTAGTGATAATGTTGGATCGAGATGCGGATAGGATTGGTTAGCAATGCCGGGTAAGGTTCATCTATCGTGTGATAAGTACTTATGTCGATTGCACGATGGGACAGGATTGTTAGAAATAGGATGGTAAAGAGGAGGAGGAGGCCAAATTGAATCGCGCAGTGGTCAAATCAAATTGAGCATTGAGATAAAAAGAGAGATCGAGAGATTTCTCTTCGGTCATTCCCGGTGGTTTCCGTGTTGGTCATGCGGGATGAGAATAGCGTTTGGGAGAGGCATCGCCGTTGAGGTCGATTCTCTCCGTCTCTTATCCTGTGACATTCGGCGTCTTGATGCTTAAAAGCTGTTTTGATCTCTGGAGCAATTATCGAGCGATGGAAGAGGTCAAGCTCAACATAATTCGCACCATGATATCACCGGGATCGAACCAACAACAGGAATTACTATACTAGGGACCTGAGCCCTTTCCAAGCAGGTGAATCTTGGATTTAAGCAAAATGCAGCTTCTGAAGTTCACACTACCTTACGTTTCTGAACCATCGTCTGGTTCCACGTTTCGGAGCCCTTCGTCGTCTAGAATAGTTCAGCACTATCATCTGCCAGCGGTTGCTGCTACACAGCCATGGCGTCGAGAGCCCTCACCTCTGATATCAAACAGCAGTCTGAACTGCTTCGGAAATCTTTGGGAACTTTTAGGACAGAATGGGAGGAGATATCACCGATTACGCAGAAGACTCAGCCTCAATGAGCGTTCTGGAGTAGAATTACAAGGGGCTTCAGGGAATGGAACAGGTGGGGTCAATTGTCCGGAAGAATCTGAAACTTTGCAATCTTCGGCATCAGATGTAAATAGCAGAGACAGCAACCCAACTGCAAAGAACCACGCGGATGACCCGATCGACGAGGAGGACGTGGAGTATCTTGCTGCTTATATGACGAGGCACAATTTTATTCGAGTGCTCCAGATATCCAGAAGGGCCGACCACCCATTAGCTGGTTCGAGAGTTTTACTCTTGGACAAACCTGGAAACGTACACAGTATCTATAACCAGTACAGACTACTCACAGACTCTTACTACGATGTGTTCCCAATTCTTCCTCCTATTGTACCTGAAGGACCTATTGGAATTTTTGGACTTGCAGCAGGAACAGCAGCTCGGTTGATACACAATTTCTGGCCAGAGATTGACATGTATGGGTGGGAACTGGACCCGGGTGTTGTTGATGTGGCAAGAAAGTATTTTGATTTGAAAGAGTTGGAATGGTCTGAATGTTTGGAATCTGATCGGAGTAGAGCTTTTGGTAATGTGAGGAGGCAGGATTCTGGTCTCGGAAGCTTTGAATTATGGAAAAAGGAGAAGTACAGTGTGTTCATGGAGAATGCGGATGTGGTTCTTCCTTCAGGGAGGTTGAGAGTTTTTGTTGGAGATGCTCTGGGGGAAGAGGCTGCTGTAGAGGAGGGCTTTGCGGGGATTATAGTAGATCTTTACTCGGAAGGAGCAGTAATTCCAGCATTGCAGAAGCCAGAAACTTGGCGAGGGATGAGAGCGAAACTGAGACCCGGTGGAAGGATAATGGTAAACTGTGGAGGGTCGTGTGTGGATGCTGGAGTAGGGAAGAAAAATGGGAGAATCACGATGGAAGAAACTATTGCTGCAATTGCAGAAGAGTTCCCACAGGAGCTGTCTATTCTTCCTATACCAGGTCACGGGGACAATGTTATTGCACTCACTGGCTTTCCGCCTGAGCCAAAGGCCTGGAGCCAGAACGTTCCCGAGTGTCTGAGAAAATGGTGTGAAGGTTGGATCCCATGTGAAGAAAATGATCCTCAAAGCAATGCAGAACGGTAGCACCAGTGAGTGAGCTCATTATTCTGGAACAACATTTGCCGAACTGGTAGAAAGCGTTACAAGTCTATCAACATCATGCTCCTTGCATCAACGATCTGTGTTGATCGTTGATGCAAGCAAAATGGAACTCAGATACCTGTAAAACACAGGATCTTATGCAGTTTACCATCATGGTGTATACCTGCAACCGTATAGCTGCGGCCCCTTCGATCTTCGTTCTTTACTTTCTATATCGATGGCATCGGAGCTTGACTCCTTGTGTTCAGGAAAACGTGTTCACACTTCTTTAGACGTCCGGCTGTCTCTCTCGCTTTTCTGTGTTGAGCGCTTGCTCTCGGATGTGAGTTTGAAAATGGTTGAATGCGCGTAGGACTGGAATCAAGGACACACTGCGTACAGCAATGGTCGACTACAGACCACAACAAAGAAAATCAGAGAGAGCATTTTCGTTATTCATATTGCTGACTCACAGACACTACTGACCTGGACAGTCCAAAGCCTGTGACAAAGCTTAACATATACCACCAGCACAGAAAGGATTGTTTTCTCTTGTAACACATCGGTTACTGTGTTCAGCTCTACTCAAGAACAAGTTCAGCTGTGTCAAGAATCAAACTCTATCTTTAGCCGGTTGAAGATCTACAAGTACGGGCATAGTTTAAAGTTGTAAGGCAGGGTATGCCACTTGGTCAGATCGGAACGAACTTGGAATGTGTGTCAGGACAGAAATACTCGAACTCGAAGTAACCTTGTGATAGAGTCAGACGATTCGAAATTCAAAAGTCAGCTGGGACTAGCAGTATTGGTCAAGTAGATTTATCCAGATGAAACGACCTCCAAGGAAGATGGGAAATTCATAATTCTCATTTGCGTTAAATCTGTTTGGCACCAGGCATAATGCATAGTTTGTTGGTACAGTACCACAGAGAGATCATGGAGCTTGAGGAAGTGCAGTTTCAAGATGCCTACGCCTTGATCGTTATCTCGTCGTAGACCAGTTCTTTAACAAAGCTCGGATTCCTGAATGCGAGATGCCTTAGATGTGGTACAAGCAGCTGTGTGGGAAACAGCATCTAGAGACTTTTCCACTTCCACTGTGAAGTAAAATTTCACTATGCACACTGAGTTCATTAAGCAGCGTTGTCATCTTCGGTGTCGCTTGACACAGGACTTGCAACAGCCCACCAAAAGCTCACTGAAAAGCTTGGACTCAAGGACTTGACATAGTGCCACCATTTGGGTGGTATGTATAGCATATCTCCTTCCTCCAGTATGTAGTCCAAGCCAGTTATTTTCTCAAATGCGGGGAACTTTTCCAGATCTGGCTGCCCTACGTCCACCTGTATGTATGCCCAATCCAGAGGACAGTGTTCGAGTTAAAAAATATAATGTGCTGCCATCTCAAAGTTGGGAAGCATGGAAAATACATTAAAGGATATGTTCGTCCATCAACTCCAATTGTTGATTTATTGAGCTTTCACTCGAAGTTATTAAATCTTTCTAGGAGACCATCTAATCTGCTTGTTATATTTTTCCAATAGAAGCAAGCAATAAAAAGAGATCCATTGTTTCCAGAGCACAATGCAGCTCTGGCAAACAGTGAACGGTACAAGAGGAGGATAGGAAAGAAACGGATTTGTTTTACGTTACAACTTACCTGGCTTGAATTGCCGAGCATGGACTCAGCAAAAGGATAGAGTCGTTCGTTTTGTGAAGGTGAGTAGAGCCTTACATACTTCTGGCCTACAACCTGCGCCGGAATAGAAGGTCAGAGTCCAATATTCTCTCATTCCAGCGAAAAACTTCTCTCTTACAACGCCACGTATTGAGCTTTCAATTATTATTGACTGGATACTCACTTGGGCTAAAAGATTGTGGTGAGGATCGTGATGCAGTGGTGTCACGGTTCCACTGGGACCTAGCCAAGCATTCACGCTTTTCATCTCACCTCCTCCTAAGGCACAATAATCGGGGACCAGGATGTCTTTATTCAGCGCGGGTATCTGCAATTCTAGACCCACCCAATCGACGACTCCTGTCAGTTATCTCCTGATGGAGAGGAACGAAACGGGTCTTCTAGACATGCCTTTCCAATACGTAATCAGCTTCACAACGACTGCCAAGGAACACAAAACCTGAGTATGACAGGATGCGTATAATGGGCGGGCTTTTCATGTGCAACAATAAAGTGACGAAGAGGAAAGATCTCAATGGACCATCACCTGTTCAAATAAATCATGCTGAGCAAGATAAGGACGATTGGCAGGAGTCATATCAGGTGTACCGCTGCGGTCTAACAGTTCCCCAATGGTCATTAACTCCTGCTTCCATCCTGCTGCTAGATAATGCTCCCCGATCTGATACAATTTCAACATTTACATTCAGCCATTTTCTCCTCAACTTCATACTGTGATATGAATTATCATTCCTATCGGCCATCTTCAAAATAAAGAAATACAAGAGACATCGACCCCTCGAGGTTTGCGTGGAAATCTTTAGCTAGTTACTGTCGCCCCTGCATCTACTCTACAACAGCTTCTCAAGTGAGTGTCAAGAATATTCACAGCCCCCAAAACACATGGTCTAGCATTTTGAATAGTAACAGACCTCGACAGGGACGGTGCGATTTCCAGCAACTCCTCGTATATACTCGAAATTCTTCCACTTTGAAAGGGCTGGCCAGTCTGACATGGATCTCGTGATGACAACAGGCTGGCCAGTCATGAAGTAGTCACGAGCGAAAGTTTCAAGAGATGGCAGACATCTGGATTTTATTCTCAGCTGGTTCAGAGAACCTGGCGGCAGAGTTTTAAGCTTCTGCAAGCAAAGTCTATAAATATTATCTCATCTCATTATGCATTGACTATCCATACCTATCACTTGTTCTGTTTCTCAAGCTAGTGACCTGCTCACCGATTCCCTACGTTTCGTCAACTTCCCCCTTTTTCTTCTTAGACTCGTCGTAAATCTCACAACAAAGACATCCGAATATCGGAAACTAGTTGTCGTTTTTTCATGTCCAAAACTGTATCGGGTTTCTACCCACCTAGTCAAAGCTACATTGAGCTCAAAACGAATTTTTAACGCTAGCCGGACCCAATTGCTTGGTCTTTGATGAGCATTTGACATCCTCAAAACCCTTTCACCGAAGGAAACCCTATCGACCAACTCCAGGCGATTTTTCGACCCTAGAAGGTTTCTTCTCTTCTAAAATCAGAACAGAACTGCCTCCTCCGCCCTCGTCCCAAATCAATGACGTGCTCCTACCTAGTAAAATGCAAATACGAAGATCATGAAGCAGAGCATCCAAGTTTCTCAACACAAATTGAAAAATGAAAGCAGAGGCACAAGTTGGGAATACCATAGATATGAAGTTAAAGCAGGTACCTCATCGTTGCAGTTCTTTTCTCCTTTCCCATTCTCCTCTTCAGCAGCGTCCGCAGGCTGTTTCTCCCATTTCCTCTTGGAGCTGAGCTGAGAACTCTCTGAAGAATCCAATTTCTGCGGAGAACTCCTTTGAGCAGATGAAATGGCAGCTTCGAGGTGGGGCCGAAAGATTAACCCCCCCATGATAAGCCCCATGTCCAGATACTTCAAGCATTGATCTTCTGCCTTCCCCTGGCTGCGGTTTGCGAGCAAAAGACACGCTAGAGAAAAAGCATCCCTCCAAGCACGATGCACTTCGCTCCATGGACCAGCGTGGAGCTGCTCCCAAGCCATTTCGTAAATCTCCTCCGCAGCAGTGACGTCCCCATTCTCCGCCAGCTGCACCAGTGCCACGTATCCGAACCCCCCGTGCTTCGGCAATTCTTCCACCAGCTTGTCTATCTGTCCCCTCAGCCCGCCCATCTCACTGTACACGCCATCTACCATAGCCTAAACAAGCTTCACATCCTCTCAGCACAACACGCAAAATGGTACAGAATTCTTCCTCCTATCGCAATTCACCTGCTCACTATATCGTGCCATTAGGATTGCTGCACTCTCAACCTACAGATGTTCTCAACTACAAATCTCCCGATCTAAAACTCACGATGCCGCTCGATATCAGTTCTGCCAACTGAAAGCAACTAATCTTCTTTCTCTTTGGACTATTCGCTCGCTCTCCAGCTCTACTTGGCTTACTTCACTTCAGTTTCCCAACGATAGTTTAGGTTCTCACGTTTCTGGGGGGCCAATTGTAACTTGTCAATCGTCTTCCTCTTCTTCCACCGAGTCGGTGGCCCATGGTGCCACATCGTAGAGGAGGACAAGGATTTGATCACCATCCTTGACAGGGCAATACTTTACGGACTAACGACGATTGGGCTTGACGGAATCCAAGTTAGTAAAGAAATTTATCCGACCTTCAAGTGCGACGTTTCCCAACTTGGCATCTATGATTAACAGCTGGCATATATCTAGTCCGTGCTGGCGACTAATGTTCTTTTGTCTCAAATTGTCTTGTTCTTTAAACCATTGCCACATAGGACTGGCGTGCCCCATCAAGGTTCAAGGGGATCGGGTAAGACTTCTTGCAAACTTGGGAGTATGCCAAGTCGAAGTGCCTGGTCGAGGGGTCGGTCAAGTCTATCTTTGTCATTCTTTTGTTTCACTCTCGTCACATTGGATTGGAGGTTTACAATCTTCCTTGATGGAGCGACGGTGTGAGCATACGCTCCATTCTCTCTTAGTCGCGGCCATTCCTCACGCTACTAGAGCGTATCTTTGCTTTTGCTCCGACAAGGGCATATGCTCTTGGATCCTAGCTCAATCGTGCATTAGGGCATTCCGACTCGTACTAGCTACCTCCTCTATAGTGATGAGGTTTTGCCTAGGTTTGGTCCACCCACCTGCATTACTCACTTGTGAGTGTGGTTCTACACTAGATACAACATTGGTCCATATGACACATGTCCTTCTGGAGGATAGAGGATAACTACCCATGATGCTATCAAGGACATAGTATTTGCTATGGCACGAGAGAGTGTATACTTGGCTTAGAGGAAACATTCGTATGCTTTGCAGACGACACGTATCAGGATAGACTTATACTTGGTCCGAGATGATCAGGTGACAATAGCTGATGTTGTTATTACGGACACTACGTGAGATACAATTTTAGAGGGAATGATTACCCATCTCCCTGGATGGGCGGCGAGCACAACAGCAAGTCACAAGGTCTCCAAGTATAGGGACATGCAGTGAGGTCACCTCTTTGTTCCCCTAGCCTTGGAGTTATATGGAGCAATGGACATGGCGTTCGACACATGTGTTAGGGAGTGCACAAGAAGGCCGTGGTTGGTGCAATCCATAGGAGAGCAAGCACACGAGGTGATGCTTCTTTGGATGCTCTAGTTGTTTGTAGACTACACGACTTACATAGCTTGGATATCTTAGGTGTAGTGGGGCAGATTCTCATATAAACTCTATTGGAGCTTAGCCCCATTTTACCTTTTTCATCTCTTCCTTGTTCAGCTTGATGGGGTCTTCCCATCCTTCATTTTTCCTATGCATTTGTCCTGCTTACTAGATATGGAAGAATTTCTCAACATAGTGCAAATTGCTCTTATTCCTTGAGAGTGGATGAAAGATCATACCTAAACAATGTTTTGGAATTCTACTAGAGTTTTCTCAACAAGTCATAAGGGAAGGTTCTGTTTTCTTTTCTTTTAGTCCAAGAAGTAGATAAACATGTGTGAAAGTTTTACAATGTGTTAAAGTAATATTTTCCTAGACTCATAGTGTCATCCTTGCTAATATTCTATGTTCCAAATTTATAGGATATTTTGGAAGGGACATATATATGCTATGTTCCTCACCTTAACAAGGTTATGTCATGGATAATACAATCCTTAAATTTTAGTATGATCTCCAGATTCAATTCTTATGTTGGAGTTTGAACTTAGCATAAGGTCTCTCCTCTTTTCGCATGACTAACTACTACCTAACAAAGAGTGGGTTTCTTGAGAGGGTTTTTTGGGAGAGTGTGGAGATAGGAGAGGAGAGGAGAGACGTGAGAAGATATATCTATAATTTTTGAGGTCTCTCTAGCATATAGCACTCAAGTGAATAGTAGATTCTCTTTATTTTTCAATTTAGGTTCTATTGGTACTTAGATTGAAGACTATGGAAAATTGAGTAGAAAGTTATGAGGGTTTTTAGATTTTTAAGGTTTAGAGTGATAGTGATCATAACACATTAAAAGTGATGGGATGGGAATTTTCATTTCTAATCTCTTGGTTTTCATGATTAAGTTCCATGGGAATTTAGTTTGAAAATTTTGGAGATAGAAATTGAAAGTTATAAGAGTTTTTAGTTTTAGGGTTTGGAGAGATTGTTTTCTTATGTGAGTTGGGATGTAAAGGATTGTGGTTTTGCAGATATGGGGAGATATGGGGAGGAGCATCATGTTTTACTATCATTATTCTTGTGCTAGCCATGGCTACACCTTCCCATGTGGGGTTGCCTAGAGCGGCTTGGGATACACCATGCTTGGTGTGTTATTGACGCTTTACCTTGCAAGGAGTAAAGACCCATGTGGGAAAGATGCGCAAGGACTATGATTGGACCACTTGGAATACCCATGTGAGACAAGTGACCACATTGACAGCAATGACACTCGAGATCATGCATGCTTCTTCTATCCTTTTGTTGATCGTTCTAGGGATACCGATCGAGTCGTGGGAGTGGTTAGCTTCTGAAGCGGGTTGCATTTTGGGGTTACTTGAGACTAGTTTTCCATGTCCATGTCTATTCCATAGGCCACCCCGCACACTCCATGATGAGGCTAGACAAGCTTTTCACCTACCACTTGATCATTTAGCATGTGATCCCGTGGACGAGTTAGCGTGGTTCCTATTCCTCTTACTCCCTCAATGGTGTTTTTGTTATGTTAGAGGGTGACATGTGGGGCATAAAGAGGTGGTTGCTAGATTTTGTTGATTTTGAGCAAGGGATTGGGTGGCCCTTCAAGAGGAATATGTTAGGGCTACATGATCAAGGAGACAAGCATTGCCATAGATACCACAAAGTCCACTCAATTACGATGGTGTAGGACATGGGGTCAGGTGGGAAAGTTTAGTAGAGCAGCACAAGCACTACACTCTTTGTCTATGGCAAGTCCTACTAATGAGACTATATCTTCCCTACGCTCACTACATTCTATAGCAGTAGAAGGACTACCACTAGAGGACTTAGATTATCAGCTTGAGCAACCTTTACGTCTTGATAGGTTGCTATTTGCACAAGCATTGTGCACTACTCCTTGCCTTGCCTTAGGAGGCTTGTCAAGGATGGTTTATGAGCACCTTAGAGATTGCTTCTACACAGATGATCCTTATAGTGGTTCTACCAAGTTGTTTCAGGTGGCTAAAGCAATAGCAAGAGGAGACATTCTTATGTCTATTAGTCGGGTATTAGGTACTAGTTGCCTTCTCATGATGGAGAAGGACATGGAGGGCATTAGACTGATTGCTATTGGAAAGATCTTTTTGCATTTGGTCAGTCGTACCATTTTCATTCAACATTGTTCTCACTTTTGATAACACCTCAGTCTACATCAGTTTGGAGTAGTTACACTTGTAGGATATGATGCTATATCTCTAGGCATTAGGGCACTCTTATATATTCATCCAAAGTAGGTTGTCCTACATGTGGATGTTGAGAACGCTTTTAATAGCGTCTCATAGACATCCATCTTTAGAGAGCTTAGGGAGGTTGGTGGATCCTTGGCGAGTCTCATTCCTTTCGTGCGATCTTTCTATGGCTCTCTTGCTTCCCTTTACTACCAGCATAGTGGTTCACAAGAGGGAGTCACCATCTTGGAGTCAACTATTAGTACACATTAGGGAGATTCATTAAGGGACCTTTATTTGCCATGGCTCACTTTAGAGCTCTCTTATCTACTAGTTTGGCTATACTAGGTTGTGTATTTCCCTCCCTAACATTTGATATATACATTATAGGCTCTATAGATCAGATTAGGTAGACCTTTGACTACTTGACTACAAAGCTACATCTAGTAGGGTTGAGAGTCAAGGTGTCAAAGTGCAAGGCATGTAGATGAACTTCCATTACTAGGAGATCCGCATGTGGCATATGGTATACTCTCCTCTAATTTTTCTTGTTGACCATTGTACCTCATCCATACAGTTCCTCCCTCACCGTCCTTCCTATCACGTCTAAGAGCATTTGATAGGAGGATTATGGGAGTCTTTGGTGATATTATTGGACCTTGCACATTTGAGTGTGTGATAGGGGATTTGGTACATCAACAGATGGCTTTGCCAATCTCATGTGGTGTGTTTGGCTTGCTATCTATGGAAGAGATGGCACCTATAGTGTTTTTGGGTAGTTGGGCTCTCTCGGCACCCCTACTTTCCTCTCATTTTGTGGTTGTTGATAGGCCAGTTTTGGAGACTTAAGTGATAGAGGTGGAGGGAAGATCCTTTTCTCTCTAGATGTTATTGCAGACAAGAGATAGTCTATTCCCACGAGCATGAGAGGATTTTCCACCTTTTGCTTCACTATCGTCAAATTGGACTAGAGGTTTACAATCTTCCTTGGTAAAGCGACAATGTGAGCATACGCTACATTCTCTCTTAGTCAACTTGTCCATTCCTCAAGCTACTAGAGCACATCTTTGCTCTTGCTTTGATAAGGGTACATGCTCTTGGATCCTAGCTCAACCGTGCATTAGGGCATTCCCACTTGCACCAGCTACTTTCTCTATAGTGATGAGGTTTCACCTAGGTTTGGTCCACTCATTTGCATCTTCATTACTCACTTGTGAGTGTGGTTCTACACTAGATGCAACATCGGTCCACATGACACGGTGTTCTTTTGGAGGACAGAGGATAGCTACCCATGATGCCATTAGGGACATAGTGTTTGTTATGGCACTAGAGAGTAGATACTTGGCTTGGAAGGAGCGTTTGTATGCTTTGCAGATGACACATGTCAAGGCAACCTTATACTTGGTCCGAGACTATCAGGTGATAATAATAGATGTTGTCATTAGAGATCCTACGCGGGATACAATTTTGGAGGGAGTGATTACCCATCCTCTTGGATGGGCGGCAAGTGCAGTAGCATGTTGTAAGGTCTTCAAGTACAGGAGCATGCAGCAAGGTCACCTCTTTGTTCCTCTAGCCTTGGAGTTATATGGAGCGGTGGATGTGGCAATTGACACATTTTTTGGGGAGTGAGCAAGAGCTTACCATGTTAGGCGCTAGGGGTACCACTCTCACTCTCCTAAATTGTAGCATATTGTAGACAATGTGTGTCCATTTCTCTACAGAGGGCAGTGGCTGGTGCAATCCATAGGCAAGCAATCACATTAGGGGATGTTTCTTTGGATGCTCCAATTGTGTGTAGACAGTATGACTTGCATAGCTTGGATATCTTAGGTGCGGTAGAGCAGATTTCTCATATAGACTCTATTGGGGCTTAGTCCCATTTTACCTTTTTTGTCTCTCCCTTGTATGGCTTGATGGGGTCTTCCTATCCTTCAATTTTTCTGCATGGTCACCTTCATAAAAAAACAAAGAAGAAACTATTGGTAAAAAAATATGAACCTTTGCCTATGATGGTGAAATTCACTAGCATTAACTGGATATAGATGAATAGAATTGACGAGAAGCTTATTTAAGCCTTACAAAGTATCTTTGGTTGAGGACACAATTGTTATTCACTTCTATGGGTATATTCTTTGATTCAGAAGCTCTTTTCTACATCTTTCAAAAGGGTGATGATAATGAGATACTAAATGATATGTAATAATAATTAATATAATTTTAAAAATCATAAGATAAATTTTAATAATAACATGTCAGTTTAAGATTCCAATTTTTACTAAGTTGTGACATAAATTCCATCAAGTAAAATCAAAAGGTATGGATATTATCTTCTAAAAGTATCCCAAGTACAAATGTAGAACATAAATGCAATAAGTTTCTTCCATATCATACCGGCATATAAATCTAGGAAACCGGAACCCACTTCACGGTTCTGCTTATCCACCTCACCCTTCTACGGTACTATACAGGGTGCAAATAAATCAATCAAACCACTCTCGCTACGCTACAATGCTAGAACATTTGCTGAAAGAATCCTATAACCATCTTCCGCACGCGACAATGACCAATTTCACTCAATTAGCCAATTTGATTGGCTGGAAGTGTTAAAATATGAGGATGAGGTAGATGAGCAGAAAAGGTGAGGTGGGTTTACAATTTCCGTAAATCTATCACAGATCATCAATTTACGAGACTGTGGCAATAATTGAACTCGAGGCCTAGCTTCTTCCTCGGATAACCTCTCTTGAAGAATAGCAAGAGAAGCGTTGACATCTATAATTACGGATATAATACGTGCAACTTGGAGGACAGTACAATTTATGTAACCCTCCTATTTCCCGTCTTTTTCTACCATCTAACTTCTTCTAGTGAATTCCATCATCTATTAAGATGTGTTCTTACATCTAATTTTAAGCTTATTTCCATAATACAGAATTGATCGTTTTCATCACATGAATGAAATGATCTTGTCTTTTGGTACAAGATGATTTTAGGATCGTCGTATTCACATTGTTATACAAGAAGAACAGCTGAAGCTTTTCCTACAACATCATAATGGAGAAACAATTTGATGTAAATATTTTAGTTGTTTTAATATCCATTCAAAGATAAATGAATAAGTATTGGTGAGACCCATAACCTAGCGCTTGCTTGGGTTCCCGCCTGTGCTTTCATATGTACATACATCTTCATAAACGGATCAAAAAGTAAACCCTAGTGGAAAAGTCCAGAGTAAGTAGAGGGTTGTACTCACTAACAATTAATCGTAAATAAGAGTTGATGCATAGTAGACAATTGTGGTACTATTTACGACCAATGAGATGGTAAGCTTAGAAAGCTAAGAATTAAACCAACCATGATATTCGTAATAGATAAAATAATCTACACTGTTAAGCACAACAATGATGATCTGAACGGGAAAAAATTACATTAATTTTAAAACAATTTTGTATTAAACCCAATTTTGCTTTAAGAGGCGAACGTTTTGGCGGTTATGGTTTCGTTTTGAACATCGTCAAAGACCTAATCATAGATCCGTAATCCTAAGGAGGAGAAGAATCAGGTTATGAATTTGCTTGGGACATGTAAGAATCACGAGGCGTAAAAAGACAACTCTATACGACAAGAGAAATCCGAGGTAAACGGTATATTCAGGAAAGAGAACGGAGAAAGGAGAGTATCAAACTATTAACTAATTACATATAAACACTTCAAAAATAACTAATATTAAATTAGATGATACAAATTCTATAGGATCATAAAACCGTTATGAGCGTCCTTACTATAGCCTTTGAGTTCTGGACAGATGATGGTAGTCGACCTTCAATCTTTACATATCTTAGGTGTGAAGGACACTACCTCAATCACTTCTCGTTCTTGATGACCGCTGAAATAGTCACTAGATTACGTTACTAATTCAAAGTAAAGAAATGATCAAATAAAAAAAGGAATAAATTGAAATAAGAAAAATTGATAAGTCGAAGTATTTTGCATAAAATAAAAATCACTACGAGGTAGATTTTGATACATTTAGCTCTAGTTTTAGCAAAAGAAAGGAAATCAAAGCAAAGAAAACAGCTCATGAACAAGAGATCTGTCACGGAAAACAAATTCTAACATAATCTCTTGCTAGAACTAGAACTAGATGTGTTCAAAGTCCATTTTGTAGCTGAATTTCTGTCTTTTGCAAAGTACTTTGACTTCACTACTATAGTTAAGATCAATGGTTAATTGTCCCTAAAGTTTATAGACCATACACAATTAGTGTATATTGTTTTCATCAATTAAGAGAATCTATTCTTATTTCCACAATGAGTATTCATAGCAACTTCCTTCTTGAAGTTATGGAAGAATAGGTTGATGTAATCTTCTGAAAATAAGAGAACCCCCAAGAAAAAAATAAGCAAAACACAAGGCTTCATCCCCCAATACTCAGATGCACCAAAACGAGCACCTTGTCTTTTTTTATAGTAAAGAGGATCCACTCATAGGGAGCTCAACCCTTGGATCAGAATACATGGATTGGTGACATGTGAGCTAGCTCCACCCTTAGATTAGTTGCATGGATTGGTGACATGTTGATCCTTGTCCTATCTGGTTGATCTTTGGAGAATCTTCTTGTATGAAGCTTAGAACGGCATGGGTGAGGTACCATTGGAAAGCTCTCAATGAGACAAACAAGGGAGGAGGGGGAGATAAGGGAACTCCTTTCACTATGGAGATGAAAATATTTCATTTTTCAAGGCCTAATTCATCCATTTAGGCCTCCAAAATCTAGGGTGTTTTTGGCATCTACACTATTAGTAGAAGTACTCTTTTGGTGACACCTTTATCTGATCTACTTAGACAACCATATTTAACATCTTTCTGAATTAAACCAAGCCAATTTTCACCTCTAGAAAATATGTCTAGCTAATGGTATTATAGTTGATAGGGACAGATGTTTTCACAACTTTCTCATATGCATGTGAGAGGAAGAATGATTTCCCCACAAATTTATAATAAAACACAAAGCACATCAAAGAACCTAGGAGATAAATTAGTTTACTCACCAAGCTCAAAGGCTACATCTAAGGACCATTAATAGCTTTATTAACTCTTTACACATAAGCTATCTCTTCTTCTCTCTAACTTTCTTTGTAAGAATGAGCCCTAAAGACTCCCAAATCTAAAGGCTTAACCAAGCCCATATATAATCTTGTCAGACCTAAGCTAGAATACTAAATAAGGTTAGACTAAACTATGGTCAACCACAATGTAGAGTTTACCTAACCGACTCATTATGGAGTCTATAACCTTAGTTTCTATTATAACAAGCATTGACTAGAATTAAGCTACAACTAGAGTCTTGAATAGAGTAAAAATAGCTTAAAACCTAAACCCTACTTCTTGTGAAAAATCTGCAACCTTGCACAATGTCTCACAAGACCTTCCAAAGGAATTACCTTGTTCAATGTGTTAGTAAGGTTGAGCTCTCCATCGACCAAGACTAGCTCAAACAACTTATCAAACACTATTGGTGTAATAAAGAGGTACTTGATATTGATGTGCTTCACCTTACTATCTATTAATTGGTTCACAACAAGGTGCAAACCAATGCAGTTATCATAATAAAGGTTGACATTAAACTATATAAATCCTATCTCAATATTAATTCTATTCAACCAAATAGCTTCCTTTATTACTTCTACAACAACAACATACTTCACCTCCATATTAGACTATGTTTTATGCTTTTGGAATGTATTTCGAACTTATACATCCATAAACAAGTATAAATACATATCTAGTTATCAATTATCTCCCATCTAGACTGTATTTATAATCAACATCCATGTATCCCAAGAGTGACTTGGCCCTTTGATCTCACATCAAATAGCAAGAAAACCTATGTTGTATGCTTGATATAGCCTAATATGCTTCTAGTATGGTTTCCTTGAGTTAGACATGTACCTACTAACATTGCATAGAACATACACTATGGTTGGCTTACTAAACACTTTCCACTACATGGGAGTACTCATAGTGATTTTATAGGGAACCCTTTTTGTTAGCTCTTTCTTTATAAGATCTATTGGAAAAAAACCTATTTAAAGCTTGAAATATGTTACCAAGGGAGTATTTGCCACCTTTGCACTTTCTATGTTGAACAATAAAGTACTTCTTTGCATATGTGCTTATGGTGCCTACATTTTGTTGTTTAAAAAGAATTTGATTATTTAGTACTTGTTCATGAAAAGTAAGCAATAAAATTTTTTAGTTATAGTAGAAGAACCCTCCTTGAAGGAAAAGGCCTAGATGCAAAATGAGCAAGAGGAAGAGGAAGAATGATTGACTTTGACCCAAAGGCCGTGCCCTTATAAGAAGAGGCCAAACCATGTAGGAACTAGGAAGATAACAATGAACCTCATAATGAATAGCTTGACTAAGAAGGACTTTGGCTGGAAGTAGAACAACAATAAAGAACCCTTTGCTTTGGAGTGCCTTTGGTCCAAGTGCACATGCAACCAAAATTTAGATAGAAATTTGAAGGCACTGCCACTTGCCTCAAGAATTGTACTTGAACACCATTCACATTCAAGAAGGACTATTTGTCTTTGGCACAATACCCATATCGGAGAAAGGGAAAAATGGTGAATAGCTTTCATGTGTGAGAAGGTTAACTTTTAACTCATTGTTTGTCATTCCCTTGCCTCCTTCCTACTGCTTACTTGTCAACCTTAGTGCCTTTGTTGTAGTTTCCACACCTTCCTTTGATAGTCAAGATGGTATTCATTAAAAAGCCAATAAGGATGATCCCAAAAGCAATACTTAGAAACCTAGATGTTAACTAATGAGCCATGAAAATGTAGAAGTGATTTGATTTAGAGCAAGCATTTAGGTTTCTTGCTTTGGAATTGAGAGTTGAGTAACTTCATTATGATTCATGAGATGAGGGAGAAGAAGTAGAAGACTACATGTAGTTTGAGAGGAACTCCCATAACTAGACCAAAGACAATTGGAGGGTATTAAGATCAGGTGCAAGAGAGCCTAGATCCAACACAATCAATACTAAGTACTCCAATAAGTACTTGACAGATAATATCAAATCCACCTTTGTTGAGAAGCACAATAGAAATAATGGCTAGAGGGTAGGAAGTCATATGGCCCCAATGCAAAGAGCAATTGTAGAATCAATTATGAAGTTGTTCAAACCCAAGCAAAAAACATACTTGACCAATAGTCATGCAGTATTTTTCCATTATGTAAACAAAGGAGAAACAATGGATTGGGCCAACATATTTTATGCGCAAGCAAAGATGTTGCACCAAACCTTTGAGGAAGATAGAGGAGAAACCTATCTTGCATCCTTTGCTATCCACTTCTATGGGACTCAATCTACTAACCAAAGAGCAGCAAATGGAGTATCTTAGTCACTACCAACCAAATGGATACTTTGAAGCCCAAGATGAAGCAAAAATGATGATCAAGAAGTACAAGGATGCAGATTCAAAGTTTGTAGAATTGGGAAGGTCCATGCCAAAATGAGAAGGACAAGCTCCTAAGGCAAAAGCAAAGAAATCACACACCAAGAAAAGGACAACTCTGAGTAAGGCTGCACTTGCCCAAAAACCTTAAGCAAGTGATCAAGGTGATAGAAATTCTTTCCAAGGAGGAAGAAGGAAATGATGTAGCAGATGAAGATGAAGTGGAGTTTGAGGAAAAAGCTAAAGATGAGGATTCAATGACCTTGTAGGCTTTGGAGTGAAATTTGCAAGGACAAGAAATACTTACCAAGATGCTTAATTAATCCCTTATCTAGAGTAGAGTAAAGATCAAGAACCTTGTTGTGCATATATACATTGCTACACAACATACATCACTGTCAACATCATAGACTGTAGAAGCACAACACACACAAAAGTCATACATAAACTCTAAAGTGCCACAATAATCAGTTCTTTTACACAACTCAACTCACACTCAATCAGATCAGTACTTGATCTATCACTCTATAATTTGCCAAAAATTAGGCACTGATCACAATCAAGCCACACCCACTCTAGCTAAGAGAATCCAGGTGACACTTGCTGGCCTCTATCCACTATAGCCAGGAACTCAAAAGCTCAACATTTGAGAAGTGAGCTCTCTAGAGGTGCACTTTGAAAGTATACCTCCTGGACTTGAGCTAGGTCTCAAACCCACGGTCTTGCTGATGGCACACCCAATGGTGCAAATGATGCAAAGTCATGGTGGGCTCCACCATGAAGTCAATACCCCAAACACAAAATCTGATCATCAGAAAGTAGTCTATGAGTAACTGCTAAAATACCTCTAACCATTATCATTATAACTTCAATGTCCAAGCAATCTAGATGTGATACTACAAATGGCATGACAATTTTTGTGCATATAAACATCACTACACAACATAAATCATTGTGGGAACATCATACACTATAGAAGCACAACTCACACATAAGTTATACATAAACTTTAAAGTGCTACAATTGCCTCCCTAGCTGGTGGTTAGGTCTCTCTTACTCCAAACAGCCATCTACTCTAAGTATATGGTATACCCTATGATGGGCAAAGATCAAGAGGTTGGGTGATATTGAGCCCCATCATTAGTTGCCTGTCTATAATCTATACCATATAAAGGATGAACTAGCTATAGGTCAAGTATATCTAGGACATAACCACTATCTTTGAGGAACCACCGTGAGGGGAGGAGTCATACATGCCATATGCCATCCTCTCAAACAAATATTACACACAAATATTAGTAACTTTGGTGCGTAACTATTTCACAAGTATATAAACAAGGGGTGAGGAGGTACTCATCATCCTTTCATTTGCAACTATCTCTCTCATTTGAATTCTGTAGTGAGCAATGTCTTTGAGTCTTGGAGTGTTAGCCTTGGAGGAGTATGATGGGGTTGGGGTTCCCTGCCTTCTTGGTCCATGGTGCGCTACCATAATAGCCATCAAAGGTTCATCTTGAGTGAGAGACAAGCCGGCTTACAAGCCTGCCCATACAAGTGCTAAGCTTGGGTTCATAATACCATCAATATTTGGGAGGTGGCATGGTGCACAATTGCACATATGATCCTTCTAAAAATCACTATCATGTCCTTCCAACACAAGGAATCCAAATAGTAAAACCTTGTGCACTTTCAAGATAGTGTGGCTTGTCAAAACATCAAGTGTTGTCGGTGTTGTCTATTGTAGATATACATAATCACTTGGATGAAATCAATGGATCAAGGGTCTATAACCTCCTCCTTGAATAGTAGTATAACATAAGGTATTTTTATATTGAGCAATCGCCAAGTTCTCAAAGGCCATTGGCATCACTCTTTGAAAGATCTTTGCCTATTGAGAATATGTGCTCACCCATACATTTGGATCATCCCAAGTCCAAGACTATAGTAGCATTTTGATGAATGGCTATAGGTAAATCTGGATCTCCTCTATAGAGTAGGAGGTAAGGAGATAAAGGTGCTAAGGAGGCTTGCCGACTGAACCAATAGCCTATGGCCAACCAAGGTAACTGGAGATCCCAATCTCCCAAGTGGTCTCTCTACAAACCATACTTTTGCAATCCTCTCTTCACCGTCTGAACCACTCTCTTTGTTAAGCCATATGCCTTAGGGTGATCTTGGGAGGTAGTACAATGATCAATTAAAGCCTTGTCACACAATACTTGAAACTCCTTTAAGAACTGTGTACCCTAATTAGTCTAAACCTCAACTGGTGTACCAAAATGACCAAGAACCAAATCTAGGAACAAATAAGCAATCCCTTCACTGGACTTATCAAGAAGTGCCACCACCTCAATCCACTTGGAGAAGTGCTCCACCATCACCAAAAAATACCAATGATGTCTCACAATCAATGGTAAAGGTCCAACAAACTCTAATGGTAACTCAATCCCATGATAGGTAATGGGTGTAACTATGGCATAGGAACATTGAATGATGCTCTAACTTGGTCACAAACCACACATCTGGCAACAAATTGTTGTACCTTAGTTTGCATACCGTGCCACCAATAGTGACTCTGGAGAAAGCTATATATATGCTTTACTCCAAAATATCCTAGCTCCTCATGAGCATGACGAAACAATTGTGGTCTCTAAGATGGAAGTGGTACTACTCACACTCTACCATCCTCCCGTACCCAAAGAAGATGTCTTCCCTCTAATTTGAACTGCTTGGCTTGCTAAAGGACATGGTCTCTCTCCTTGGCCCCAAATGTGCCACCCACAACACCAGTGTGAAGATAGTCCATCACTAAGATATCATGAATGTCTCACTAAATTGTATCAATATCTTCACTCTTTGGATCTGTGATCTCAATACTCCTATATGCTTTGAGAGAGATATCACCAAAGCCTCATAAACTATACAGAGAAAGGCAAATGCATGCCAACCTAGCACCATCTCCTCATTTGTCTCGCCATGCCAAAGTGCTCCGGTACAATCCTACAGGTTGGGATATGGATTTCTACTCAACCCATCTACATCACGGTTCATCACTCCAAGTCTATGAATAACCCTGAAATCATACTCCTATAAAATTAGAGCCCATCGTGCAAGCTTCCCTAAAAGCTTGTTGGACTCTATCAACCACTTCAATGGCTGATGATCAGTGATGAGAATAAAGGGGTTACCAAATAGGTAACATCGGAAATGTACTATTGCCTAAACTGTTGCCAAGCACTCTCCCTCATATGAACTATATTTGCCTCCACTAAATTGTTGGAGCAACTAGCATAGGCTACCACAAACTCCTTTTCCTCATCATCATGCTAGGTGAGCACTACTACAAGCCCCAACATACCCCAATCAATGTGAACTTGAAATGGTTATCCTCTAATTGGTCTCCTCAAAATAGGAGCAGATGTCAACCTCTTCCTTGAGCTCTACAAAAGCTCTTTCTTGCTCATCTCCCCAACACCACTCCTATGTAAGCTTGGTCAGCTTTGTCAAGGCCTTGGCAATGGCACTAAATCCTCTAACATAACGGCAATAGAAGTTTGCCAACCCAAGGAATGCTTGCACTTTGCTCACATCTGTAGGCCAAGGAATGCATGCAATAGCCTCCACCTTAGTTTGCTGAACACCAAGTCCTCTAGGGTAGATAGTGTGACCCAAATACTCAACCTACTCATGGAAGAACCTACACTTCCCAAGATGTAATTTGAGTCCATGAGATCTCAACCTCTCAAGCACTTCCAACAATTGTCTCTTGTGCTCCTCCATAGTAGTGCTATAGACCAAAATGTCATCAATATAGCACCAAGCAAAATCCAATCTTGCTAAGATCCTATCCATGACCCTTTGGAACTTGGCAAGAGCATTTCTTTAACCCAAATGGTAAGAACCTCCATTGATATAACACATCCTTGCTGTGAGGATCAATAGCCCAAAATGTTGTCTTGGACTTATGTTCCTCCTTGATTGGCAACTGATGATATCCTACTCCAAGATCCGAAGTACTGAAGACCTTTGCATGCCCAGTTGCATCAAAGATATTCTCTAGTGTAGGCATGGCATACCAATCAGCCCTTTTCTGTCGGTTGATAGGACGGTAATCTCCACAAATCCACCTATTTGTGTAGTTGCCATGCATATCCTTCTCGGCTGGCATCACTTTAGCTGATGTATACTTTCCATGTGAAATCTCTACCAAACCAGCCTCAAAAAGGTCTCTACCCCAACTCTGAATCAATGTCCTCTCCATATCACTATATTGATAAGGACATTGGAAAATTAGTGTATTGTAAGTCAGCTCAATCTAAATACCATGTCCTTTAAGAGCACCCAAATCATTCATACTAAAGGTAAAACAACTCATGTGGCTCCTCAAGAACCTCTAAACTCTCTGTCTCTCCTCTCTTATAAGCTTGGGTCCAAGATCTAGCTCCCAAGTATCCTTTGTAATTGTCCGTAGGAGTAGAAGACGTACTGACTGGCTACTACACTAGGCCCTTAGGAGCAATAGTGTCATGCCTCTGACACTAGAGGTCCCAACCTTTGTGTGAAAAAATCCCTCCACTCTGCCTGCAAGCTCCACACGCCCTTTGGCAACATCCCAAGTAGACCAAGGGTGTAATCCAAGTACCTCATGCTCACCTAGATGGACTCCAAGTAGACCAATCTCCCTAGTAACTATTGGTTGTATTCCAAGAATACCATATCTACTTGGTCCATTGCCCCTATCATGTGTCTAAATTGTCTCAATAGGCACAGGGCTCACAAGTGTTCAAGTGGTGATGCCTATCAAGCGTATCTAACGCTGCTCTGCCAAGCCAAGGCTAAAAATTAATATCAAACAATTCAAGTCCATAGCTTGACCATAGCTTGACCTAACACCTGACGCTTGGATGCCTTTGACACTATTAGAACAATGGTAATATTAGTGCAAAACCCATCACCCGCTCTCTCTCATTGGCATTGCGCTCCACTAACTATTGTAATTATGAGTCCCAAACTAGTCTATGACCTCCCTCTTGAAAAGCATGAGAGCTTGGGAAACTCATAAGTGTGGAAAAGTGGCTCTAGGCTGTCCAAGTAGGTTCACCACTGCCATAAGTCACCTATTAGCCACTACTATTGTCTAAGACTGATGCCCAACATCCAAGATGTCATCAACAATGATGTGTCTAGTCGCTGAATCCCATCATAAGCATGTTATAGAACCTCTCTAGGTAAGAGGTTCATCTACCAAAGACAAAGATAATGAACCCATGATCCTACTCTGGTTGCAAATTACAATATAGTAGGTCCCATCCAAGAATAGACCTGACGTGTACTTGCCCCCACTCTGGTGCAAGAATCACCCATCAAAGGAACTTTCTCCAAAACATAAGCTGGAGAAACAGACCTATAGATGTTGAAGTACGTGTAACATCTCCCAAAACACACCAAAATGGGCATCCTAAAGACCCAAACCTTAGCCAACACTTGTATGTTGCTAACATGACCATCTTGTAATCACCAAGTGAATGGGACCATGTCTCTCCAAGTGTTATGCCCCCAACAAGGAAATATCTACTACTAAGGTCTTCTAGTAACCCTTGATTGTTGGTATTGATAATAACTTAGGATACCAATAAGCCAAGTGTGCCACATGATGTAGAGAGACTAGCCTAGCAGTCTCATCTCTCTCCATATACAAGTATCTTTGTACTCATATACCCGCCTATAGGACCGCAACTTTTATGGTGCTAATCCCACCAAACAACTCCAATAGACATACTCCCTCTATTGAATATTGTCAATCAATGAGTGTGGTATCCAAAGGTGTCAAGGTAATTGACTCTAGAGGCTCATCTTCACACTCATCTCCTAGTGGTACAAAGGCTCCACTCCAAGCCTGTTGCACTAACCAATCTGCATGTTGTTGCAATGCCTCCTCTAAAACTCCACAATGGAACATCTAAGGTAAATGGAATGATCCCACTCATACTCCAAATTCAAGTGATCTCCTCTTGTACTAGAGTATCTTCTGCATTCGCATTCTCTTCCAATTAATCATTGGGTTAAGTAACTACACCACTGAAAGTTGAAACTAATGATGCCATGGTCCCAAACTATAGTGAGCCAAGAATGCCACTACTAAAGCATACTGGTAGGTGATATACTTGTCCCTCACCTGACTGCCAACCTGGTCTATAGGAGGTTATATCCTCTCAATAGTTGATACTAAAACCCATGGGATATAATAGTGCTCCCTCAACTAGCACATCATATGACTCAACTCTTGTTGCAATAGCCTAAGCTCTCACCATCAAGCTATCAGTTGGATGACCAGGATGAACTTGGACAACAAGCTCCCCATGTGTGGTGTACTATATTGAACCACCACCTAGAGATATCCGTATATGAAATAGACACCTCTCCACATCGGTCTTCTATAACTCCAGACCAACAACTATAGCCTTCCTCAACATAAGGGGTTGTGCACTAGAGTCAAGTAAGACCCTTTATGGTGTATAAATCTTCCCTAAAGGTCCTACCAAACAAAAAAATCCCCTTTTGGTTATCCAACAAGATAGCACCAAGTGTAAATCGCACTTGCTCAAAGGCCGGTCTAGTTGGTAACTTCTCCAATCTAACCATTGTTGCCTACCACAAACCACTAGTTGTTGAGCAAATCCCATGCTCCTCAACCAAGTCAATTCTACTATCAACTACCTTTGCTCTAATAATAGGGACTACATCATCCCTACCCTCACAAAGCATGGCAGCCAACCAAAACACTAGGGTCGACTCAACTCCCAATGTACACATGTCATTGGCTGAAAATAAAAGATAGCGCATAATCAGTTGAGCCACCCCCAACATTGTGCTAGACTCAATCTATGTAGTAGTAACAAGTGGCTGACTAGTAGGTAATCCATCATGCACCACATCAACACCTACCACACCTACACTAGGACGTGTAGGAGCCATTGATGATGTCTATATAGCCTCATAGAGTGTGAAAGACTGAAGAAGTCTAACTTATCTCCCAACCTCTCCTTTTGTGAGTCCAACTCCATTGATACTCCTCTAGGCTCTGGAGCACATACTGCACTCCTAGTCACTATGGCATATGTATCTACTTGTGCTGCTCCGCACATGAAATTCAAGGCATCTCTATCACCAGCATATGAGATGGAAGCCTTAGCACCCAAATCTGATCTCCTCTAAGCTATAGCCATGCTAGCCAATCTCTACTCCAACTGCTCAATGCAAGTAGTTATGGTTGTATTAGAAGTAAGGGCAATTACTACACCTCTACTAGGTGTGGATCCTCTACCACCACCTCTAGCACCTCATCTTCCATGACTTGAAACTCCTCTACCACTTGCCATAGCAGCCCTACCACTCCGTAACTCCGGGTGTAGGTCAAAGTATCAATCATTAGTGTGACCAAATTTGTGGCAATGCTCACACTGCCTTTGTGCTGGCTATGATGCATCAAAGGTATTAGATTTGCTGCCTTGAGTGCACTCTCTCTTGTGGTAAGATCCACCACAAGTCCAATAAGCAACACCACTACTCATTGGATGCTGTTGACCCAAAAATGAACATAAAGGTCTAGTTACAATAGGCCTTCCACTCGCTCCATAAGACCTAGATTGTCCATCCTATCTTCAAACACCAATTAGGCATGGTGAACTCTATTGCACTCTCAAAGAAATGTTATAGCTGTGGATGAGGTCTCCCTATCAAATCCAAATGTCACCACTCTCTCTTCCACCATGTTGAGCTCAATACGCTCAGCCAAACCAAAGACCACTTACCAAAGTAGGCATAGTAGCTTGTAACAACATAACATCATGAACTCTACATCACAACTCCTTGTCCGGTACCCCATACCAAAATTGGATTTCATGGGCCTCAATAACTCCCTATGTGAAACTGATCAGCCATCTCATGCAAGTGTATGCCTTGCATAGGCTCTCTCAATCCTTCTGTTGGAACTCTTGCAAGCTCCTCAACTTGTCAGTCCATACTCCTTGGTAGTTTTGCCTCAAATATTAGAGAAAATCCATCATGGGTTTAAATCTTGGTACTACACCACCTCTTGTAGCGGTACCTCCACTCGTAGTAGCACTATCTCCAGCTACTGCACATCCACTAGCTCCACCAATGCTACTAGAGCTAAAACTTGTGGGTATTGCCAACTACCCAAGGAAACTAAGCATGAAGTGATGGAGACAAAATTTGAAGACCACAATACTATTTCCATAACTCAATCTCCTCCAAGTGAGCACTCCTAAACTTATGGTAGTCGTCTATCAGCAGGCCCTCCAAGTGTTGAAATAATCCCTTCCATGCAATGAAAGGTATGAACAAACTCAGGTTCCGCATGTGCTACAGATCACACAAACTATCAAAATCTTGGATGAAGTTATCCAACTTAGTGGTACCCACTATCCCAAAGTAACGCCTAGGGCCTCTAGAGGCCCTATAAATCTTGTCCATGTCCCACAATAATGGTGCAAATACACCAAGTGCACTCTCAACTAAATCAGCTCTTGTGTCAAACTCCAACTCAAAGTCAATCTACTCCCTCACTAGGACCTGAGATGTAGGCTTATAACAAATGCCACTCCAAGTAAACCGACTGCATATTGTAGTGTTATCTCCTCTAGAATCCCTAAAGAACTCCGTTCAAACAAAAGAACCACAAACCGCAACTGCAAGTACCCCACCAAGTGCCAACACCACCGACCAAACACCACCAAGTACCAACACCAGCCAAGCACCACCCACTAATGTAGCCCTAATTATGACAACCATACTAAAGGAAAGGGCAATGTGTAACCTGCCACCACAACACGTACTCTCATGGTCTATAGGTCATCACTTCTTGCCTCACCAAAGAGAAACAAAAGTAGTGTGACTAGTCATCAATCCAACCTCACTACTAAGAGCACATCAAAGCAACAATGCTCAAAATTCAGGGCACCTCACACAAACATGGTGCACAATGGGAAGTAGAGAATGGAAGAGGTCCAATCACACGAAAAAATCTAAACAAAAACTCTCCATTTCATAAAACAACATTGGATTGACACTACCACCATTTGGCATTTGATATAATAATAGTTCCTATCTATGTCCCAAGCTACAAGGATTACCAAGAATGGGATCAAACTGCCTCTCCTAGCCAAAGTTATAGTTGTACAAATAATAATGGAACAGTGTAATACCAAGAGCTAGCCATATAATCTAGATGTGAAATTTGGCAAGGTAAAATTTGGTAAAGTTACCAAATTTCACATGATATTATACATGATGGTCAAAATAGATCAAATAGAAATATCACCAAAAGAGTACTTCTACTGATAGGGCAAAAACCAAAATAGACTTGAAAACCTTAGAACCAATACCTAGACATATGATTTAAAGGTGACAATTGGTTTTGTAATATCTGGAAAGATGTAACACATGATGGACTAAATAGATCAAAAAAAAGTATCACAAAAAGGGGACTTCTACTAATAGAGAAGTAACCAAAATATGCCTGAAATCTTTGAAGGCAATTTTGGAGGCCTAAACGGATAAATTAGGCCTCAAAAATGTGCTCACTCCCCCCGCCAATGGAATGAAGGTTAGCCTTCCTCCCTTGTTGGTTTTTCTTGTTGAGAGTTTTCCAATGGTACCTCACCCACGTGATTATGAGATTCCTACATGAAGATTCCCTCTGATCAAAGCTTGTTTGACCAACCAGATAGGACTTAGACCGACATGTCACCCATCCAAGTAAGTAATCCAAGGGTAGAGCTTGTTGACATGTCACCTATCTGTGTGCCTAATCCTATGGTGGAGCTTCCTTGGAGGAGATCCTCTTTGTCTATATAACAAAGAGAAGGTGCTCATTGGAGCATCGAAAGTTTGAGTGTGAAATTGTGTGTTTCTCTTCAGGTCTCCTATCCTTGAAGTATTACAATGGTATCAGAGCATGTGTTATCATGCAAGAGAGTGGATCACCCCTCTTGGAAGAACATTGGCTATTGAGACTAAGTAATTTTGAGGAGAGATATCCTGGTGTAATTGGTAGATTAAGCGTGCTAGAGGGAGGATTGAATGGAGGCTCTAGGATGACAATATCTAGCTCCTTGCTTTCCATTCTTAAATCCATTCCACATCAAGATTATGTACATTCAGCATGAGCAAGTAAGAGTGTATCTTGTTTTCACTTTGGAGTAGAGTTCATGGATATAGTGATAAGTTTGGCAAACCTTGTGATTTTGCCTGTAGTGATTTACAATAAAGAGTGTGATTTGATAATCTACATTTTGTTGTGATGGATTTAAATATCCCAAATCCTTTCCCTTTTAACACTCAAGTAGAAATTTATTTTGTAGTGATGTTTAGAGATTTTGTGGTTAGGATTTTTGATGAGGAATATTATCAACAAGTGGTAGCTTCTGAGGTCCTAATGGTAGTTCCAATAGTTTATGCGCCCTCCAAAGAGATCATATTAGCTCTCTATTGAAGTAGAAAATAGCAATTGAGTGTTATAGGAACTATGGATCTGTAGTTGTAGGACTTGGTGCAAGGAATGCAAGAGATGTTGAACTAATTTTGAGAGATTAAGATGACCATGGAGGCATTATAAAGTCAAGTGCAAACCCTTGGAAATGATCAAGCAATCCAAGAAGAATAGCCATCTCAAAACCCAATACTTTCCATTGAAGTACTTGGAGAGGCAACTGTGCCTATGAACTATGAGCCGGCCTGTCTCTCACTCAAGATGAACCTTTGATGGCTATTATGGTAGCGCACCATGGACTAAGAAGGCAAGGAACCCCAACTCCATCATACTCCTCCAAGGCTTACACTCCAAGACTCAATACATTACTCATTAGAGAACTCAATGAGAGAGAGATAGCTGCAAATGAAAGGATGATGAGTACCTCCTCACCCCTTGTTTATATACTTGTGAAATAATTACGCACCAAAGTTACTAATTACCATTGTAACTCAAATTACTAGACTAAAAGTCAAGTAAAATCAAAAAGTAGAAAGGAATATCCATTCACATGGGCATATTCCACTAGCATGTGATCTTATCTTGATCCAACCACTAAATCAAGGATTCTTTCTCATGGGCTATCCTTGGACTATAGAAGAATTTAAAAAAAGGCTTGTGGGCCCAAGAGTTCTCAACTCTTTCCTCAAAGCAAAACACTTAAGAATAATACCAAGTCAACATACAAGAATCCAAAATAGTGGTGCTCATCTTTTCTACCTCCTCTAATGTAAGGTCCCCTCTATCTTATCTATGACTAACTTTAGCTAATCATGACTAATGTAGAACTAATGTATATCTTTATATAAATAATATCTCTCAAGTACTTTTAATACCAAGCTAAATATCACAATATCACACACATGCATAAATGGGTGTTACATTTACCCCTGGACTAAGTTTTCACTTTGTTCTCAAAGTGAAGGTCTCTCTACCTTCTATGATACATCTTCAACTTATCATGGTTACTCCTATCAAAGTGTCTTCCTCCCAACTCCTTGAGATCATATGTGTAATTGCCCTACATCTTTTCCACTATGAAAGGTCCAAAGTACTTAGGCAAAAACTCCTTTGCACTCTCTTGAATCAAGTAGAATCAAACAACATTACCCAATCATGTTCTTTATAAGGCTCCACCTTCTTCTTGCCTTACCTCTTGTCATAGCTCTTCTTTTGTTTCCTTTGGGCCTGCTTCACTCAAACCATAGCAACTGCTCTTGCCTCTTCCAACTCCATGAGTTGTTCCTTCCTTGACTTCTTTGCATCACCTCCTTGTGCTTTCTTCAATCTCCTATGAATGCTTTGGAAGGTAGGAAGATCAAAGTGAACAGTTAAGGTAGACTCAATACCTTATACCAATTGAAATAGAGAATATCCGGTGGAAGTCTTCATGGTTGTTCTATACTCCCACAAAACTGCATGAATCCTCTTGTCCCAATGATGTTTAGTCCCCTCTATTTTTGCATCTTTGGCCAACATCATGCACAAGGTTTGATTGGTTCTTTCTACCAAGCCATTGGAATTTGGCTTATAGGATGTAGTTACTCTATGTGTGATAGAGAAATGTCATAGCATGGTTGTAGTAATGGTTTTATGTAAACTCTCCTCCTCTATCAGAGAACAACTCCAAAGGGCATCCAAACCTAGTGATAATTCGTTCATAAAGAAATCTACCAACTTCATCTTCATTCTTGTCCCTCAATGGTCTAGCCTCAACCCACTTGGTAAGATAATCAGTAACTACCACAATGTAGTGATTGTTCCTTGGGGTTCTATTGAGAAGACCTACAAAATCAATTCCCTACTTCTCAAAAGGTCCTAGCAATAGAATTGATCTAAGTGGTGGAGTGGATGTAGACTTTCTAGCAAAAGCTTGATAAACATGACAAGTTTTACAATAATCAAGACAATCCTTAAAAATCCCTCTCCAATGGTAATCTGCATCTAGAATCTTGAAAGCATTCACCTTTCTTGCAAAGTGTCCTTCACATACTAAACCTTCGTGAAACTCCTTTATGAGTAGGATAGACTCTTCCTTACCCACTGCTCTTCAAAGTAGACCATCTGCTCCTTGGTGAAAAATAATTTCTTCCACCACTATGTAAGGTCTAGATTTTGTTGTAAGGGCCTTCCTCTCCCTAGCATGCATCCATTCTGGATAGTTACCTCTTGTCACAAAATCCACAATCTCCTTGTACTCCATTGGAACCTCTTGAGTGATTGAGATTGTCATGAGCTCCTCATCCAAGAAAGAATCATCTACTGGCTCATCTCCATCAAGATCATAGGCTCTGGATAACAAATCAGCATTTGCATATTTGTTTCTTGGCTTATCATCAATGGTGTAGTCATACTCAGACAAGAATACATCCACCTTGCTAGTTTCCCTTTAACATTAGGTTTGTTGAAGATGTACTTCAAAGCCTTGTGATCTGTGAAAATGGTGGCTTTCCCTCACAAGGTTGGATGAAGAAGACTTGCAACATTGAGCTTTACAAGGAGCAGCGTACAATGGGAATAGTGGAGAACTGGAACTCAAGAATGAATTAATATTTCTAGTTGTTCTCAATAAAGATCACCAAGCATATTTTAGGTGTGTTTGCGTGTGGATACTTGACCAACAAAGCACTCACATGGTATGATGCTTGGAAACAATCTATGTTGGCAGAGAGAAGGGAGGTCACATGGACAGCAATGCAAGAAGGATTACTAAAGAATTTCAAGTCAATGGATTTTGTGCAGATTGGTCAGATCCGACTATGGGGATTGAAACAAAAGAATAGTGTACAAGAGTATGTGGAGGTACTTTTGGATCTACAAGTTGCAATAACCAACATGAGTCCAGCAAAGGCTCTTGACAATTTCAAATGAGAGTTGAAAGAGCGGATTTGCCAAGAAGTCATGGTACAAAATCCTCGCACAATATTTGAAGCCATTGCTTATGAATAGAGAATAGCATGGGCATTTGGTGGAGTTGAAGGAGTAGTCTCACCTCAACATTATGGGCAGAAATGCCATCCATGGGTGGACCAATACCAATGGAATTGGGCAACCTTGGTTTTGAGACCAAGGAGCACAACCACTTCAAGGAGAGCGGGGACGGGTAGAAGAACGTAGAGATGGAGTCCCATGAGGAGAAGGAACTTGACAAGAACAACACCGTTGTTAAAATTGTGGTCATATTGGGTATATATCTGCCATCTATTGTGCTTGTCTCCCCAAAGGCCCTTGGCCTTCATACACGCAATCTTTGAACAACATGGAGAGATGCACTAAAGAAGAGGAGGTGGAAATCACTTTGGAAAACAAAGATTGCCAGTAAATGTACCTCACGGCCTTATTGGCTCAATAAGGAAGTAAAAAAGTGAGGGAAGGAACAAGATAAGTATGCAAAGGTACCAAAAGGCAACCTCACAATTGATTGTAGTGAATGGAGTCCTAGAAGGCAATCAAGTGAGAGTATTAATAGATCCGGGAGCAACAAAGAATTTCTTGTCTTGCTCTATTGAAATAAGATTGGGAATGGATCTAGAGAGAGATGAGAGTGAAGAAGTAGAGTTACCTAATGGGCAAACAGAGAGGATTGAATCATTACCTAGACGGGTAACACTCTATGTAGGAGAATATTAGGAAGCAATTGAGTTGCAAGTGATACAATTAGCTCGTTATGATGTAATCTTAGGCATGCCATGGATGGAGCATTACAACCCTATGGTAGATTGGAGGTAGAAAGTAGTGAGAACCCACCACTGGTCAATCATTGTGATTAAAGAAAAATCACACAAGCAAGAATTGCCTCTCTATATCATAGGGACAACAACTATCTGGAAGATTGATAGATGTTTCATGGGTCTAATAAGAGAAGTCTAGAGTGCACAACTTGATGGACAAATTCTTGAGAAATTGAAGGATGTGGTAAATGAGTTTCAAGATGTCTTCTCCGATGATCTACCCTTAAGATACCACCAAAAAGGAGAGTAGATCATAAAATTGAGATACTCTTGGGGAAGACACCTCCTTGTAAGGCCCCATATTGCCTATCACCTCATGATCTGGAGGAATATAAGAACCAAATTGAAAATATGCTGCAAAAAGGGTTCATTCAACCCAACGTATAACTCTATGGGGCTCTTGTCTTGTTTGTGAAGAAGAAGGACAATACAATGTGCATGTGCATTGACTATTGGGGTCTCAATCAGCAAATAGTGAAGAAAAAATACCCCTTGCCTTGCATGGATGACATGTTTGATCAAATCAATGGAGTAAGATACTTCACCAAACTAGATTTGCGGAGCGGTTACAATCAAATCCAAATTGTAGAGGAAGGATGTGTACAAAAATGCCTTTCAAACCAAGTATGGCCACTTTAAGTATTGCATGATGCCTCTTGGTCTCACCAATGCACTTGCCACTTTCATGAGTCTAATGAATGACATATTTCATCCATATTTGGATATGTCTACCATGTCTTCTTGAAACACATCTTAGTATACAGTAGCACAGTGATGGAACACAAACAACATCTATGAGAAGTCCTCTAGATTCTAAGATAGAATCAATTGGATGCCAAAATCTCAAAGTGCAAGTTTGGCAAGTCTGAAGTAGACTACTTGGAGCATAGAGTAAGTGCATAGGGTATTCAAGTATTGACAGATAAGATGGAGGTCATTAAAAAATGGAATGCCTCAGAATATCAGACTCAACTCAAGAGCTTCTTGGGGTTGGCGGGATTCTATCATCAATTTATCAAGGACTTCTCCAAGGTTGCACAGCCTTTAATGGCACTACTTGGCAAGGGGAAGAAGTGGACATGAGGAACTGCACAAGAGTTGGCTTTTCAAGAATTGAAATCCGCCTTAATACATGCACCAATCTTGAAGTGGTATGACCCAAAACAACCAATCAAGTTGGCTACAAGTGCATCAGGCGTGGAAATAGGAGCAATCCTTCAACAAGAGTGGCATGACAGTGGCATCCAATTGCATATTTCTCTCAAAAGTTGTTACCGGTGTCATACACATGTACCATTGGTGCCAGTTAGTGTGAGTCTTTTTTTTTTTTTCATGTTATAGTGTACTTGGGAGTTTTATATTATGGTGAATCCAAAAGTTGTTTTGTGTTCTTGTAAGCTCAAGGATTTTCTTTTATGTTACATAAGCTTGGGGCTTATTTGTATGTCACTTAATCACAAGAGTTTGTTTATGTTATTGGGGTCTCAAGAGTATTTTGATTAGCGGCAATAGCAAGGGGTTTTAGGGCTTTGAGAGAAAATGCTGAACAGGTCTATAGAAGGAAAAGAGAAGGAGGAGAGTATCAAAAGGAGTGTGGAGTAGGAAGGAAAAAGGATTTTGAGAAGGATAAAAATATCAAAAGAGTTAGTGATTGGGGGAGAAGAGAAAAGAGGAACAAGGAGAATAGGAAGAATTGGGACAAAAATAAGGTAGTGGGGTTTAATGAGAAATATTAAAGAGGAGAGCATTGAGGAGGGAAAGGAATCATTGAAGGGTTTGGGACCATGGGGTGAGACCCCAGAGGTATGCATGAAGAAGAGAAAAAAAATTTGGGAGACTCTTGCAAGAGTGATGCATTGAGAGAATTGGCAAGACAGTGAAGCATCAAAGGAAAGTTTTGGATGGGCAGAAGGATTCTAGGGGTTTGGAAGGACATCGATTTCTTGAAGGAGGAAATGAGAAAACAAGAGAAAAGAATCAAATAGTCAGAGAGTTTGGACAGGAGGGGAGGTCACAAATGAAGGATTGGGGGTTTCTTGAGGAGTAACAAAATAGGTCGGGAGAGAAGGAGTCAGATGGATAGGACATTCATGAACAAAAGGAGAAAATCTTGAAGGATCTTGCAGTAGAGAGAATTCTTGAGAGGAGTGAAATTTTTGGGACAAGAGTGTGAGGGCTTTGGGAGAAGGGAAAGAAGTGAATTGCATTGGGAAAGAGTGTGAGTGTTTTTGAGAGAATGTGAAGACCAGTTATGCTTTTGGAAGAGAATGTGAAATCATTCGGAGGAAAGAATGTGAAGACCAATAATGCATTTGGAGAGGAATGTGAGGGTTTCAGGAGAAGAACATGAAGCGAGTGGCATTGGAAAAGAGTGTGAGGATTTTGGGAGAAGACCGAGAAGTGATTTGTTTTTAGGAGAATGATAGAGAAGTTTTCAGGAGGTTGTCTTATCATTCAGAGGAAAGAGTGTGAAGATTAGTAATGCATTTGGAGAAGAATGTGAGGATTTTGGGAGAAGAATAGAGTTGGAGAGCAAAAGAAGGACAGAGAAGTGATATTTTCTTGGTAGAGAAAGTGAAAACCTATTTTGCTTCAGAGAGAAAATGTGATATTTCCAGGAGAGAATGTGAAGCTGTTAGAAGAGAACAAGAATAGGATGATTTTGGGAGAGTGTGTGATGCTTTAGAGAGTGAATGTGAAGCTCTTGGAAGAGTAGCATCGCAGTGATGCTTTTGACAGAAGTTATACTTTTCAAGAGATTTGAAGATTGTAAAGAACAAGTGGGGGTTTAGGCGTTGATAGGATTTTTGGGAGATGAACATGAATTGATTTGCTTTTCTTGGGAAAGAAAGTAACATGATTTTGGGTTAAGGACATGAATTGATTTTCTTTCAAGAAAGGATATGAGAGATGATTTTGGGAGAATGACAGAGATGTTTTTAGGAGAATGACAAAGAACAAAAGAAGATATTAAGATTTAGTGGAAGCAGAAGGTAGTAAGGTGATAGGAAGAGAAGGAGAGTGAACTCTTGAAGGAAATGTGACTAAGATTGGGAGAAGAAGTAATAGTGATAGGTTTCCGGAAGATGAAAGGTGTTTGGAAAACAATTCAAGTGACCAAGAATGTTGAGAGAAAGCTTCAAAGGAATCTTTTGCAGTGACTGGACAGTCAAGGGGTTTGGGAAATGTTTGAGTGACCAAGAGGGTCTAAGGATGTTCCATGAGAGGGTCTTTGGCTGAGAATAGAATAGGAGAAGGAGAGAGAATTTTGCAGGAAGGAACAGTGTGGATGTAGGAGTTGGGAAGGCTGGACAATGAAGAGACTTCTGCTTGAATGTTGCCAAAGAGTGTGAGAGGAAGGGAGGAGGTCAGAAGGGTGAAGTCTTGGGAAGAATTTGCTGGACAGAGAGAGGACCTGGGGTGACTCATGAGACAGCTGTGACAAAACAAGAAGACAATAGACTGTAAGAGATAGGGGTCAGAACTTGGGTTGATTCTGTTCTTTTGTTATGCTTGGACAATTGGAACCTTGGTGTGATCAATGTTTGGTCTGAAGTTGATTATTTCTTCCCAAGATTGTAAAGCTTAAAGCCCTAAACCCTTCCAAAGCTTGGTTTTGTGATGCATTTGTGGTTCTCTATGGTTAAATGTGAATATTTTGATCTTTGAAAGTGTCAAGGGAGGACTCCATTCTAGGAGCTCCCAGTCATGTTACATAGGTAGATCCTCCCTACTGGCTGGTCACTGTGATCTGAAATTGGGCATAAGGGTTATGACTTGTCAGACAAAATTCACCGCCACCCTATTAAGTATAAACCCAGCACTAACTAACTTGAACATTAGTTAGTGGACCTTGATGAACAAGAATTTTTTAACAAACCCAGCTCAAGAAACCATTAAGAAGGGATCACCGTCCAAGCAAGAGTAAAAGAATAGGAGCCTGAATACCAAAGTGTGAGCCATTGACAAACAGAGCCATCTAAGCACAAGCAGCCAGGTGCCCATCGCACTCTTGAGACCAACAATCCCCACGACACCGGTAGAGCGCAACTACCACACCATAGAATGAGAAGAGCTGGCCATCGTCCTTGCAACCAAGCATTGGAAGCACTATTTGGGTGAGAAGGTATTTGTAGTAGAGATACCACAAACCTCTAGTCTACCTTGAGACACAAAATGATCTATCTTGTTGCCAGATTCAATGGGCAAAGTGACGATAATGCTTCAACATGACAATCACCTATGTGGAAGGTAAGAAGCAACTTGCATATGCATTCACTTGCATGCCAATGGCAAACAACTTAGTGATAGAAGTTAATATGAACCTTGAATTTTGGCCAAAGATTCTAGTTGCTACAAAAACTGATCCATAGATTGTAGAAGCATAATCATCCAAAGGCATCACTAGGACCCAAGGAATCACCTTTCGTGATGGCAAATTATGGATCCCAAATGTCCCAAAATTACACACCACCATTCTAGCATAATGTCATGATTTGGCCATTGCAGGTCATGTCAGAGTAGACAAGAGCTTGGATGCAATCCAATGCCATTACTATTGGCCCAATGAGCAATGACGTGATGGACTACACATGCAATTGCCTACTCTGTCAACAAAACAAAGCTTCTAATCAAGCTCCTACATGGCTCTTTCAACATCTCCCCACTCCTACCCAACATTGGGAATGGTGGAGTATGGATCTCGTATGTGAATTACCCAAGACCACCTTAGGGTTTGACTCTATCATGGTCTTTGTGGACCAACTCAGCAAAATGATTCATGCATGCCCTACCACCAAGGATGTAACCGCTCCACAACTAGCTCACTTATACCTAGATGCAATCTTCTCTCACCATGGCTTGTCTCAAGTACTCATCACAGATAGAGGCACTCAATTCACCAAAAAATTTTGGCAAACACTCTTTGGTTTCTTCAAAACCAAGTTGGCCATGTCCATGGCTTACCACCCAAAAATAGATGGACAAATAGAGTGGGCTAATTGCATTATTGAAGACATGTTATGTGGCTTCACCTTAGAGGAGCAAGAGGGGTAGGACACCTACTTCCGTTGGTGGAATTTTCTTACAACAATTTGGTGAATGCATCCACCCATATCACTCCATTCTTCCTCATGTATAGTGAGCATCCCTTCACACCTTCTAGCTTAATGAAGATCCGTCCAATGGCTACCATAGTCAATGTAGTCAATACATTTATTTCTAGAATCCAACAAGGTGTGGAGAATGCCAAGCACAGATTACAGATTGCACAAAATCAACAAAAGTAGTATGTTTAGGCAAATGGAGTTCAATGTTGGGAATCAAGTGTGGTTGTCAACAACCAAACTCACATTAGTTGGACCTCGTAAGCTCAGACCTCTTTTTATTGGGCCTTTTTCTATTCTTCATCAAGTTGGTGCTGTGGCTTATCACCTCAAGCTACCACCACACATGAAGATCCATCTAGTGTTCCATGTTTCCCTACTCTGCAGATATGCTCCCCGATTGAGACAGTATCATTCTACACAAGACATTTGATCTTGTCCGACACTCATTGATGGCATGGAGGAATATGAAGTAGAGCGTATTCTCCAAAAATACATATGTGGTACTTGCTATCCGTGGGTGGACTATCTAGTATAGTGGAAAGGTTACCTCCTCTATGAAGCAACTTGGGAGCCCATTGCCAATTTGACACATGCACCGGTGTTGGTGCAAGTGTTTGAGCAACAATTGCACAACAAAGACATTGCATCTTAAAAGGAGGGAAGTTTGTAATACCAAGAGCTAGCCATATGATCTAGATGTGAAATTTGGTTTGGTAACATCTATAATGATATTATACATGATAATCAAAATAGATCAGATAGAAGTATCACCAAAAGAGTACTTCTACTAATAGAGTAGAAACCAAAATAGACTTGAAAACCATATGCCAATAGCTAGACATATGATTTAAAGGTGAGAATTGGTTTGGTAACATCTAGAAAGATGTTACACATGATGGACTAGAAAGATCAAAAAAAGGTATCACCAAAAAGGGAACTTCTACCAATAGAGTAGGAACCAAAATATGTTTAAAATCTTTGAAGGCAATATTGGAGGCCTAAACGGATGAATTAGGCCTTGAGAATGTGTGATTCTCTCTCCCCCCCTTCCCTTCCCAACAAAGAAAAGGTTGGCCTTCCCAACCTCTTGGTTTGTCTCATTGAAAGCTTTCCAATGGTACCTCATCCACGTAATTTTGAGATTCCTACATGAAGATTCTCTCCAATCAAAGCTTGTTTGACCAACCAGATAGGACCATGACCAACATGTCACCCATCCAAGTGAGTAATCCAAGGGTGGAGCTTGCTGACATGTCATCTATCTGTGTGCTTAATCCTTTGGTGGAGCTTCCTTGGAGGAGATCCTCTTTGTCTATATAATAAAGAGAAGGTGCTCCCTGGGGCATCAAAGGTTTGAGTGTGAAGAATTGTGTGTTTCTCATGGTGTGTTCTTCTTCAGGTCTACTATCCTTGGAGTATTACAAATAGTCACTAGCACAGCAAGTGAGGGTGGACTAGTTTGCTAGGGCACCAGTCTAGGAACCATAGATCTAGGGGTCAAACCCTATTGTGCATAGTCTAACAAGATGGGCAGATTTTGCCAAACAATGACCAAGATCTACTCTAGCTAGCCGCATGCCAGCAAGCTGGCTTGCTGGCCCTTCTAGGCCTTTGTACCTCTCATAGCCCACAGCCGTATGCCTTGAAGCCTCTAAACATAGACATTCAACCAAATAAGGCCTTTCTTCTTACCACTTCAAACCCTCTCCAAATGTGGCAAAACTATTCCAAATCTGTGAAACTCTTCCAAATCTAGTCAACAAGTGAAACTCCTTGAAATCTAACCAAAATTTGACATAAACTCCAGTAAAAATTTGACATAAGTCCCTAAAGTTGGCCGCCCGTCAAATCCTCCTCTAAATCTTTACTTGAGCCAAATTGAAAAATAGGTTTCTCCAAATTACAAATTCATGGAAGTGGGTTCACAACTCCACCTTCAATTTCACTTCTAAGCCCAACTTGTAACAAATTAGTCCTACTTTCACCTCTTGAGCTCAAAATCACAGCAAGTGCTTGAAAATTATTTTTCTTTGGTCAAAATTTGGCCAACGCTTTTGCACACCATTTGCCTCATTGCCAAATCTGCATCAATCAAATGAGCTTTTGCACACTAGGGAAAACTTGAACTTTGATTGAGCTACCAACGATGGGTGAGTCTTGGAGATACTACCAACACTCTCAATTTCTACACCCGATTTCCCCCTGATCTCACTTCTGTGATGTAATCAGCTTGTTAACACAACTTGACTCACACTCAATCAAATTAGTATTTGATCTATCACTCTATAATTTGTCAACAATTGGGCACTAATCACAGTTAAGCCACACACTCTCTAGCTAAGAGAATCCAAGTGATGCTCACCGGCTTCTATCCACCATAGCCAAGAACTTGAAGGCTCAACATTTGAGAAGTGAGCTCTCTAGAGCTTCACTTTGAAAGTATACCCCTTGGACTTGAGCTAGGTCTCAAACCCTAATGGTCCCACTAACGGCACACCAAATGATGTAAAAGATGCAAAGTGACGATAGGCCCTATTATGAAGTCAGTACTCCAAACAAAAAATCTGACCATCTGAAAGTAGTCTATGAGTAACTACTAAAATACCTCTAACCACTATGACTACAACTCTAGTGTTTGAGCAATCTAGATACGATACTACAAATGGCATGACAACCGCTTAAAGCCAAAGTAGTAGAATCCTCTCATTGCCCAAGAGCACCCCATAGTCTAGAACTCAAAAACCAAAAGTAGAGCCAAAAGTAGGACAAGAGCATGAGCATATAGAAATAGATGAAGATGATGAAGAACCAATTCCTAATTCTATTGAACTTCACAACAAAGTTCTTGACACCAAAGTCCCTTTGCTAGAGAAGGAAGTTGAGATCAAACCACAAGGTGTCCAAGGAACAACAATGTGCCAAGGAGAAGGGGCACACTTTGTTATATATTTAGTAGGATCAACTCTACTTCTAATGGAGCTTCCACTCTCTTAGTATACGGAAGAGTGACAAAAAATTACAAATTTTATTACTTTCATTACAAGAATCCACAAGGAGTTGTACATGAAGAGAGCTACAAAAGCAAAGGCCATAGAGGACTACACTAATAACAAGAACCTCTACAAGGCCAAAGCAAATATGGTAAACAAACTCACTTAACAGCTACACAAAGAGCAAAGAAAGAATGCATCCTTCATTGCACACTAGCAAGATAGAGAATGCAAATTAGGGAGGATGCAATTAGAGTTAGTGAAGTTAAGGATGGAGAAGAAGGAAAGGGAGTTGAAGTAAGAGGATCAACTTTGAGCAAGGGACAAAGAAGTGGTCACTACTCATTCTTAAGTGGATAAGTCATTGGAGAAAATAATTGACCTTAACCTATAGGTGTCAAAATATCAGAGGTAGCATAGAAACTTGACCAACTACAAGAGGAGTGCACAGCAAAGCAACTCCAAATAACAAAGGAGATCCAAAAGGAAGAAGGAGTAATGGCATTCAAGATGAAAGAGGTCCAAGACCTATTTGTAGGCCTATTGAAGGAGGAAATTGAAGGAAGAGCTCTCAAAACAAAGGTGCATGCATGAAAGCTACCTGTAAAAAAGCTAGAAGAAAAGACCTACAAAGAGGAGAAAATAGATCACCTATCCATTTGACTAAAGGCACATTTGGATAGAAAATTCACCAAAGTATGTGACACTTATTTGCTATAGATTATCAAGTACTAGGAGCAAATAAAAGAACTATTCAGGGAGTTGAAGGGTGAAGGGAGAGGTATGCAACTGGAACTTCCCAGAAAAGAGCATATCCAAGAAGGAGTACTGCCAATGACAAGGGCTTAGCTAGAGAATCCTAAAGAGGAACTTCACCTAAAAAAGTAACCATAGTTCCTTATGTCCAACTAGCAATTTCAATTGTAGACTCTTTTGAAGACACCATAGATATTATAGTTAAGGTGTTAACCAATCTACCTTGCTATGATACTTAGTATTGGACTTTAGTTCTATAGATATGTATTAGACAAAGGAAATTTAGTTCTATACATAACTTTGTGCCAAATGCCTTTGGTGTTCTTTGACCAAGTAATAGTTCATCAACCAAGTATTAAAACCTATTTATTTTGGAAGATCTGACACCTTTTGTGACATGTGTTAGAAGCCTAACTAGTCAATAGTATATTATGATAAGGTAGGCTTAGGATACTAAGTGTGTGATGTAGGACTAGTCAAGAGATTACCACATCCTATGAACTTCTTTATGGAGTTAGGAAATGTATATAAGGCTTAGGCCCGATGAGTAAAATGTTCATTTCATAGCCAACTTTGTACATAGTTTGAGTTCAAGTGATCATTTGATTGTAAAGCAAAGTACCATTTAAGATTTGTTGTTCTTGTTTTTTATATGTTAGTAGAATGTCCCAATATGAGTAGAGTTGAGGAATTTTGTGAGTAGGAACACAAGTGCTTGAGGCCTAAGGGAAATTTTTACTTGATCAAGATGTTGGATGCATGAGGGTTTTGAAATAGCAAAGTATTGTAGTGAGGAACTTATATGGTTAAGATCATTACTAGTACCATGGAATTGAAAAGTAGAAACTTTCAGCCAACAAGAAGACTTCTTCAGGGTTGTGCCCTTTTAGAAGAGTAGAAAAAGACAACAGCCAAGACATCTTAAGAGCAAAGTGATCTTTGGACCTAAGCAAACCATCCCTTTCAAGATAAATTGGAAAGGACCATAATGTGATTAGTTTTCATTTTCTATTTCTGTAGTGCATCACCATCAGTGATACTGCACTCTTTTAGGAGTGGTTCTTGCCTAAGAGGTTAAAGATGAAAGTGTAAAGGATTATGATTTTTGACACATCATTTCATTTCTACTTATTTTTTACCTATATCTTCTAGGGAATAACCTATTCTTATCAATTATACTATCATTTGGTGTGGTCTAAGTCATCATATTGCTCTATATCAACCATAGCTTCCTTGATTCCAAGTCTCCTTGAATCTCCATGTTCAAGATCTTCTTGAATGAACCTAAATCCTTCATGCTATCCTCTAAGATCAATTGATCCTAAATTTAGCAATTTTGGATGTATCTTTCACAATTATGAGCATGTCATCCAAATACAAGACCAGAAAAATGAGGGCAAAATTTTCATTACTCACCCATTTGAATTATACATAGGTATCAAAGACACTCAATGTAAACCCTTACTCCCATAAGAAGTTGTTAAACTGCTTATTCCACTATTAAGGAGTTTGTTTCAGTTTGTATAGAGACTTTAGGACCCTATAGACTGATTACTCTTTGCCTTTCTTCAGATAACCAACACATTGTCTCATAAAAATCTCTAAATCCAATATTTTATACAAGAAGGATATGATAACAAATTTTGATCTAAAGTAAGACCAAATAATGCAACAAGTGAACAAAGTAGCTCAATAATTTAAAACTTGGATATCAATAAGAAGACTTTCTCTTAATCCATATCTTTCTATTTTGTGAAACCCTTGGCCACCAACTTGGTCTTTAAGATCTTCTTTTGTGTATCTACTTGCTTTCCATCACTTGTGCACCCTTTGGTAACTACACTAAAATAAAAGCATATATAACTTAGGGTTAAGTTTGCAGATTGTGGCTCTAAAACCACAAGTTGAATCTCATTGTTCACCAAAAAACTCCCAAGTTTTGTTGTCATGAAGCAATTTCATTTCCTTATTTATTGAGCCTTCTTGTAGGAAGTTTAGCAATCTTGGATTTATCTTTCACAACTATGAGCATGTCATCCATATACAAGACCACAATAATAAGGCAAAAATTGCATTACTCATCTATAGATGGAACTTGTAAATAACTATACTAAAAGGAGATAGATTTACCAAATAAGCCATAATATTGACAACTTTAGCCAAAAAGCTTGTGGTAAATTTGAATTGGCTCAACATACTCCATGACTATTTTAACAATGTTCAATTGTTCTTCTCTACATATATTTCATAGTGAGATTGGGAACTATCTCCTCATTTTCATATAACACTCCATATTCACTTGGAATATACTCTTTGTTGCTTTTTGTATCTAAATATCTCACCTTTCTTCCACTTTGAGTCTCAACTTATGCTTTCCACTTCTTAAAAAGTGGCAAAGACCTCCTACTTAAATTACATGAAATAAATATATGAAAATTTTGGATAGTCATTTATGAAGGAAACATAAGAATGGTTCCTAAAAATATGAGGTAGTAGGGGATGGACGCCATGTGTTCAAATATATATACTCAAGCATCTCCTTATAATAGTAAGTTACAAATCCATAATCACCTTACTTGTGCTTTTGATATATGCAATGTTAATGATATTCCAACTTGCTCCACTACAAATTAGTAACAAGTTTTTCTTATGGAGTAGAACCAATTCTTTCTTACTCATATGACCTAATTTTTTGTGCCAAAATGATTCATCTCCTCTTTAGATTTAGCTATATTTGCCTCTCCATGAACAAAGACATTGTCTAGCACATACAAGTTCCTTTTGCTCGTTTCCCTTCAAAGACAACTTTGCCTCAAGCCATGACTTGAAGTATACCATCTAGCAACATGCCTTTGAAAAAATTTGATAAATACCAAAAACAATCAAATAACACAAGATATAACCTTTAACTCAAGTTTGAGGTGACATCCACAATGAAAATCAATTTCTTTACTAATTGATTAAATATATATAAGATCTTTGATAAAAGAATAAAGTTATGGAAGTTTTTCCTTGGGAAGAAAAATGATGTGATAAGGAGATGGGAGGGATTACATATATGAACATGGGCCAACATGGTTCTATGTTGGAAGAGTAAAATGGGATATACTCCATGATCTCACATAACAAATTTGAGGTGCTAGATGAGTAGTATCAACTATGGTAATCCCTCTAAATCCATATGTCAAAGAACAAACTGAAAGCATTGTATGCTATTCAATTGCATGAGTTTCCCTAACAAGAATATAAAATAAAACATCATACCAAAAGCCAATGAAGAAATTATAGACCCAAATAAAAAAGGGAGACAAAACAAGGATAAAGAACAAGAGAAGACATAAAGGAGATGCAAGAAGGGTTTATTTGCAGTTAAAAGAGGTCACCAAATCCTCCAAAATTGACTTTATAGTCAAGTCATACTCAAACACCAACCAAGACCTCTCACTACCCCTTTTGCCAATCCAAGGAAGTATGTAACTTAGTGGTTCCAATATAATAGCAATGCTTATTCCACAAGTTATTTGATTCCCTATAGTGTGATTTTTTTTTATGTTCTTTATCAAAAGACATACACATTAGATAAAAATTGGAAACATATTAAGCTGAATCAATAAAATCCAAAAGGTGAGATGGCATAAGATCTCCAAAACATTGGGATGAGATATTAATCTTAGAGCATTTAGAATGAAAGAATTATGAAGTCAAAAATTCTACATCTAAGAAGTATCATCTACATTTAAGAAGTATAAAATGATTGTTGTTTTATGGATTGCATTAGCTAAAGTTTTCTATAGAGCAACAAGAGCAAATTTTACTTAAAGTAAGTTGAAAAATAGGAAACAAATGGGAAAGTGATAAGAAAATGATACAAACATAATACCTCTATAGTTTGGTATGTTGAATGATCTCATTATCCTTGAAAAATGCTTCAATTAATACATCCTTAGATCCATTATACCTCCAAGGCTAGATGAACAAAGGAGTGAACTTATAACATATCATATACTTGGAGACATTTTGTTGATATTGCTCTGCTTACCACCCAAGTAGGATTTGAGGTGATAATCTTCTTCAAAATTACATAAGTAGAAGATCTATAATCACAATATCTGCCACTATCATTTGATTACTTAGCTTTATTACCAAACTTTATCCTAACTTGTATCATTTGATATGGATATCCACAACTATCATTTGATTAGCTCCTAGTGAAGAATCCACTTGATTGTACCATTGTATATGCTTGTCTTTGATAGCATCAATGAAGAGCTATTTTGTAACCTTGAAAATGCAGCGGGATATATGGATCTTTATTACATCTAAGGTAGTACCACAATCAGTTATGAAGATCCAAATAGATGTAGCAAACCTATTCAAGTCTCATCATTCTAGAGAAATTAGTTGGTGTGAGTAGGAATGCTTGATGCAAGGTCACGCTAGGATCCAAGAGCTTGTAAAGTAGGAGCTAAGACTTGTCTTGTAGTAGATGGAATGAATGTACCCATTAGAAAAGAATATATAGTTGCTAAGACCATCATAGAAGATTATAAAATTTTGGTCCAATTTAAAGATATTGAAAGATAGAAGATCATCTTATGCATAGGAGGACAAACTATCTCTTGCTTTTGAAGAGAAAAGATCCATTCTCCACTTACATCATATGTTGCTAATATTGTTCTATCACTAGTCATATAACATGAGAAATGAAAAGGTGCAAAATGTACACAATTACCCAACAATGCTACAATGTTCCATAGATAATAGGCTTAGATCTCCACACAAAATTGGTGTATGTTTGTCTTTGTGTGCCAAGTTCCTTATTACACACTCAAAATTCCTTGGTCCAATAATATCACAGGAGACTCTAATGATCCTCTTCTAATGATCCTCTTATGATAGTCTCTCAAATGTGATAATGAGGTAAAAAGAAGTGGAAGTGTGTAAAAGAAGTAGGTTGGTTGATGAGATGTGGTACTCAACAAATTCAAAACTTGTATGTTTTCTTTTTTTTCTATTGTTTTAGGAGAATAAACGAAATTCCTGGTAGTAAAATAGGGAAACCATGTAAAGTCCGCATGTCTTTGCCAAAACTTTTGGCCGGAGGCTGTCTTTCCAAATATATGGAATAGTCAAAGTTGCTTCCTCGGATGTAGCCACTGTAGCCTTTGGCCGAACGCCACTGGGGCCTTCGACTACTTTGCTCTTGACAAATCATTACCGCAAACACTTGTACAACCAAATGTACTATGAAGAATTTGGACTTTTGACCAAAGAAGGTGGACCTTTGCCTACTTGCCAAAGGTTCTTCTTCCAAAGTCCATACCAAGTTTGAATGCACTGCTTAAAGAACTGCCACCATCACACAAAGAGTGCTAGCATGCTTGAATAGTGACTGATTACTATTTCTAAGGCAAGTCCAAAGGTATAAAGTCAGTAACTTCAAAGGCGGTCAATGCTGCATTTATTGATGAAAACCTTCCAAGAAGCAAGTGAGTGAAAGTGTTGCAAGTGCAAGTAACGAAGAGTGTAAGAAAGGAGGTGAGCATTCTATCTTTAAGAATGAGAGTTAGGAAGTTGGTGAAGCTGTGAACTCCAGGTCAAAAGCTCATGGCCTTTAATCTAGGACCTTCCCTTAATCCCCTCACCTCAGCTCTTAACAATACTGCCTACTCCACAAGTTATATGTATACAGGAAGTTTAGACTCCGTACATCACTTCTTCATCTTTGTCCAGATCAACCTAAATCAAAATGCTTATCATTTCACTTCGTCGTTAATATCTTTTCAGGATCCAAAATATTTATTTCCTCTTGGTCTTGTATTTGTATCTTTTTCCACAAGGGATGCGATCCATAAGAATGTCGTCGCCATATTCTGTCGGCTCCTAAGAATGACGAAATAGAACGGCTAATGACTATCCTAGCACCAACAGCTTAGGATAATCTGTTGGTGCCGTGCCAAAGGCAGCTGACGTGCAGATTCAAAAGGTATCAGTTGATTCAATGCTGGCAAAAGGATCTGATGAAAATTTGACTCCTTTTAACGTTACTGATTATATGTACAGCAAAAAATTCAAATCATCTGTGAGGATCTCGATAGTGGAGAAGCTTTAGGTCGTTACTTTGATACTCATAATATTCAACAGTCTCGTTCAGGTTCCACTGTTCAAGTTTACAGGGAGTTTGTTCATTATGTGCAATCGTATAATCACTACATCTATCTGCAGCTTTTCTGAAATTTTATACACATCTTCTTCTTCCTCTGCAGAGTTCTCGTCCAGGCAAATTTTGTCCATAAGTATCATTGTTGTTGAACATAAAATCCTCTAGATAATACACTTGTGTTCAGATTATCCAGTCGGTAGCTAAGAACCATCTTCATTGGTATGGAGAAGAAAGCGAAGTGATTTGGAGAACTTTTCATAACTCGACGAAAGATATTTACTCCACCTCGAGCCAAGACACGCTTCAATGGGACAGCGAAGGGAACGTGGTCAACAAGTACTATTGATAAATACAACGTTGTCAATAAATACCACTCGGTCCCTCTCTTCCGAATGCGCAAAGTCTGCAAACTCACGTTCAGATCGGATCGAATCGATTAGGAGTAAAGGCCTTTATAGAACTGCTTCAAATTGGATCTCTAAAGACTAATTCCAAAAGAGACAGAACGGGGTGTTGATTATGTAACCGGGCGTTCTTACAACATTCAGCTGATGTATATGGGACTTGTGAGTCCCATATACATCAGCTGAATTTGTACGGGGAGATATGGAGAGGAGCATCTTGTGTTACCATAGTTAGTTTTGTATTATTCATGGTTACACTTTCTAATGTGGAGTTTCTTAGAACCATCAATGACACACCATGCTTGATGTGTCTTTGATGTTTTACCTTGCAAAGAGTAAAGACTCATGTGGAAAGGATGTACAAGGATTATGATTCGACCATTTAGGATACTCATGTGAGCCAAGTGATCACATCAACAACAATGACACTCAAGATTACACACATTTCTTCTATTCCTTTGTTGGTTGTTCCAATGATACCAATCAAGTCATGAGAGTGGTTAGCATCTCAGGCGGGTTATATTTTGGGGTTATTTGAGACTTGTTTTCCATGTCCACATCTATTCTATAAATTACCCCGTACACTCCATGATGAGACTAGACAAGCTTTTTTGCCTACCATTTGATCATTTGGCACATGATCTTTTGGACAAGTTAGCATGGTTTTTATTCCTCATACTACCTCGATGGTGTCTTTGTTATGCTAGAGGGGGACGTGCAAGGCATAGAGAGGTGGTTGCTAGATTTTATCAATTCCGAGCAAGAGATTGGGTTGCCCTACATGAGGAGTCGGTTAGGATTGCACGTTTTAGGAGACAGATTTTGCCACAAGATACCACAAAGTCCACTCAATTACGACAGTGTAGGATATTGGGTCAAGCAAGAGAGCTTAGTAGAGCAACACTAGCGTTATGCTCTTTGTTTATGGCTAGTCCCATTGATGAGACTATCTCTTCCCTACGCTCACTACATCCTATGGCAAGAGAGGGAGTACCATTAGAGGTCTTAGATTATCAGCCTAAGCAACTTTTAGGTCTTGATAGGTCACTTTTTGCACAAGCATTGTGCATACTTCCTTGCCTCTCCTCAAGAGGCTTGTTAAGGATGGTATATGAGCATATGAGAGATTGCTTTCAAGTAGATAGTCCTTTTAATGGATTTACCAAGTTGTTTTAAGTGGCTCAAGCTATTTCAAGGGGAGAGATTCCTACGTCAATTAGTTGAGTGTTAGGAGCTAGTCTACTTCTTGTGATGGAGAAGGGCATGGGAAGCATTAGATCAATTGCTATTGGAAAGATCTTTTTGCACTTGGTTAGCCGCACCATTGTCCTTTAGCATCAATCTCACTTTGGAGAGCACCTCAATCTACATCAACTTGGAGTTGCCACACTTGGACGTTGCAAGGCTATTTCCCTATGCATTAGTACACTCCATTTAGAGTGGGTTGTCCTACAAGTGGATGTTGAGAACACTTTTAATAACATCTCTCAAGCATCTATCTTTAGAGAGCTTAAGGAGGCAGTGGATCCTTGGCAAGTCTCATTCTCTTTGTATGGTTGTTCTATGCTTTTCCTACTTCCCTTTACTACCAGCATGGTTGGTTACAAGAGGGAGTAATCATCTTGGAGTCAATTATTAGAACACAACAAAGATCCTTTAGGGGGACCTTTGTTTGTCATGGCTTGCTTTAGAGCTCTTTTATCTACTACTTTGGCCATGCCAAGTTGTGAATTTCCCTCCTTAGCAAATGATACACACATTGTGGGCCCCATATATCAGATTAGGCAGGCCTTTGATCGCTTGACTACCAAGCTACATCTTGTAGGCTTGAGAGTCAAGGTGTCAAAATGCAAAGCATGGTATCATTCAAGTATCCCTTCCCACCTCTGAGCTTCTAAAGAGGTGTGTTACATCTACATATGGACTATGCATTCTTGGAGTGCCAATAGGATTTGAGGAATTTTTCACATGCTTCTTAGACATTGCCCTTGTGGAGGATATTCTCCATGTGGATGACTTTCCTCTATTAGGAAACCATAGGTGGCTTTTGATATACTTTCCACTAGTATTGCTTGTTGACCAACTTACCTTTTTGCATGGTTCCTCCTTCCTTGACTTTCTTATTACATCTTAGAGCTTTTGATTGGAGGATCATTGGAGTCTTTAGTGACATCATCATACCATGGACATTTTACTGTATGAAGGGGGATTTGACACATAGATAGGCATCTTAACCAATCTTATGTAGAGGATTAGGCCTATTATCTATGAAGGAGATAGTGCCTATAGCATTTTTGGATAGTTGAGCTCTCTTGACACCCCTACTTTCCTCTTTTTTGTGGTTGTTGATAGGCCAGTTTTGGAGACCTATGTGACCAAGGTGGAGGAAGAATCCTTTTCTCTTGAGATGTTATTGTGGTAGACAAGAGATGGTCTATCTCCATGGGCACATGAGGACTTTCCATCCTTTTTTCCATTACCATCAGATTGGACCAAAGGTTTGTAGTCTTCCTTGATGGAGAAAGAGAGTCAATATATGCTACATTCTCTCTTAGTTGACTTGTCCATTTTTTTAGTCACTAGAGCACGTCTTTGCTTTTGCTCTAGCAAGGATACAAACTCTTGGATCCTAGCTCAACCATGCATTAGTGCATTCAAACTCAAACCTACCACTTTCCTTATAGCCATGAGATTCCTCCTAGGTTTGGTCCACCTGTTTGCATCTTTGTTACTCACTTATGAGTGTGGTTCTACACTAGATGCAGTAGTAGTCCATATGACAAAATGTCCTTGTGGAAATAGAGAATAGCTACCCATGATACCATTGAGGATAGTATTTGCTATGGCACAAGAGAGTGGATACCTTGCTTGGAGGGAGCATTCATATTCTTTGCAAACAACTCATGTCAAAGCATACTTATACTTGGTCCAAGATGATAAGTGATAGTGGCAGATGTTGTGATTATAGATCCTATGCATGATGGAGTTTTTGGAAGGAGTGATTACTCATCCTCTTGGATGGATGGGACGTGGTGCTATTGCATGTAAAGTCTCCAAGTATAGGGGTATGCAGCAAGGTCACCTCTTTGTTCCTCTAGCCTTGGAGTTATATGGAGAAATGGACATGTGTTTGACACATTTATCAAGGAGTATGCAAGAGCTTATCATATTAGGCGCCAAGGGGTACCACTCTCACTTTCATACTTTGTGGTATATTTTAGACAATGTGTGTCCATTGATCTACAAAGAGCATTGGTTGGTGCAATCTATAGGAGAGCAATCACTCTAGGTGATGCTTCATTGGATGCTCCAATATTTTGTAGACCTTTTGACTTGCATAGCTTGGATATCTTAGGTGCGGTAGGGCAGATTCCTCATACTAATACTATTTGGGCCTAGCTCTTTTCTACCTTGTAGGGCTTGATGGGTACCTATCATCCTTCTTGTGTTCTATGAGGTCAGCTTTCTTTGAATATCTATCACAAATCAATCAAATCTGAAAGTGGTTTTTCCAATTATGTATTGCTAGATCCCTACTTTTTACTACCAATAAGAAGGGTGACCGCATAGGATAACAAAGTAGGATAAAAAAGAAGATAGGAAGACCCCGTCAAGCAATACAAGGATAAAACACAAGAGGTAAAATAAGACTTAGTCTCATTTACTACCATTTTAGTGTAAATAAGAATGGTGACATCCAAAGACAACAAGAAGTACAAGGATAAAATATGAAGGGTAAAATAAGACTAAATCTTATTTATTGCCATTTTAGTGTAAATAAGAATGGTGACATCAAAAAATAACAAGAAGGATAAGAAGACCCAATCAAGCAGTACAAGGATGAAACACAAGAGGTAAAATTTCATATAAGCTGCTCTATTTTCTATAAACTTTATATTTCAGTAGCATATTTCATGCATAAGTGTGTGCATTGTCCTATAGAGACAATCGCTGGTGCAATCTATTGGAGAGAAATCAGAAAAGGAGATGTTTCTTGGGATGCTCAGTAATTTATAAACCTTATAACTTGCATAACATAGATATCTTAAGTGCAATAGGGAAGATTTTCATACTGATATTATTTGGGTTTAGCTCCATTTTACCTCTTTCGCTCATCTTTGTATAGCTTGATACATTCTTCCCATTCTTCATGTTTTCTATGCAATTGCCTTTTCTCTCATTTACCACAAATATGAAACCAGACATTTAGAACAATAGGGAGTTTAATTAGCATTTTCTCACTACCTGTAAAAATTTATTAAAATTTGTTACGAGTACCCATGAAAATATCTCCATGAAGGGTATCAAGGATACTCTAATTTATTTTGGGAAGATTCCATATCCATAAAATATTTATGGATTCATGAACCAGAGCTTATTACAGGGTTAGTGGGGTTCCTCATACTATTCATTAATCCACAAACCTTAATTAGGAATATTAATGCACCCTCCAAATTAATTGAATTTGGAAGATAGATGTCACACTTAGGATCTCTTCATATGAACCAAAAATTCTCATTCCTCTTTGAGAACTTTGGGAATCATTTCTAGTGGTGAGAATTGCAAAGGCACACCACTAGTTTTCATTCAAATGTATCATAAAATCTCACACCTCAAATGCTCATTATTTTTCATTGACATTTCTTGCTCACAAGATCTTATTGATATTTCTTGCTTGTATTTATCAAAATCCCTAAATCAATGCAATTTTTTAGTACCCACCATACACTAGTGAAGGAAATAAAAATTTTATGGAGACATAGATTTTAGGTAGAATGAGAAGGTGATATTGACAATAGTTTTTGAGGAGTGGAAAAATGAAAATAGGATGAGTGAGGTTTGAGAAAATGGATGGAAGCATGGAGTGGCAATGACATTGAAGAAAATGAAATAATTTTGAGGTGGTGGAATTGTGTACATAAAATTCATAGCTTTAGGTAGACAAGGTTTACAAAAAAAACTACAAAAGTACTCAACAAAGTTTACAAATCTTTATCTAGATATTTCTTGAAGTATTGAAAGTAAGAAGGTTGTGAGTGTGCACTTGTTGCCAAATAAATAGTGATGAAATTAGATATATTTCCTTTTAATAGTGTATGGAGATGTTATCTTCATGTGTCAATGAGCAACTTGAAAATAGGTCATAAAAATATGCAAATCACATAAAACTTGGAAATCTTGCAAAAGGATGCTAAAGAATTGACGGTACTTTATATTGAGAAAAACTTGACTAAGTAAGCTGGTTACTTTCTTGCTTGTTCTAAAATTGTTGTAGCACTACACTTGCTTTGAGTTTAATTTTGTATTTCTTGACCCATAGTTTAGTGGAAAATTTTATGTAAAACTCATTATATTTTTGCTTATTGGTTTAATGATTCTTATCTTGTATTCAAGGCTTGTGATGTTCTGAAAGACACTACAAAAGACCAAGACTGAGGAGAAAAATAGGAGAATAGAAGATCATATTGGGACATTTGAGTGTGTGGGAAACTCCAAATACCTAGCATGAGCTTTGGCTTTGGTATTTATAGGGAGCATACAAGGCTCTAGAGAAGCTTCTCAAGGAGCTTCCTTCTAGAAGCTGTCTACTTGGCATGCTAGTTAAGCTACTTGGAAGCTTTTGGAAGCTACCTACTTGGGGTGCAAGCTAAGCTAGCCTAGCCTCCTCCTAGAAGGTGCCACTTGGCATGCATGTTACTCATACTTGGGAGGGTACCAAGTAGCTTCCTAGATACTTCTAAAATATTTTAGGCTAATTTGGCATATTTTCTACTTTCTTAGCCTTGACTAACTTTGTTACTAAACTCCATATTGTTACATATTCCCGTAATGCTAGTTGGTGATGTCCTTATTGCCGTTGAAACTTGAAACTCCTAGATGGCCATTTTCATTCTATAGATGAGAAAGAGGCTCCCAAGTGGCATCATGAAGGGAATACCCTTTCTAGAGGACTTTGTACTTGGTATGTTGTTGACAGCCTTGTTGAATGTGGCAATGTGCAAGGATCCAATCAACTTCATACTCTTCATGATCATTGATACGGGCTGGAGGAGGAAGAGGTAGGACATGAGAGGAAAAAGAAGATGGATTAGGAACAAAGGGTTTCAACTTAGAAATATGAAAGACAAGGTAGATGCGCATATGACCAAGCAAGGCAAGTTGATAAGCAACAAGAGAAATGATTTGGGTGATATCAAAGGGTCCTATCCAACTAGGAGCAAGTTTATGGACTTGGGTATCAAGTGGGAGGGGTAGGTTACTAGATGAGAGCATGACCTTATCACCAACTTGAAAGGTGAGATCATGATGATGGTGGTCTGCATATTAATCTTAACAATTTTGAGCAACCAGGAGATGAGATTTGGCTTGTTGGGGCAATTGGGATATGGTGGTCAAGAAGGTAGAAATATGAGATAGATGAGTAGCAAGAAGAGATTCAAGAACAAGAGATCTTGGCCAAAATTGAGGAAGAAAGGAGAAAATTTGGTGCTTGCATGTTTGGAATTATTGTATGCAAATTCCATAGCTGCAAGATATTCATCCCAATTGGTATGGTGAACCTTGACAAAGACACAAAGGATATTCTCCAAGGTACAATTTGCAGGTTTAGTTTGTCCAATAGTTTAAGGATTATAGGTTGTGGACAAAGCAAGCTTGGTTACAAGTATCTAGAAGAGTGTTTGCCCAAAATTTCCAATGAATTGAGGATCATGGTCAAAGATAAGTACACAAGGCATCCCATGATGCTTGAAAATAGTGTTAAAGTAGATTTGCGCTAATGTTAGAGCATCCACGGTATCAAAGGTTGGTGCCAAATGGATTTGCTTATAAAGCTAATCCACCAACACCACTATCGCTACGTGACCTTGCTTTGTCTTGGGCAAGATACAAAAAATCCAAGCTCAAGTGTTCCCATCAAGTAGATAGAATAGGGAGTGGTTGAAGGAGTCCACTTAGTATATAGTTGTTGATTTCGTTATGTTGGTAACTTTCATATGATTACAAAATCTCAAACATCCCATGCCATGTTGGGCCACACCATTAGCTTTGGGGGCTACCCAAGGTCTTGCCCACACCCATGTGACCAACGATTGGTAATTCATGGGCTTCTTGGATGCGCACAAGTCGGAGATCACCTTTGACTAGAACATATATCCGGTTCTCATGGAATAGAAAGTTTTCCTTGAAGAAGAAGGTGTTTTACTCCTTGTCACATGTTGGAAGACAACCTTGTACCTTGAAAGAAGAGATCTTGTTGTAGAGCTATCCTAAACTCAATTTGGACCTTAGAGTTGACTGACACCATCATCATTGCCACCGTGATGAGAGGAAGGGATTTCAAATCATGTTGTTGTGATAGGGCAACAAGGATGATATGGAACCAATTGGGTTTGTACTCAAGTTTGATGTCAAACAATTGGAGTTGCTCCTCCCATCAATGATGTATACTCTTCACGTGTTCCAAATTTAATGTCTGCAACAAAGGTTTGTGATCAGTTTGCATGATCAACTATTTTCCCAAGAGGTGATCTTGGTGGCATATACCATTGCTAGTTGTTCCCAATCTCATATAGAGTAATTCCTTTCCATAGTATTTAATTAGCAATACACAAAGGCAATATGATGTAATCCATCTAGGAATTCTTGTTGCAACAAATCTCCAATGGCAAAGTTAGAAGCATCAAAGTCAACCACACAAGGTTGTTGAGGATCATATGCTTGAGAATGGGTCTTGAAGACACCATATGTTTCAGCTTTTGGGATGCTACTTCATGCTTGGTGGTCCATTGAAAGCTTGAGTTTTTCCCCAATAGGTTGGTCAATGGGTGCTGCCACATGCGCATAATCATGAATCATCGGATGAATCATCGGTAAAAACTTGCCAATCTATTAAATGCTCATACCTCTATGGCATCCTTTGGAGTAGGCCAACTAATAATGGCCTTGATTTTCTCTTCTTCTATCTTGATCTCTTTTGATAAGATCTTGTGATCCAAGAAGGTAACTTCCTTTTGCCAAAAGGCACACTTTGACTTCTAGCAATAAAACTTCCATTGACATAATTGCCTTAGGACTTCTTGCACATGATTTGTATGTTTTGCCTCCATCTTGCTATAGATTAAAATTTCATCCAAGAACACCACCATGTACTAATCCAATAGTCCATCAAACACCCAATGCATCTAATCCATGAAGACTATTGGAGCATTAGTGAGCCTAAAAGGTAGAACTCTTCATTCAAAATGCCCATACCTTATGCAAAAGGTAGTATTTTTCATATCCTTCTTATCAATTGAGATTCTCCAATAGCGACTACAAAGATCTAATTTGGAGAAGTATTGTGCCACTCAATTGATCAAGCAAGTCATCAATTCTTCATTGTTTTTTTATTGAGCCCATGATAATCAATACATAAACAAAGTCCTCCATCCTTCTTTGGGACAAATAGTATCGGTGCTTCCCTTGGAGATGTACTATGTTGTATGAAATCCTTCTTTAACAACTTTGTAAGGATAAAGAATATGTAATTCCTTTGCTAATTGCATGGACATCCAATTCTCTAAACTTCCAGAATCAACCAAAATCCTACAAGCACAATCTAATATCATACCTTGCAAGTGAAGCAAACTTGCATAGGTTGAGCTCTCAATCCCATTGGAACTAATCAAGTTCCCAATAAGCAGCTTGAAATTTCCTAATTGGATTCATCATTTCCTTGATCATTCTACTCCACAAACTCCATCTAGGCAACTTGTCAAGGTTCTTCATTCTTGAGTGGACATTCAATGATGCAATGTCCAATTTGGCGACAATAAAAACAATCACCATTTTGTTGCAATTTTTCTCTATTTGTGGTGCCAAGTGATCTCCATTGAGTGACATCAATCTCCATTGGTGTTGGCTCCTCCACCCATATATGTTGTATTGGTAGGTTTTGTGGAGGTCAAGGTCAAGACCAAGTTGTTGCAACAAAGAATGGAATCAAAGTATTTGGCCAATTGCATGGCTTCCCCCAAGTGTTGTGGCTCTTGCATAGTTATTGCTAATTTTGTTTGTGACTTCAAGCCCCTCACAAATTGATCTAGAGCTTCACTTTCTAGTATATCTAGAATTTTCATAATGGTGTTTTAGAATTGCATGATGTAATTTCTTATAGAGCCAATCTGCTTCAACTTTACCAACTTATCTCATGCAGCTCATGTGACATTTATAGCTTAGAATTGACCAGTTATTGCACTCTTGAATTCTACCCAAGTCAAGATTAGTGGAACAAATTGTCGTTCATCTTACTCCACATGGAATTGCCACCATAGTTTTGCTACTCCATCTAATTGGCTAGAAGCCAAGAGAATCTATTTCTATCCACCTTGAAGATTGGTAGCTTCAAAATAACATTCATAGTCAAACACAAAATTCTTCATTGCACCCGAAAGATTCTTGCCTTCAAATGTTTTTGATTTTGGAAACCGGATTTTGTCTTCTCCTTCTTAAACTATTGCTCTTTCTACGTGCTCTTGTTGTTGATGGTCTTGTTCATCCAACAATCAAGTAAGGTGTCCAATTTGTTACTACATAGCAATGATAACCTTAGGTATTGCTGACATAGCTTCTTCCTTATCACATTGCTCCCAATTTATCTAATTTATTAATACATAGATGCAATACATCCACCATTCTCTATAATTTTCAACCAGAAGTACCAAGGGTTCCTTGAACAAGGTTATTAGATAAAAGAAATATGCCCAAAGCGTGAGGTGATGAACCATGTGAAATAATGCTTGGATAATACTTGAACAAAAAAATCCCAATGATTTGGTAGAAATGGATTTGATGGTCCATAAATTTTATCCATCCCATTCCTGCTCTGATACCAATGTAAAAGACCAAGACCAAGGAGCAAAATAAGAGAATGGAAGATCACATTGAGACACAAGTGTGTGGGAAACTCCAAATACCTAGCATGAGTTTTAGTTTTGGTATTTATAAGGAGCATATAAGGCTCTTGAGAAGCTTCCTTCAACCACTTTCTTGGAATGCAAGCCAAGTCAACCAAGAAGCTTCTCAAGAAGCTCCCTTATAGAAACCACCTACTTGGCATGCAAGTTAAGCTACTTGGAATCTTTTAGAAGCTTCCTTCTAGAAGCTACCTACTTGGGGTGTAAGCTAAGCTAACTAGAAAGCTTCCAAAGAAGCTCCCTCTTAGAAGTTACCACTTGGTATGCATGTTACTATTTCATACTCAAACTTTGATGCCCCAAAGGAGCACATTGGCTTTATTATATAGCAAAGCAGAGACACTCAATGAGAGCATAACCCTTGGATAAGATACATGGATTTGTGACATATTATTGATCTCCATCCTCAGATTAGATGCATGCATGGGTGACATGTTGGATCTGGTCCTATCTGGTTGGTCAAACCAATGTTGACCAGAGGGAATCTTTAGAGAACCTTCTTGCAGGAATCTCCAAATTTTATGGTGAGGTATCATTGGAAACTCTTGATGAGATAAATAGAGGGAGGAGGGAAGGCAAACCACGTTTTCCCTAGGAAATAAACTATACATTTTCAAGGCCTAATTCATCTATTTAGGTCCTCAAAATTATCTCTAAAAATTTCAAGTATATTTTAGTTTCTGCTCTATTAGTAGAAGTCCCTTTTAGGTGATACCTCTTTTTGATCTATTAACTCCATCATGTATAATATCCTTTGAGATATTACCAAACTAAATTTCACTTTTAGATCATATGTCTAGCTATTGGTTCTAAGGTTTTCAAATCTATTTTGGTTTTTGCTCTATTAGTAGAAATACTCTTTTGGTGATATCTCTATCTTATTAATCATGTACATCCTTCTAGATGTTACCAAACCAAATTTCAACTCTAGATCATATGTCTAGCTATTGGTATTATAGTTACCCAATACTCGGGATGGTACCAAGTAGCTTCTTAGATATTTCAAAAATATTCTAGGCTAATTTGGCTCATTCTCTACTTTGTTAGCCTTGACTATCTTTGTTGCTAAACTCCATATTGTTACAAACACAATATATAACTATGAGATACTTACTTGCAAAGTGGGTAGTTACGTTTACTAGATCACACTTCCATGGTGTAGTAGGGACACGATTATGACCATGATACATTGACTTCCTTAGGATTTATCACTTATCCATCAATTCACTCATTGTCATCCAAAAGCTTAAACAAAAACTTCACCTTCTATGAGCTCCTTAGCCATTGTAACCAAAACCTTTTACCTTGGATGGTGCATATTTAAAGAGTATGAAAAATGTAACAATATGGAGTTTAGCAACAAAGTTAGTCAAGGCTAAAAAAGTAGTGAATAGGCCAAATTAGCATAAAATATCCTAGAAGTATCTAGGAAGCTTCTTGGGAAGCTTCCCACTAGCTTAGCTTGCACTCCAAGTAAGTAGTTTCTAGAAGGAAGCTTCTAGAAACTTCCAACTAGCTTAGTTTGCATGCCAAGTAGGCGGTTTCAAGAATGAAGCTTCTTGGTTAACTTGGCTTGCACTCCAAGAAAGCAGCTCAAGGAAGCTTCTTGAGAAGCTTCTCAAGACCCTTGTATACTCCTTATAAATACAAGAGCTAAAGCTCATGCTAGGCATTTGGAGTTTTCTCACTTTCAAGTGTCCCAATGTGATCTTTCATTCTCCTATTTTTCTCCTTGGTTTTGGTCTCTTACATTTCCCAATGTGACATTCCATTCTCTTATTTCTCTCCTTGGTTTTGGTCTTTTACATTAATATCAGAGCAAGAATGGGATGGAAGGAATTTATGGAATGCCAAATCTACTTCCACCAAACCGTTGGGATTTTCATATCCAAGTACTACCCAAGTATAGTTTCACACAATTCATCACCTCATACTTTGGACAAGATCTTTTACATATGATCACATGTTTGAGGAGCCCTTGGTGCTTCCAATTGTAACTTATAGAGAACGGTGGACGTGCTAGTTCTATGTGATGATAAATTAGATAGATTAGGAGTGGTATGATAGAGTAGCAATCATGGCGGCAATGCTTGAGATAATCATCTCTTTGCATTAACAAATTGAGTACCTTACTTGATTTTTTGATGAATGAGATCATTGATGGAGCACATAAAGAGGGTACCAATTTGAGAAGGAGAAGATTGAATCCAATTCCTTAAACCCAAGATATTCAAACATAAGAATCTCCCGTGTGTAATATAGAATTTAGTGTTTGATTGTGAACTTTATTTTGAAGCTACCAATCTTCAAGATGAGAAAAAGTAGATTCTTCTTGGCTTCTAGCCAATTGGATGGAGTAGCAAAACTATGGTGGTGATTTTGAGTGGAGCGAGCTAAAAAAAATTTTGTTGCACCAATCTCAACGTGTGCAAAATTCAAGAGTGCAATAATTAGTCAATTCCAAGCTATAAATGCTACACAAGCTACATGGGATAGGTTGGCATAGTTCAAACAAATTGGCTCTATAAGAAGTTACATCATGCAATTCCAAAACACCATCATGCAAATTCTAGATATATTGGAAGGTGAAGCTTTAGATCAATTTGTGAGGGGCTTGAAGTCAAGAACCAAATTAGAAGTAACCATGCAAGAGCCATAACACTTGGAGGAAGCCATGCGGTTGGCCAAACATGTTGATTCCTTGGTTGTAACAACTTGGTCTTGACCTCGAACTCCATAGAACCTACCAATACACTACACATGGGGGAAAGAGCCGGCACCAATGGAGATTCATGTCATTCAACGGGGACCACTTTGCACTATAGATAGAGAAAAATTGTGACAAAATAGTGGTTGTTTTTTTTGTCACCAATTGAGACATTGCATTGTTGAATATCCACTCAAGAATGGGTGATCTTGACAAGTCGCCTAAATGGAGTTTGTGGAACAAAATGATCAAGGAAACAAGGAATCCCAATAGGAGATTTTGAGTTGTCTATTGGGAGTTTGATTAGTTCCAATGAGATTGAAGGCTCAACCTATGCAAGTTTGATTCACTTGCAAGGTACAATATCTAATCAAGGTTGTAGGTTTTTGGTTGATTTTGGAAGTTCAAAGAATTGCATGTCTATCCAAGAAGTAAAGGAATTGGGTATTCCTATCAAGCCAATAATTAGAAGTAGATTGATGATAGCAGATGGTAGAAAGGGTTTTACACTCCGTACCTTACATCTTGTTACCTTCAAGATTGGGAAGGAGAATTTGGAGTGTATAAGGTTTGTAATGGCACCTCTACACTATGATGTCATTCTAGTACTACCTTGGCTTGAATGTCATAAGGTTCAACTGCATTGGATCCAACAAAAAATTCAAGTACAACACCAAAGTAAGAATTTCCAATTAGTTTGTCTGGCACCTTTGAGTAAGACATCTAAGAATATTCAGTCCCAAGATGAGAAGTTTATTGAGAAGGTAACCATAGAGCAAGCCTTGAAGGGAGATGAGTCCTAAGATGGGAATTTTTCTAGGAAGGCAACCATGGAGCAAGCTTTGGAGAGAGATGAGTCCCTAGATGAGAAGTTTGTTAGTTAAGCAACCATAGAGCAAGCTTTGGAGGAAAATAAGTCTATTTTTGTAGTGTGGATCAATCCAATTGCACAAGGACAATCTGAGGAGGGTCAAGAGCCTCATCAAGCAATGGTTGATTAGATAGTTCAAGAGTTTGCGGACGTGTTTCTGGATGAACTGCCAAAGGGATTACCTTCTGATCATGGTATGCCCTTTAGGATTGAGTTATTACCAAGGAGTACTCCAATGAGTAGACCAATCTATCGGCTCTCACCAAAGGGGTTAGAGGAGTTGAAAGACACTTACAGATTTATTGGAAGGGATTTTATACAACAAAGTACCTCTCCTTGAGGAGCACCAGTAATATTCATTTCCAAGAAGGATGGAGGACTTTGTTTGTGTATTGATTACCATGGCTCAATAAGCAAACAATGAAAAAATGCATATCCCTTGCCTTGGATTGATGATTTTCTTGATCAATTGAGTAGAGCACAATACTTCTCCAAGTTAGATCTTCATAACGGCTATTGGCAAATTCCAATTGATAGGGAGGATCTGCAAAAGATTGCTTATTGCGCAAGGTATGGGCATTTTGAGTGGAGAGTTCTACCTTTTGGGTTCACTATTGCTCTAGCCGTCTTCATGGATCAGATGCATTGGGTATTGGATGGACTATTGGATTGGTATGTGGTGGTGTTATTGGATGATATCTTAATCTATAGCAAGACAAAGGCATAACACGTGAATAATGTGCAATAAGTCCTAAGACAACTACAACATTGGAAATTTTACTACAAGAAGTCAAAGTGTGCCTTTTGGTAGAAGGAAGTTACCTTCTTGGGTCACAAGATCTCATCAAAGGGGATCAAAATGGAAGAGGAGAAAATCAAGGCCATTATTGATTGGCCTACTCCAAAGGATGCTATAGAATTATAGGCATTTAATAGATTGGCCAGTTTTTATTGATGGTTTATCCACTATTATACTCATGTGGTTGCACCATTGATTGACCTCTTGGGGAAGAACTTGAGCTTCTAGTTGACCACCAAGCATGAAGAAGCATTCCAGAAGTTGAAACATATGGTGTCTTCAAGACCCATTCTTCAACCATATGATCCTTAACTACCTTGTGTGGTTGATTTTGATGCTTCTAACTTTGCAATTGGACCCATATTGCAGCAAGAATTCCCAAATGGACTATATCCCATTGCCTTTGTGTCTTGCTAACTGAATACAATTGAAAGAAATTACTCTGCTTGAGATTGGGAAAAACTTGTAATGGTATATACCACCAAGGTATGGAAGCATTTCCTCTTGGAGAAACAAGTGATCATGCGAACTGATCACAAACCATTGTTGTAGACCTTACACTTGGAACACATGAAGAGTCAACATCATCAATGCGAGTAGCAACACCAACTGTTTGATATCAAACTTGAGTACAAACCAAGTTGATTCCATGTCATCCCTGATGCCCTATCACAATGACCTGTTTTGAAATCTCTTCCTCTTATCACGATGGCAATTACAATGGTATCAATTGACTCCAATGTCAAAAATGAGTTCTGATCAACTCTACAACAAGATCCCTTCTTCTAGATGGTACATGGTTGTCTTGCAATATGCAACAAGGAGTACAACATCTTCTCCTTCAAGGAAAGCCTTCTATTCTATGAGGATCGGATCTATGTTTCAGCCAAGGGTGATCTTTGACTTGTGTACCTTCAAGAAGCCCATGATTTACCAATTTTTGGTCACATGGGTGAGGACAAGACCTTGGGTACCCTCCAACACCAATGGTGGTGGCCCAACATGGCACAAGATGTTTGGGAGTTTGTCCAATCATGTGAGAGTTGCCAATGCAACAAGGCCAAAAATATTAAAAAACTGATTAGACTCCTTCAACCACTCCCCATTCCATCTACTCATTGGGAACATATGAGCTTAGATCTCATTATCTCTTTACCCAAGACAAAGCAAGGTCACACAACAATTGTAGTTTTTGTGGATAAGCTTAGTAAGCAAATCCATTTGGCACCAATAGTTGATATTGTGAATGTTCCAACCTTGGCGCATATCTACTTCAACAATGTATTCAAGCATCATGGGATGCCGCTTGTACTCATCTCCGACCATGATCCTTGCTTCATTGGAAAGTTTTGGCAAGCATTTTTCCAGATACTCAGCACCAAGCTTGCTTTGTCTACTACCTATCATCCTCAAACTGATGGACAAACTGAGCATGCAAATCTTACCTTGGAAGAAATGCTTTGTGCCTTCATCAACATTCACCATACCAATTGGGATGAATGTCTTACAAATGCAGAGTTTGCATACAATAATTCTAAATAGGTAAGCATTGGATTTTCTCCTTTCTTTCTCAATTTTGGCAAAGACCCACTTGTTCTAAATTCCCTTCTTACTCCTCCTCCATCTCATGTCCCTCATACTTCCATATTCTTGACCACCATCTCTCAATCCCTCCAACAAGCCAAATCTCATCTCCTTGTTGCTCAAAATTGGCAAAAACAATACGGAAACCACCATCTTTGTGATCTCAATTTTCAAGTTGGTGATAAGTTCATGCTCTCATCCAATAAGATCCCTCTCCCACTTGATACCTGAGTTTGTAAAATTGCCCCTAATTGGATAGGACCCTTTGATGTCACCTAAATTGTCTCTCTTATTGCTTATTGACCTTGCCTTGTCATATGCACATCCATCTTGTCTTTCATGTTTCCAAGTTGAAACCTTTTGTTCCTAACCCATCTTCTTTTTTCTCTTGAGTCCTCCTCCTCCTCCTCCTATCCCTCTCAATGATCATGAGGAGTACAAAGTTGCTTGTACCTTTGCACGTCGCCACATTCAACAAGGATGTCGACAACATATGGAGTAGAAGGTCCTTTGAAAATGGTATCCCCTTCATGATGCTACATAGGAACCTCTTTCTCATCTCCAGAATGCACAACTGGCCATCCAAGAGTTTGAAGCTTCATTGGTGACAAGGACGTCACTAACTAGCAATGGGAGAATATGTAACAATATGGAGTTTAGCAACAAAGTTAGTCAAGGTTAAAAAAGTAATGAATAGGCCAAATTAACATAAAATATCCTAGAAGTATCTAGGAAGCTTCTTGGGAAGCTTCCCACTAGCTTAGCTTGCACTCCAAGTAAGTAGCTTCTAGAAAGAAGCTTCTAGAAACTTCCAACTAGCTAAGCTTGCATGTCAAGTAGGTGGCTTCAAGAAGAAAGCTTCTTCAGAAGCTTCTTAGTTAACTTGGCTTGCACTCCAAGAAAGCGGCTCAAGGAAGCTTCTCAAGAGCCTTGTATGCTCCCTATAAATACAAGAGCCAAAGCTCATGCTATGCATTTGGAGCTTTCCCACTTTCAAATGTTCCAATGTGATCTTTCATTCTCCTATTTTTCTCCTTAGTTTTGGTCGTTTACAAAAAAATAAGTTCACTCTTTGTTTAGTTTGAATCATAAAGCAGACATTACCAAAAACAAGAAACAATGATAGTGCACAGAATTTGGTTGATGAAAACTCTTATCACAAGATCTTAGTCATCTTTGCCAAGATCAATCTCCACAATCAACAATCTACAATCTTGCAGGTGATCACATGAAAGCAATAATTTTCATGATAAAAAACATAGATTTTTGATCAAAATAATTTACATCAACATACACAACAAATATATTTTCCTCTACCATGAGGGGAACCATAGTTGTAATACACCATTTTATACCCAAATTTACAATGCATGTAACCAGTAACCTTTGAAGAACCAATACCCTTTGAAGAACTTTTGATCAAAGTCCTAGTAAAGCTTCATGTGATGCTTGAAGAGAGCCACATCCACAATTATGTGATAATTTTGTGCTCATACAATCATTGGGCTAAGAAATGCACTAGGTAGAATGGGAGCCTCACAAGATAAAAGACTATGTTTCCAATGAACCCTAAATCTTGACCAAATCCTTGAGGGAATCCTAACAAACCTCATCACACCCTATGAAATCCCTACAATTTTGGTTTAGTGTTCAATGAGGAAATTAGAGAATTTAATATTTCCACAATCAAATAAAAGAACCATATAATTTCTCATAGATTGGTAGGTTGATTTGAAAACAAAACAAGCTTGTGTCAGATTCAAATCTTGTAGCAATACTTCTTATAACACACAGCATACTTATTTTCCTTTTTGGGATATATGGTATATTTTTGCTCACTCTTTCCCTAACATGTACTACATTAATTAGTATCATTCAAAGTTCTCATCTAATCCAACTACTAAACTTCTCTTCCTATAACCTATTTTGGGATAAATGAAGTAACACACAATTGCAATTGGTAATTGTAATATATTTTATGTATGTTTCATTTTGGAGTACTTCTTTTGGAAAAGGTATTAGGAAAAATTGTTAAGGATATCACTAAATTTCAGTAAATAAAGTTCAATAAAAATCCCATAGAATCTACAACTAAAGCCCCTTAATATTATTATGGATATAACTAAATTTTAGTAAATAAAGTTCAATAAAAATCCCATAAATCTACAACTAAAGCCTCCTAATAGGAGGTTTCAATAATAGAAACCATGGATACTTAGGAGAAAAATAGGGATACTCATTAAAAGAATTTACGAATACCCACCAAATATAAAGGACTTTAAAATTGAATCCTTCATAAAAAAATTTATGAGTGAAAATTCAGAGAGTGCATTCAATTAACCAAGAATCAAGGGAAATCAGGTGAACTAAGTATTCATGCAAGGGAAGTAGAAACAAGGAGATCATTCCACTTGGACAATTTGATATAGCATATTTGAATTGAGAGGTTTGAAACCAAATACTTTCAAATGTGTTTAATGGTGAAAACAAAGAGTAGAATTCCCTTCAATTTGAGAGACTAATTCTCCTTCTTTTGAATTTGAGAGCTTGTGCTAATTTACCATCAAGCTACCATTGAGCCCCAAGAAAAGAGTTGTCATGAGTGTTTTGCACGGCAATAGAATAGTCAAAATTTAAGAGAATGGGAGACAACTACTATAAACATAGATGGTGGATTTAGTGGCTCATAATGAAATTGAAAAGGTTGAAAACATGGAATACCCTTCAATATCAAAATCACATTCATAACTCTAATATAATTCCTAACTTGAACCATAATCTATTTTTAGAAGGAACATTTAAGGAACTTTTGCGGAATGGTCTCATCAATACTTTCTTCTTCATCTTCTATTGTGAGTAGCAAAGAGAAATTGGAGGCAATGAGTAGCAAAGAGGAATTGGAGAAGGATCTTTTTGCCTATCATTATTCTTAGATTTTAGATTATCTTGATTACCTTGAAAATTTTGCACAAATTTATGATGGAAATTGCAAAAAACCTATACCAAAAAAAAAGCACAACTTTTAATTACATGGCTACATATTTGGTTTGACATAGCAAGTTCCAAGTTCCAATTTTGATGCAAGTGATAGATTGAAGAAAATGTAGGAGTGATATATGAAATTGTATAGGGAAGGAAACACAATAGCACAAGGAAGGACTCACCAACAAATAATACTGCCACGGATTGAGAATTATTGTTGACAAGCTAAATCATTTTTGCCTACATTTTTCCAAGACAAATGGGATGTTTGGAAGTCAAGCACACATCTCTCTACTCTCCCTTGTAAGCATGGGGTTTGGGAATGAAATTACTACAAGCAAAGGTGTGGGGCATAGGGAAGAGGAGTATGTTGGTACTAAATATATTCTTGTATCTACTACCAAGCATTCTCCATCTCCCATGGTAGTTATAGACTCAATCCCTTCTTTTATCCCAAGCATACAAGGAGTCAAACTAGGTAGAGAAAATGAGTGAGAGCATAGGCTAGAGGAAGAAATGAATACAAAACAAGAAAAAACACTTGAATAGTGGCATGAAAGAAACATCTTCACCATTGGACATAGACAAGATTCACCAAGGAGAGAAGGAGGGAAGCCAAGAGAGTAAGCAAAGAAGAGTTTCAAAGAGGAATTTTGATGTATCACCAACTATGTCATTTTTACAAGATTTGGCAAAAATTACCACTCTCAAATCAAGGTCTATCAAATCTTGAGAGAGATATGCAAAGTAGTTGAAATTGAAGCTTTGAATATAAGAACATTGGAGAAAATATGAGTGAAAGTAGAAGTTGCCAAAAGAGCTAGAGTCAAAATTGAGAAGCTGAAGGTTGAAGCACATAGGAGGTTGAGTGATGAGAAAAGGAGATCTAAGGTCAAGAAATGCAAATTTAAGGAAAGGAAACGTTTTCATAGTATAAGACTTGAGTTTGTGAGGGTCAAAAAGACACCAAAAATAAATAATACATTACTTCTCTACAATTTCAGCTCCTAATTACCCTCCTTACAATATTTACAATAGTGATCCAAAATTTACTATTACCAAATCCACATTGTGCCAATGCAAATGACTTAGAAGATAGTGAAGATACTTTTATGTAGCTTTGTTTTGTACCTCTTTGTTGTCAATAAAATCAAGCTTCCTAAAGATCATGAATGCCTAAAATAATTTTTCATATTTCTTGGTCTCCAATAAATTAAAGCTTCCAAAAGATCCAATAAAATCAAAGCATCCAAAAGATAATGAATGCCACAATGAATTCCAATATTGCAAGGTGTCAAATATTTTCCTTGTCAAAAAATAAAATACCATAAATTATGAAACCTATGAAATATTGGACCAATATAGTTTATGTTTTGTTGCACTTGCATGTTGTTGCCTCCACTAGAAGCTATTGGATGTAAGAGCAAGGGCTGGTGTTGTTTTCTTGTTTGCATTAGTTGACGTTCATATGTGCTTGAACGTGTTGGCATCTGCCAGAAGTTGTTGTAAGTGTGAGCATGCACTAGTGTGGTTTGTTAACATACATGTCTGTTGGAGGTGCTTGAATGCACTTGACCAAGTTGGAATCTGCTTGGTTTGGTAGTGAAGTAATGAGTTTGATGGTGAAGTTATGAAGTTATACATTATTATTTTAGAGAAAATTAACATTCTATGTTTAACTTTTGAAGTTATACATCAATGGTTTAACATCTATTTTCAAGACACTTGATAGGTGAACTAAGAGATTATAAGATTATAAACTCATCACTTTAGGACTGTAAGAACCATTGTATCCTTAAAAAAACATCCTAACCTTGTGATTTTGGATACCTTTTCACTCTCAAATGTACTCCTAAAAATATCTTGCCTCCCAAATTAAGAGACCTTTTAGAATTTTGAGACCTTCAAAAAACTTCTTCTTCCAAATTTCACTCTCATCTACTCTCTCTTGCACTTAGAAATTTTCTACCATTTATGAGAATAAAATGAACCGTTCCATTAATTTACATGCTCAAAGAGAGCATCTTCAAAGCACTCTTCACCACATTTCATTACAATTTTGTCCCTTGCAAGATTTCTTGTCCTCTGCAAAGATCTTTTGAATATTTTGGGATTGAAAGCTGCATCCTACCCAATGGACTCTAGCACCTACTAACATTCACATAAAATTAACCCAGCTCATACAAGTGGATGCAAAATCATACAAGTGCAATCCACATAACACAAGCTCATTCCAATGCACATAAGCACATACATATTATTCCATATGAAAAAATATGCTTACCAAAAATTTTCCAAGCAAAGAGAAAATAATTTCCATAAACTTGATAAAAAAAATTGAGATTATTTATTCTCTTCCATTCATTTAATATACCACCACCTTGATGGTTGAAAAGGAGACAATATTGCATATTTCTATCATTCTTTTCTTCTTTACCTTGCTCTGGGGTTTGGCACTTCTATTTCCATTTCTTTGATGAAGTCAGCATCCTCTTTAGACCCAAGATCTGATCTGTTGATTAAAAAATTATGTATAATTATTCATACATTAATACACTTGAAAATATACATTTCTACTTGGGTTTTAAGTGCAATCTTATTTCTCTAAGAGAAGTTCATCTAGCTTTTAGCACTCCTATACAATGTTTGTTAACTAGCAATTTGTTAAATACTTGCGTGTCCTCTATTTGTGATTTTTTGAAAGAAGGGACCAAGTGATTCATGTGAATATAACCAAGATCTCCAAGGAGATATTGATTATTTTCAAAACTTTGATAGGCTCCTCTATGGTTCAATTTTGCCCAAAATGCTTTAAGCAATTAATGTTGTGACATGATCCAAGCATTTCTACAAATGCAATAAACATCAAATAAGAACCTTAGAACCTTTAGAGAATGTTGTGCAAGCAAAACCAATCTTGCAATGGACTACATGACATAATGAATATGACTTACACACTCGGCCTTTGATGTGGCTCAGGGAGGAGTGGTAGTCTAGACTCCTATAGTTGGGTGTTTCCCCACTGAGGAACAAGAAATTCCCATAGACACTTACCTTGGAGATGGTTCAAGGGTCTATAATCCCCATAAATTTAACCTTTTAACTTTATGTAATGTCTCAATCATCTTCCAAATAGCCAATTGATAAGTGAAAGCTTACTATCTTCCTAGTTGATCAATATCATAATGCAATGAGGGAAGAGGAGTACTTCTCATGAACAAAATTACAATAACTCCAACATTGCCATACATCCAGTCACCCAATTGTAATATTCATATTGAATTCTCCTTTTTATTGCTTGAGTCTTCTTTACTACCATTCCAAATACAATGTATGTTTGATATCTACTAGTCACTCTCATAGTCCCTTATTACTTTGTGCACATATGCCAACCTCTTGGATCTTCAAGACAAAAACTAACCTATGCCTGTGAAGTTAACTAGCCACGCCTACGAAGTTCTATCTCTCTTAAGTATCTAGGCTAACCCTAAAAAAAATTCTACTCTGGCTCTAATTGTTATGCTTATAGTATGCTCTTTATGCTACTTATATCCCCTCCATTAGACGTTTTCTCAGATAATCTTAATCTAACCTGGTAGTGTACTACTAGTTCTTAATTACACTTCTAATTTGGGACTTCCCACATATGGGTTCTTGCCTTTTGTTCCATGATAGAGCATAACCATTTCAATAAACATAGTAAATTACCTCTAAGTATGTAAACATGACAAAACAACAAAACTTGCCATTGTATTTCTAATCAACAAATCTTCACATAGAATTTCACCGCACATATCTACTATCCTCTCCATACAATGAATTATCCTTATTTTATTAGAATAAGAACACCTACAGCTAAAATACAATTCACCGTAAACTATTGGTCTAGCTACCAAAGGGAATAATGTTCTATCTACCAATCCTACACATCCTAGGAGACCATTTTGAGCACATAGAGATGAAATCCTCCTCCTCTCATCTTGATATAACCACTCCACCTCCTTCCCAAGACTCAACAAGATTGCTACATGACTTTCTTGATGAATATAATTGTTGAACCTCCACTCTTACCCTACATATTTAAGCCACGTGCAGCACATGCACATTCCCATGGTGACTAAATTGGTTTAGATCAAGGGCTAGTTTGATCCATACTAGGGTTTGATTCCTCTTATAGGTTTGCCTAAATACCTTGTGATCTTTAATAAAATCTAAATATAAAAAGAATGTACATCCATTCAAGTGAGAGATCAAAATCAAAAGGCCTCTTCTCAAGATCCCTAGAATATTGTGCCACAAATTCATAAGGGTAAGGGAAGAAATTCTCAGCTCAAGATATCTTTGGTAATTCACAAACTTCCACATTTAACAAGAGCTCTACGGTATCATCTAAAACATCTAGCAAATCATCTAAATCCAAAGATTTATTCTCAATAAATCTTTGGATTTAGATGAAACTCATCTGGATATATTTCACTATTTTTTTCATGAGTTGCCAACAAGTACTAGGTTGCGGTATTTCCCTATGGTCCAAAAGGCTGATGTACTCCAAGGCAGTTTTCTAAAAGATATGCACCAAAAGCATAAGGCAATGTCATTGCCAAAAGTAAATGCTAAATGTGAAAATTCACTAGTGCTCCTTCAAGAAGAATGTCTTGGTATTGAAATATACAATGTCACTCATGAGACAAAATACAACTCTCTGAATGTGGAAATTCATGGATGCCCTTCATGTCCTTCACAAATCCCTATCTGGTTTCATGACCATAAACGACCTGGTGTTGTCCAAAGTGCCAAATGCAACTCTCTCAACTTTTGGAAATGTGCAAATGCAAAATGTGGAATATTCATAAATGCCTTTAATGCCCTCCACAAGTATTTCATGACCCTTGAACTGGTCTTCTTGCAATTTTGAACTACAAGATCAAAAGTGACCTAGTTTTATTACGTTGCAAAAGAATATAGAGCCTATATTGTTCTTGACTTCCAAGTTCAAAATAATAATTAATACTTTCAAATTAACCCATAGTTGAAAAATCTGACGAGTCACCTTTATGGATTCTATAAATTCTACCTGAATTCCGTTGCATGCCAAGGGTTTCCATCAAATTTTATTGAAACACCTAGAGAATTGGTTAAAGATCTTTAATCATACCTACTTGTAACACTCTGCAACCACATAGAAGTAATGAAGGATGGGAAGACCCCATCAAGCCATACAAGGGAGAGCCAAAAAGATAAAATAGAGCTAAGCCCCAATAGAGTCTATATGAGAAATTTTCCCTACCACACCTAAGATATCCAAGCTATGCAAGTTGTATGGTCTACGAACAACTAGAGCATCCAAAGAAACATGACCTAATATGATTGCTCTCTTATGGATTGCACCAGTCACTACCCTTTGTAGAGCAGTGGACACATGTTGTCTAAAATATGCTACAAAGTATGAGAGTGAGAGTGGTACCCCTTGGCTCCTAACAATGATAGCTCTTGTGCACTCCTTGACAAATGTGTCAAATACCTTGTCCATAGTTCTATATAACTCCAAGGCTAGAGGAACAAAGAGGTGACCTTGTTGCATGTTCCTATCCTTGGAGACCTTACGACTTGTTGTTGCACTCACCGCCAATCCAAGGGGATTAGTAATCACTCCCTCCAAAATCCAAGGGGATCCTAACCATGACATCTGCTATTATCACCTGACCATATTAGACCAAGTATAAGTCTGCCTTGACACGTGTTGTTTGCAAAGCATACAAATGGTCTCTCCAAGCTAAGTATCCACTCTCTTGTGCCATAGCAAACACTATGTCCTTAATAGCATCATGGGTAGCTATCCTTTGTCCTCAAAAAGGACACCATGTCATATGGACCACTGTTGTATCTAGTGTAGAACCAAACTCACAAGTGAGTAATGAAGATGCAGATGGGTGGACCAAACCTAGGCAAAACCTCATTTTTGTAGAGAAAGTAGTTGGTGCAAGTCGGAATGCCCTTATGCATGATTGAGCTAAGACCAAGAGTGAAGATGTGCTCTGATAGCCTAAGGAATGGAGGAGTTAACTAAGAGAGAATGTAGTGTATGCTCATGTTGTAGATCCATCAAGGAAGACTGTAAACCTCTAGTCCTGTGAGCCGGCCTGTCTCTCACTCAAGATGAACCTCTGATGGCTGTTATGGTAACGCACCATGGACTAAGAAGGCAAGGAACCCAACTCTATCATACTTCTCCAAGGCTAACACTCCAAGACTCAAGACATTGCTCACTAGAGAACTCAATGAGAGAGAGATAGTTGCAAATGAAAAGATGATGAGTACCTCCTCACCCCTTGTTTATATACTTGTGAAATAGTTATGTACCAAAGTTACTAATTACCATAGTAACTCAAGTTACTAGACTAAATGTCAAGTAAAGTCAAAAAGTAGAAAGGAATATCCATTCACATGGGCATATTCCCCTAAGCATGTGGTCTTATCTTGACCCAACCACTAAGTCAAGGATTCCTTCACATGTGCTATCCTTGGACTAAAGAAGAATCCAAAACAAAAAGGCTTGTGGGCCCAAGAGTTCTCAACTCTTTCCTCAAAGCCAAACACCTAGGAATAATACCAAGTCAACACACTAAAATCCAAAATAGTGGTGCTCATCTTTTCTACTTCCTCTAAAGTAAGGTCCCCTCTATCTTAGCTATGACTAACTTTAGCTAACCATGACTAATATAGAACCATCCTTTATCTCTATATAAATAATATCTCTTAAGTACTTGTAATACCAAGCTAAATATCACAATATCACACACATGCACAAATGGGTGTTATAGTCCAATCTGACAATAGTGAAGCAAAAGATGGAAAGTCCTCTTGTGCTTGTTGGGATAGACTATCTCTCATCTGTTGCAATAAAATTTGGAGAGAAAAGGATCTCTCCTCCACCTCTATCACATAAGTTTCCAAAACCAACCTATCAACAATTACAAAATGAGAGGAAAGTAGGGGTAACGAGAGAGCTCAACTACCCAAAAATACTATAGGTGTTTTCTCCTCCATAGATATCAAGCCAACCCCTCCATACAAGATTGGCAAAGCCATCTCTATTATATGCCAAATCCCTTGTCATACTCTCAAATGTCCTTGGTCCAATAATATCACCAAAGACTCCCATAATCCTCCTATCAAAGGCTCTCAAATGTGATAGGAAGGACAAGGAAGGAGGAACTATATGAATGAGGTAGGATGGTCGACAAGCAATACTAGAGGAGAGTATATAAAATGCTACTTGCAAATCTCCTACTAATAAAAGGTCATCCACATGGAGAAAACATCCTCTGCAAGGGCAATGTCTAAGAAGCGTGTGACAAAATCCTTGGATCCTATTGGCACTCCAAGAACACATAGTCCATCTGTAGATGTGATACATCCCTTGAGAAGCTCAAGGTGGGGAGAGATACCTAAAGGGGACCATGCCCTACACTTTGACACCTTGACTCTCAAGCTTACTAGATGTAGCTTGGTAGTCAAGTGGTCAAAGGCTTGCGTGTGTGTATCATCTACCAAGGAGTGAAATACACAACTTGGCATGGCCAAAGTAGCAAATAGGAGAGCTCTAAAGTGAGCCATGGCAAATAAGAGTCCTCCTAAAGGATCTCCTTGATGTGTACCAATAGTTGACTCCAAGACGATGACTCCTTCTTATGAACAACGGTGATGGTAGTAAAGGGAAGCAAGAGAGCCATAGAAAGACCGCAAAAAGGAATAAGACCTGCCAAGGATCCACTAGCCTCCCTAAGCTCTCTAAAGAAGGATGCCCATGAAATGCTATTAAAAGCATTCTCAACATCCACCTATGGGATGAACCACTCCAAATGGATATCTAAGAGTGGCCTAATACCTACAGATATAGCACTACATCCTCCATGTGTAGCTACTCCAAACTGATCTAGACTAAAGTGCTATTGAAAGTGAGAATGATTTTGAAGGACAATGGTATAATTGACCAAACACAAAAGGATCTCTCCAATAGCAATTGATCTAATGCTCCTTGTGTCCTTCTCCATTGCGAGAGAAGTTGACTAGCATCTAACACTCGACTAATAAACATAGGAATGTCTCTTCTCGCTAATACTATAGCCACCTAAAACAACTTGGTAAAACCACTAGAAGGATCATCTACATGAAAGAAATCTCTAAGATGCTCATAAACCATCCCTGACAAGCTTCTCAAGGAAAGGCAAAGTGCAATGCATAATGCTCGTGCAAAAAGTGACCTATCAAGACATAAAGGCTGCTCATGTTGATAATCTAAGAACTCTAGTTGTAGTCCCTTTATTGCTATAGGATGTAGTGAACGTAGGGAAGAGATAGTCTCATCAATAAGACTTGCCATAGAGAGTGTAGCACTCGTGCTGCTCTACTAAACTCTCCCACCTAACCAATTGTCCTACACCATAGTAATCGAGTGGACTTTGTGGTATCTTGTGGTGAAGCCTGTCTCCTAAACCGTGTAGCCCTAACATACTCCTCTTGAAGGCCATCCAATCCCCTACTTAAAATCAATGAAATCTAGCAACCATCTCTCTATACGCCGCACAACCTCCTCTAGCATAACAAAGATATCATCGAGGGAGTAAGAGGAATAGGAACCATGCTAACTCATCCAAGGGATCATGTGCCAAACAATCCAGTGGTAGGCAAAAAAGCCTATCTAGCCTCATCATGGAGTGTGCAAGGTAGCCTATAGAATAGACATGGACATGGAAAACTAGTCTCAAATAACCCCCAAAATGCAACCCACCTGAGAAGCTAACCACTCTTACGACTCAATCGGTATCCTTGGAATGGTCAACAAGGGATAGAAGAAGCTAGCGTAATCTCAAGTGTCACGACTATCGATGTGGTTGCTTGCCTCATGTGGGCATCCCAAGTGGTCCAATCATAGTCCTTGTGCATGCTTCCCACATGGGTTATTCCCCTTACGAGGTGTGTCGGTGAGATACCGGGCATGGTGTATCTCGAGCCGCTCTATGTGACTCCACATGGGGAAGTGTAGCCATGGCTAGGACAAGAATAACAATAATAATACATGATGCTCCTTTCCATATCTCCCCATATCTGCAAAACCACATCCTTTCACATCTCAACTTACATTAAAGAATAAAATCTCTCCAAACCTTAAAAAACTATAAATTCTCATAACTTTCAATTTCCATCTCCAAAATCTTCAAACTAAATTCACATGAAATTAATCATGAAAAGCAAAAGATTAAAATTAAAAATTCACTGTCCATCACTCTCAATGTAAAATGATCATTCTAAACCCTAAAAGAACTTTCAAAACCTTGTAACTTTCTACTCAATTCTCCTTGGTCTTCAATCTAAATACTCATGGAACCGAGATTAAAAAAATGAAGAGAATAGATTATTCACCCGAGTGTTATATACTAGGGAGCCCTCATAAAATATAGATATTTCTTCTCACATCTCTCCCTCTCCTCTTCCGTCTCCACGCTCTCCTAAACTCCTCCCGAAGTTTCGACCGGAAAAGAGCATAACGTTATAGCTAGGACAGACTTAACGTTTGAGGATTAAAGGTTGCGATGCATTATCGTCATGTACCAACTTGTTAAATTTGATGCGTATGCTCTCCTCTTCTAATCGTACCTACCAACGTATTACTGAAACCCCCTAAGGTCATGAGAGTCCTGGATCGGCGTTGGCTGCAGACACGAGATACCAAGATTCGAATATGCGGCAACTACGGGCAAGTGCTTTACAGCATTTTGGCTCTCCTGTACTGCTAAAACAACTTTTCTTCAGAAATACAAACGTGTAGAGGCAACGAACACACAACTTCTCTGGTAACACAGGTAACATCGATCTGCACCGGGATGTTGACAATTCGCGGGTCTGAGTTCCCTATACAGCGCTGATGAGATAGGGCGGGCCATGGTGCCTGTAGCCGGTCTCGACAGTTACTTGTGGTCGTGACGTTGCACTCCCAGTTGGCTGAGTTAGGTGTCCAACTCAGCCGGAGGAGTGTCCAGAGTAACGAGCAACCGATTTGGAGGTGTGATACATTCAGATATTCGTTGTATTCAAGCATAAAAGGAGTTAGCAAAGCAGATCAACAAATTGAAGGAAAATTGCAATTTCATTTATCAAGAATCGAGAATATCACAACCTTGTTAGAAACGGAATGATAAGTTCCGGATCCCAGATGATAAGTCCAGGATCTTCCGATATTGCATGGAAATATCCAAAATGTTTATATCTTTAGATGTTTTCGATCTAAAATATATTTTAGATAATAAGTCCCGGATCTTCCGATATTGCATAGAAATATTCAAAATGTTTATATCTTTAGATGTCTTTGATCTAAAATATATTTTAGCATTTCTATAGTTATAATTATTTGTGGTCACCGAATTAAAATCAATACATTTATCCACTTATATTATCGTTACTCCCCATAAAATTGTCAAGTCTCAAGCTCTAGTTGAATATTCCCAAAGTCCATGAACTCATATGGAACTGACTAAAGTAGTGGCGTACGACTTACAGTAAGAACACAACTCAAGGAAGAGTATCGACCACATACCGTATGCAGGCATCTTGGAAAAAAGTGGTAACAGGCAATTTACACGACAAAATAACAAAAGAAAATACTAATGTAGGGGCGTCAGCACTGCATTCGTGGAACGGGAAAGAAGCAACGGTCCTTGTGTCCTCCACGTGGCAAGAATAAGCCACCTCACCTTTGTGTCTGTACAGGGTATAAGGAATCAAGGGAAACTTTTACGTAACGAAGCCCGCTCGTTTCCGTCTCAAATGGTCTAAGTACTGCAGAAGGATTTGCTTAAGACAGGCGATATGTAGTTAAGTGGGGTCCACGGACATGAGTAGAGTGCGTCCATTGGCTCCAACGCTGTGGGAAAGTTGAAGTTGAAGAAGACTATTTCTCACTGACAGGAATTGATCGTTATATCGTCGTTGTGACGGGAATTGGAGACGGCACTCTGTCACGTGGATACGATCACACTTGTTGTCCCTTGACCAGACAGTGTTCCTTGGTTGTTTGTTTGCAGAGACGGTGCAGTCACTTATAACACGTCCGCTTCTGAGCAGGCTTTGGTACCGTACCACAAGGAAAACGAGTCAGGATTATTAGTTTTGTCTCTTCTGAGAAGTAGATTTCGGCGTTGTGGATGTGGAAAAGTTGGAGCAAGTGATGCAGAATTGAAACCGTGAAGTTGAGGACATGAAAAAGCTGAATTCGTAGATGATTGAAATTCGACTCTAACGTCGGCGATGAGACCTTTGACGTGTACGCAGTGCAGCAACCTTGACATGTTCCTGCGCGGATGATTGAGCGTCCAAAGTGAAGAGGACGCAGCCATCTTCACATGCGAGCTGAGTTGGTTGGGAGTACATAGCTGGAACGCGACAACCAAATTGTCAAGCTCAATCGTAAGGACTTAGGTTCGTGTAAGAAGAGCAATTCCACGGTTCGAGGACGGCGAGGGAAGGACATTCCAAATAGAAGCGACTGAGCCAGAAAGAGAGCAGCAATCATGAAGGAGAAGGATACCGGGCAGGCGCGCCTGGAGGCGCTAGGATATAAGCAAGAGTTAAAGCGGGATTTGTCGTGAGTCTTCTCCACTTCACGGATGTGCCTTCCCTCTGTACTAGCTTGAAAAACAACTCTGGACAATGTGGACTTTTTTAATCCTCTAACGTGATCTCCTCAAGTCAGTAGGTCCAACTTTCCAATCTCTGCTCAGATTTGCGGTGACAGACTTAGATCCCCATTAACCCCTGAGCACGCTTGATGGGTTAAACAAGAAATTTGCTAAACATACAACGAGCTGCAGCAACATATCCCGTAACATCATCTAGCTGGCTCAGGAGTACCACCCAATTAAAGTGAGACTTGATACGTGGTCCTGTTTCAAGTCTCGAATCAATTTGATGATCCTGTGTTCTCAAAGATATTATAGCTATTCTCAATTTACTCTAATGAGGCTGTTTTCTCTTTTCTTACTGTTCAGATTACGTCAAAGACGAGCTTTGAGTTTATCGATGTTCCAGTTCCTTTGATACTTATATGCTTCCTTGGTCTTGATGTCTGCAGATTGCTTTCGAATTTTGCATTCTCCTTCGCCATTATTTCAGTATTGACTGGAATCACCACCCTGTACAACACGGGACTGAGGTATGGCGGTACAGTATCAATGATCTGGGGGTGGCTTATAGCAGGATTTTTCAACATGTTCGTGGGTCTGGCTATGGCCGAGATTTGTTCAGCATTTCCAACTTCTGGTGGTTTATATTACTGGAGTTATAGGCTTGCCGGGCCGTCATGGGGACCTTTCGCATCCTGGATGACTGGCTGGTAAGTTACTTGATTTTCTCAGTTGCTGTGACCAGTAAAATAAAGCATACTTTGTATCATCGATAACACCAAGTACACCCATGTGCGGTTTTGAACAGAGTTTGGGCTATCGAGTTGCTATACGCTCGCGTTGATTTATGATTGTCATGGGCGGGATCCTCTGCGATTGACTAATGATAAACTTAAGTTTTGCCGTCGTTGCAGGTATAACGTGATTGGCCAGGTGTGTTGCATCTACCCATTCTCACTTGAACAATTGGCAGAGTCAAGATTTGAACTTCTGCTTTGAACTTCCATAGCGTGATACACCTCATCCGTTCGTCTTTCGCTCGAAGTAGAGCTCGTCTTCAGATCATTTGCCGCTATCATCAAAACATAACACAATCTTTCAATTCCATTAAACGGGTGTACAATAATGAGCGAGTCGACTAGTTCATCTTTCTGTTCAGTTTTACACACTTTGTTTACATGGCATGAGGTTTATAGCTCGAGGTGAAAGAGTGAGCCTAGAATTCACATGCTAAATATTGGGTCATGCAGTGGGCTGCAACAACAAGTATCAACTTTTCTCTGGCGACTCTTTTGCAAGTTATGATCTTGCTTGCCACTGGAGGGGGTAATGGAGGTGGTTACTATGCTTCCAAGTACGTGGTGATAGCATTCCATGGTGGAATACTTTTTGTGCATGCTCTCATGAATAGCATGTCCATCAACTTGCTGGCTTATTTGGGAACCCTAGCAGCATTGTGGAATTTGTTTGGTAACTTTTCTATTCTCCTCGGGCAAGAACACTGAACTTGTATATATCATAGTTGGATGTCTTAGTAAAATAGGTGTAGAAGAAGTTCAGTAAATAGGTGTAAATTAAGTTGATTATCTCTGCATTTCTCCAATTCTTGTAAGAAATACTCGTAACAGCAGATTCAGGTTTATTTCTGTTCTCAGACTACATTACTAGCAACGTTCTGATATTACTTCTCTTTGTCACTTTCCAGGGGTGGTTGTTCTCGTGATTTTGATTCCCCTAGTTGCAACTCAAAGACAAACTGTAGAATATGTATTCACCTCCTTCAACACGAACACCGATGCTGGCATTCAAAGCGACCCCTACATCTTTCTTCTGGGTCTTTTGATGAGTCAGTACACACTGACTGGCTATGATGCATCTGCTCACATGGTAAGCTGAATATTAAGCAATTACAATCCATCCTCATGCAGAAATTTCGCGAGTTCTGTTTCTTACGGGTACTTCTCCTAGGCTCTCCTCTTAAAAGTTGACACAATCGACACAAACTAAAACAAGTTGTATCCATTTGTCCTGTTGTTTTTCTGCTTAAAGAGTTGTATAACGAATTGTATGAGGTTCGGTACTTCGTTGATGGATGATCTCAGAATTGACGAACTGTTTATGATGTTTCTAGTCAGAAGAAACCAAGTCATCAGATAAGAATGGTGGCTACGGCATCCTGAGTGCCATCGGGATTTCCATTGTTGCAGGGTGGGCATATCTCATAGGCATAACCTTTGCAGTGGTCGACCCGGTTCGTCTTCTGGACGTCGAGAATGATGCAAAGGGATACGCTATCGCCCAGGTCTTCTTCGATGTTTTCAACGGCAGATATGGTAGTGGCACAGGAGGCATTGTATGCTTGGGTGTAGTGGCTGTGGCCATCTTCTTTTGTGGTATGGGTTCTATAACAAGCAACTCGAGGTAAAATACTGAAACTCAGGTTTCTTCAGTCACGTCTATTGGTAGTCAGAAACAATATGGTCAGTCTTGAGATTTCGAGACGTTAGGACTTGGAAGGAAGTGGCGGAAGTTGTTTCAGACGATTCCAGCTCAATTCTTAAAGAGATCATTTCCCTTCTATTCTTTTTCAGGAGTCCTAGTGATGTTGCAACTAGCAGCTAACAACATCATCACGATTGCTACGTGGCAGGATGGTGTTTGCTTTCTCCAGGGATGGCGCTATGCCTCTGTCACACTTGTGGCATGTGGTAGACAGAAGAGATATTCCGCTGAATGCCGTTTGGCTATCAGCATTTATTGCGTTCGTTATGGCGCTGACGGTGAGCTTTTCTTGCTTTCCACTTTGAGTTCTCTCATAACTGTTTGATAGTTGTTCTAGAACTCTTCCCTTCACCGATGCTATGCATCATGAGACCGAGCTTAGGTTCATCTGTGTTCATCTGACCCTGTTGTTTGTCTAAAACGTAACTCTTTCTCCGGAATTTGCCTGAGATGGCACATACAGATAGCTGAAACTGGACTTGGAATTTCCTTGATGCAGTCATTGGGAAGCTTGGTGGCATTTCAAGCTATGGTCTCTATTGCCACAATTGGGCTATACATCGCATACGCACTGCCCATTCTCTTCCGGATAACTATAGCCCGAAATACATTCGTTGCAGGACCTATCAACTTGGGGCGTTTCAGCATCTTCGTGGGTTGGGTAGCAGTCTTATGGGTGACCACAATCACAGTCCTGTTTTGCCTACCAACGGTCTACCCTGTGAAGGCAGACACTCTGAATTACACTCCGATTGCTGTTGGCGGAGTGCTGATCTTCGCTCTTGGCTATTGGTTGCTTAGCGCTAGGAAGTGGTTCAAGGGACCTGTAAGTAAATACGTAAGCAACCAGGGACTGCAGGCTTAAGTTACAAGTAAACGAAACCATGGCAATTTCCACCCAAACTGCGCAGAGCTTGCTAACGGATTCCATGTTCCATAAATTTGCAAGTCAGAGCAACTGTAGAGTATTAAGCTGTCAAACATTTTTAGTGCAAGGTTGCAGAGCCGAAGTTGCAGTTTGCAGTTTGCAGTTGCAGCCCGTCCTTATAACAGAAGAGAGAATCGGGCATTGACACCATGACCTGCTGTCGTTGCCTAATCACAAGCTCAAGAGGATCGCCATTCCACTATCAGAATGTTTAAATTGCAAAGATGACGTCGATAATCAACCGGCCATTGTTAGATATTTCCACAGGCTGGACGAGTTCTGGAAACACAACTCCTACAAGGTATTTGGCCAGTTAAGAAGCAACTTTTCTATCGTTTCATTTTTGCTGCTTCCCCGTGACTCAGCACAACAGTGCAGAATACAGTGCAGAATACAGTGCAAACAGTGCCGGAAAAGCCAAATCTTTTATTATCAAATGACGAAACCCTTCTTTTAGGGTGTATGGTACAAAGGGTGATATATATGATTGTGAACGCTGAACCAAAAATTTAAGTATAGACGCACATGACGTGCCAAAAATTTGTGACAAGGTCCCCTCTCATTCGAGGTTTGGAGATACTATTATTACCGGTTGGCTCGCCAGATTAGAACTCGTCACTTCTGCTGTTATCACCCTCATCAAAGATATTGAAAAATGGTAGCAACCTGTTACAATCGACCAAAGATGACCGGGTCCGAATCCTACATACTTTACCTTGTAAGAATACACTAATAAGGACTGTGCCTCATCTTTGAACTGCTGCCCTTCTTTGCGATGAGATTCTTAGAGACCCAGGAACGACCATGCTGCTGGTCTGTGGAGCCATTTTGTGACCAGCTGCAAAGTCTACCATCTTCTCCGCCGGTCCATCCAAACAAGTTGTGCTCAGAATCCATATTTTGAGATAACCAGATACTCCTAACAACACCCTCATGCCCTCCTTCCAAGACAGCCCCTACGTCACCGAAAACACCCACACTAGGAATGCTCGCATCACTAGATTTGCAGAAAGTCGCCGGAAAGTACCCAACAGCACCATCATTATTGCCTGCAGCAAGCCATAGGTCGTCGGTACCAGATGGCGAATAGCAATCAATGAGGTAATTAACCTGCACAAGTCGATTAATTCAAATCATTTTCAACAAGATTCAACAGCGAGCTGCGACCTTTGAGAGAAACATACAACAGACCTGGTTATGATATTTGATTAGTGGGAGCAGAAGACATTATGTTATATACATCCTATTTGCCCCATAATAGATTTGGCGTAGAGCAGGAGTACATGCACACTTATAGCCTGAGATATGACTGGAGGAAACTGACAAGCAAAGGATCCGATCTCGGACAGTTCTTAAAAAGCAGATATTCTTAGAAACTCCTTACATCAAGTAAGTTCCAATGGGTGGAAGCCTGTCTCCGAGTATCCTTAAAATCGGCAGCCTGCAGTTTCTCTTCCAGATCCCAAACACTGCAGTAGTAGATAAGATCGAGGACAGATCTATAAATGCAGAGCCAGTCAAAGCAAATGACGAATACATATCACAAAAAGATATTGAAAGGCATCGTAAACAGTTCGTTTCGCAGATTAAACATGTTTCTTCAGAGATCAACAATCACGGTCTCCACCGTATAATATATGAGTAATGGGAGCAGAATCCGTATGCAGAACGAGAGATCCACACCCACTTCGGACCGAATCGATGCAAACCAAAGACAAGCTGATCTAAGAAGGGAACCACATCCAAGTCAAGCAAGTAGGAATATCAACCGTATAATATAATTGTTTCCTAAAGGCTCTTATACCTCAGAGTCTCAATGTAGGTCTGACACCAGAGCTTTTGATTCTCCCTCCCATAGAAGCCGATTTTTCCGATTGAGGTTCCAACTGACATCGTCTGTAGAATCAATTTCACATCAATAACTTCAGTGTGATGAAACCGAGCAACGACTCCATATCGTTAGATTCTCCAAGAACATGTAGATGCATGACAGCTCTTGTTACTGTCAAAACTGATTTCCTCCCTATACCAGTGTTGTCTAAAGACTAGAATCCAATATCCCCATTCAGGCTCTTACCACTTTAAACGGAATTAAAGTTTGCAAATATCAAATAAAAACTGAAATTAGAAAGAAGATCATCCAAAGACTGAAGTGTCAGGGAACTCACATCGTAGACAAGGTCATCATCGTTGAGAGATTGTCTCGTGTCGATGAAGTTGATTAAACCATCGACAGAAGCTGTAAACAGCAATTCCCTTCTTGTAGGATGATAGTGGAGCTGAAAAATAAAGAACAGCAACTAAGTTGCTTCAGGGAAGAACCACAAGAACATACACCAATTCTACTATTTAAATATTGGAATGAGTAGTTGAACAAGAATACTTGGGGTAAAAGTAACTTAGTCACTGCATTATGCCACAGCGAGCAACCACAGAGCCTTGTATCACTCAGGAATATATCAATATTCAGGAAAGGACAAGAAAACTCTGTACCTGAGTAACAGCCTCTGTATGTATTTCGTCCAGGCTAGCGAGTAATGACCTAGTCCTCCAATCCCAAATGAAAACCTGGATCCAGATTCATCTGAGATTTACACAGAACGAATAGATTTGGACATTCTATACAATAGAGTGCATGATACAGGTGGAAGCTATAAATGCTCAAGTCAAAACCCATCGAGAGAACAAGAACAAACTTCGTTTCTTTGGTTGGAAGGTTCCACAGAAACACACGGCTCCAATATATAAGATCCACTAAGATGGTCATACGCTGAATAAACAAACCCTTAGCGTATCCAAGGATAGTGGGGAATCTCAATCTCATCCATGAAAGAGTGGACCTTGACAACAAACACATCATAACTCACCTGTCCATCTGCACCTCCAGCTACTTGATTTGAAACACCACCAACTGAAAAGTTCCAAATCTCACTGCCGGCAGTAGGATGTCTCAAAACTGCAATCTTCAAATAGGGTAATCGGATGTCATGAAAGTGCTGTAAAATCACATCCTTCATGACATGTAGAATTAGAAGATCAGTCCCTGCATATGAGAATACTAACCTCTTTGCGAGTCCGAATGTCCCAAGTCCTGATTGTGCCATCAGCAGATGACGATAAAAGCAGCATTGGAGAATTTGCATCAGGGAATGAAATTCCACTGATAGTGCAAGTATGTCCAAGGCAATCTCCCAGGAAAGCCCCTGTCTGTGGTGCATACAATTTGATAGCATTTGTAGACAAAGAAACCGCCATGGTAGACTTGTCGCCACTATATAATCATAGGAAACAAAAGGCCCTTCAGAATATAGTTGGACAAAATTTCACAGAATGAACGTGATTGCCATCTGCTTTATGGATCTTACTTTCACCGGTATCCAGTTTATTAAACCCTAGTTTTGTGATGGTTTCTCCACCAGTTGGGCGAGACCTAATTGTTCAAGATATTATAGCAAAGCTCAACCCACTCAATTTGTTCATGGACTCAACCTATTCAACTCCCTACCATCTGGAGCATGAAGACATCTTATCTAATCTCATCTGAGCTAAATCCTTAAACCCTAGATCCCTGCATATCCTCTGCTGCAAACCTTCTCATCTTATTAATCTTAAATATTCACTCAGATCACATTCTTCCAGAATTTTAATCTCAACATTCAATTTTCAGTATTTCCAGAATGAGTCAATGAGTGTTAAATTCCTCAAACCTCATGCGTTCGTCTTACAAAATTGGTTAAATTGACAAATTACAACAGCAAAGATCGGCGGAGGACTGAATACGATAGCGCACTTACTTGGCGACGATTTCGAACACATAATCTGGGTCCTCTGGGTTCCCGAAACTGGCTTGAATGCTCGTAGAGAGCTTCAAGGGCTTTGGTGGGAGAACAGCCATCGCCTCAGTCGCTGCAATTCTTCTCGGCTTTCTTCCTCCCCTCGCAACACTCTCGCTCTACTGCAATTCCTCCGTTGTCCTTCCAAACTTGCCGTCCGTTTAAACTTTCCGTCCCCCTCCCCTTCCTTCTTGGGTCTTCTTCGGTTCTGTCTAGTGTGTTATGAATTGGGGCGATTATCTCCATAAATATTTTTGAAAATAATATTTATTAGAATTTAAAAGAGGTCTTAAATTTATCTCATTATCAAGATATACTTAATTAAAATTTCTATTTCATAACATAACATGTTTCACTAACGTAAAGGTATACCTTGCTTCCAAAGACTGTCTATAGTGTATATGTGAACAAGAATATGTATATTTGAACTAAAGATTAATCCCATGTGGAGTCTATAAGGGTTAGATATTTATGGATACCATGACCAATCCTCCAAGATATCCTTTTAGATTTTTATTTAGAGAATTTAGTTCTGGTTAAACTGGCTGTAATGCTTAACTCTTAATATCGTATGTTATTTTCCTATGATTCTTTCCATATGAATTTAAAGGTGTTTAAATATATATACTTTTGGCGTTTCGTATATACCATCTTCCTTTTCATTCATTCAGATATATATTCCTTCTAGAATCAAAGTTACAATCCAAGAGATCCTTCGTTTTAACCTCCTCTACATTAAACTAAAGTGAATTACATGATGTGTGGAGTTACTTATATATGTGATTAAAACTTTTGAAGCAATATAGTATGTAATATTTCAAGGCAGACACACTTTTATTTGTATTGTAAACTATTTCTAGCATAGTAGAAAGATATAAGTATTGGAGGAAAAGTCAAATATCTAATCAGTTATATTCTTTACAGGGATTTATTTATTTTTCTCATCCTTGGCTTATGGAGACATGGATTCACCAATTCTCTTCTAGATATTCATGCAAGAAAAGATCCCAAATTTATAATTAAAAAACCTATATCCTAGAATTAAGTTTCGAAATAGCTTAAAATTTAGCAACGTTCTAAAATACACATGGAACTTTTGTTAATTCCTATAGTTTAGAGATCTTGTTATACCCTTGTATCCAATTTCTCCTTTTGGCATCGAACCTTTTATTTATGAGCAGGTAAACTATTTTCTTTTAATCTTATCATAGCAAAAACTCCTGATCTTAATATTTCTTTTCTTTCTTTTTACATCCACTTATCTCTTTATATTTATCTAAAAAAATTTAATTTATTATTATTATTTCATATTATATTATAATTTATAAAATATATATGACATATTTATAATTTATGAGTAATAAATTTTTTATTGCCAACTTGCAGAAGAGAAAAAAAATTTGAAACCAATTAATTTCAGATTTTGCATTTTGGATTGCCAACTTGCAATCCATGTTAGTGCATTGATGGCATCTACGTCTACATATCTGCTTAACCCATCATATTATTTATTTATGCTCCTAGCAAGAACTATATACTATGATCAATTATAATTCCATTTTGATTGGTTTTGTGATTTACTAAACTTAAATTTTTTTAAAGGGTATGAAAAGATTTATGTCCTATTATTTATAATATCGTAATATAATAAACATGAGTGATGATTCTTACATTGATACTCCATTAAACCTCAATTCTTGATGAACTATGCAAATAATACAAAAGAAAGATCTAACCTACTTGACCTTTATAGATCATACATTGTATTGTTAAATTGACCTAAGCTTTTATTATATAGACCCACTCTAGTGCACGGTATGATAGATAAGTAATTGGTCTAATCTAGTGCCTCAAAGGGAATCAAAGAAAATGTTAGTAATGTCACAACAATGCAAATGTGACTAGGTCATAATCACAATGACAACCCTTGGGTAAATTGAACTCATAACCTATGTGAGTAGTTTGGGAGTGGAACCCGTCAATTGGAAGTGAGTACTCACTCTCTATCCAAATTGGAGATTGCTACTTCTTAGCCAAAATGCAATCCAATTTGAGGTCAATTTGAGGAGAATGTCATTGAATTTGACGTCAATTGCATATTCGTGAAATCATGAATTGTGAATTTCTTGGTTCTTCCGAAGTAGCACAAGCTAAACCATGTGATGTTTTCAGATGAAGAATATGCATTCCAAAGTGGCCTACATGAACAAAAACAACATCTTGTGGTGGCTAATCTTGAGTAGTAATCGAGAATCATATTGTATAGTGAAATAAGTTAACTGCCATTATCATTGACTTGTGTGGCATAAGATAGTGTGCATGAAAGAGTGTGGTTGTTATGTTGTTTCTTATAGACATTTTGCAATTGCATCAACTTCTAGAAGTATGACTAATAACAAACATCTATTGATGGTAGTCTATCATTTCAAATTCCATTTTCATCACTCACATGCTACAATAGATGAGAATGTGATATCCAAATTGCAATCTATCAAGTGATAGCAATCCGAGACTAAACTACTAATCACATGATAAGTAATAGCGAAAGTCTTTATGATTGATGACATTTAGTGGCACTTTCATGTTGGCCATATTTGAATATGAACTTGGGTTGGAAAATTTGTTTGAGCTACATTCTATAACTCAAGGGTGGTGGAGTGTTCCATTGGTATGAAATACACTCATAATAATTACGGGCATATAACCATTAGCCAACACGTTAGATCCAAGTAGGTGCACAAACCATCTTTCTATAACTTATGTGAAGTTGACAAGATGGTAACCTTTGATTTGATGACCATGAAAAACTTAGGCACAATTGATATAACAAGATTATTTTGGAAATGATTTATGATCTGCTACATGGTGGATTCATGCTTGTGGCTATTAACATTAATCCTCTAAGTTGCTCATGTGTAACAGTCCAAAGAGAAAACCACACAAGATAGGAACTCAAAAAACCTCTAATAGCCCAAAGGAGCACCTTGCCTTTATTATATAGCCAAGAGTATCCCTTCTTAGGGATCTATACTCTTAGATTAGACACATGGATTGGTGATATGTCAATCCTCGTCTTATTTGGTTGTCAAACAAGTTTGACCAAAGGGAATTTTTGGGGAATCTTTTGTAGGAAGCTTAGAACATCATGGAAGAGCTTATGTTGAAAATATCTTGATGAGACAAATAAAGAGAGAAGGCAACATCTCTTTTTGTGGGGGGAGATAAGATTCCTTTTTGATGCTTTATTCCTTTTTTTAGGCCTCAAATTTGGCTCTAAAGTTTTGTAGTGCTTTTGACCTTTGCACTATTAATAGAAGTAATCTTTTGGTAATTGCTCTATCTAGTCTATTTAGACCATCATGTATAACATCTTAAAAATATTACCAAGCTAATTTATACCTACAACTAATTTGTCTAACTAATAATATTACATCATGCAAGACAAAAGGTTCCAATTATAACAATAGTAGCACCATGTCAAATGTAGGGTAGACTACTTGCAACTATGTAGGATACATGGTTCTCAACACAAGTAGAATTTTATCTTGGATGAATCTTGAGTCTCAACCATTTGTATTAAAATTCTTTAGTGTTTTGGTCTTTAGTTGTAATTCTTTTGTGGTACGTACATTGAAGACAATCAAGTCTTTTATGAGATGTTTATATTAAAATTTTGTAGTGTTAGTATCCATTATTTTTTGTTACCTACATTGAAAGCAATCATGTCTTTCATCCTGGAAGCTTTACGGTCCCTGTCAAAAGCTTTCAAAAGCTTTAAGGTCCTTATCACATTTGATTTTACAAAAATAGAACTCTTTTGTGTATGCAAAAATCTTGAGCTCAATGCAAGGCATAGACATCTTGGGAAAAAGAATGATTCTACAAAATGTTGAGTTATGCATTAGAGTTGTCAAATTTTGTGCAATTTGGTGAGCCTTGTGGCCACCAAAGACTCTTTTACAAGGAGTAGGGAGTACCATTCTATTGCCAAGACAACTTGCCAGCAATCCTTTAGGAAAAGTGTCTTTATAAGCAAGAAAACAACCAAAATACATATTCAAATGTTATTCTTGTATTTCATTGCATCTCAACAGCTTGAATGGTAGTCTAGATTGTGCTTTCTTATAGTTATTTAGGATGCATTTATTAATAAAGCCCAGCATAAGTGCTCATCAATGTACCAAAAATAGATTTTTCAGCTCTTTCTACAACATGTAATCAAAGAGATCATGATCTATCATCATATCCATTAAGTCCTATCCTTAGAACCTCCATGCCTCCATGCCTCCAATGTCGTGTTGAGTGATACCTTAAGTATGATGGCTTCAAAAAAGAGTTTGTGCCCAAAGTTGCAAATTCATTCCTTGCATAGAGCTCAAAATCTGAAGAGCACTCCAATGAAATTTGATATATGTACACATATATTTCTCCATGTTGGTCCCCGTCAAATCTTTAGAGTACTAGACCAACCTCTTGATTAGAAGAGTGAACAATATTCCTTCATGGTCATATGTGTTATCATACCTAACACTTGCTTGTGACCTATTTTTGTAGATTTTAGACCTCTTACTTGTGAGATCTCATGAGAGACTACAAGTTTTCAAACAATTGATACAAGAGAGGTTTGACCATTTTCTCTTCCTCGTTCACCCTCTATTTGAATTATTAGTTTGGTATTGTTTTGATTGAATTACGTTTCTCTAGTTTCTTTGGGCTCTTTGGTTTACTAGTCTTTCTGGTTTCTCTATCATAGAAATTCATGCGATCTAGTTCTTGACTTCCATCATGATACCTCTTCTAGAAACTTCCTATAGTTCCTTTGATGAAATGCTACAAAATATCAATATGTTTGTTCAAGCTCAAGGATATGCGTTAGTTCAATGCCATTCCAACATCAATCAAGTGACACTCAAATGCAATTGGGGATGCACATATAATACCTTAAAAGCTCAAACCACTATTGTACAAATTTGTAAGACTTAAGGCTCCCGCTTGATTGATTGCCCATTCATAGTCTATAGATGGTTGCAAAAATCTGATGGATATTTATATCTTAAGGTTTGTAATGGAGAGCACAATCATGATCCTTTACCTTGCATAAGTGGTAATCTTGTTGTTTGTCATCTTCAACTAGAGAAATGGGTAGTAACATCCCAGATGTTAGCTATTGGTGTTGCTTCAAAGTTTGTTCTTATAACTTTGCAACAAGCTACTCTTGACTATCCTCTAATAGCAAGAAAAATATACAATGAGAGTGCATGGCCTAGACAAAATAAAATTGCAAATAGACCACCAATTCTTGCTCTTTAAGATACTCTTTGAGATACAAACTACCAAAATGACTATTTATGCAATGAAGCAAATGAAGTAACTCATTTGTTCTTTGCACATTTTGATTTTATTTTTGGGCTCAAGCATATCCATAATCTTTGGTGATAGATTGTATATATAAAAAAATTGCTTTCAAATGCCAACCCTTCATGTTGTTGGGATCATAAGTTTCAATACATCATTTACAATTGCAATTGCTTCCTTACAAGAAGAAATGCAACCATACTACCAATGGGATTTAGACCACATTTCAGCCTTATATGATCCTATTAAACCACTTACAATTATGATAGATTGAGAGCTTGCTTTGATGAATGTTCTTCTATCCATGTCAACACATATTCTTTGCATTTGGCATATTTAGAAGAATGTTATAGCCAATTGTAAGAAGTACTTTGGGACTGGTGATGAGTGGAATACATTCATGAGTGAATGGAGAAATGTGCTACAATCAAAGACTCTAGAAATCTTCACCATATTGGAGTGTTTTCATGTGAAACTTATGCTTGATTCTAATGATGATCAAATATTTGAGGACAACATAAATGGTATACAAAGAATTTTTTGTAGCAACATGGACAAATAAGTATACTCATTTTGGAAATGTTACATTTTCTCAAGCTAAAGATCAACACTTGATGATAAAACAATACTTTAAAGTCTTCACCAAAGATTTGTAGGATGTTCAAATTTGACTATCTCATTCCTTTGAGAATACCCTCAAAAAAATCATAGCACAACAAGGCATGGAGTGTATTCAAGTTTTGAACAATCACAAACAAGCATTATATAAGAATGTGAACCAATGAGTATCTTTCTATGTTGTGAAGAAATTTCACAAATGGTTGCTGAATTGCACATGAGGAAGGAAGTGAAGAATTGTAGGGTTGTTCCAATGCCTTCAAGAAGACAATGGGATTGTCTTGTAAGCACCATATTTTGCAAATGTAGAATGGTAAAGATTTATTATCAATGGATTATTTTCATCCTATATGGAATTTGGTAAACACTAAAAGTATGTGCGAGACTATCACACCAAGACCAATTGATAGTGCTCAGCCTGTAATCCTATTGAGCCTAAACCTTATTTTTAGAACTATTTAATAGATTTATCATATAGTTCCATCTCATCAATAGAGTAGATACGATATGAACTTTGAAATATAGCTTCTTGAACATGGGCTTTAGAGAATCCACCAATGCATCATACTTGTGGATGTCCTTAAGCCTCTATATTGAATCATCAACAAAGTAACAAAAGTGTTAGCAGAGTTAAGTCCTCTACACAAAGAGATGCCTCACAATATGAGCTGGTGGAAGCATTAAGTTCATAAGGAAGACTTAGATGTTGCAAAACCTGTAAGCTTATTGGACATAATGCACAAACTTGTCTTCAACAAATTGTATTTTCATTGTAAGCATCATGTTTAGAAGATTGGGAAGAGTAGGAACAGTTTAGAATAAGATGTAGATATTAAAGAACATGATAGAGCTTTTAGAGTTATTGTGATGTAGCTACTTCCATCAACATTCTAAAAACATTTTTATAGATTTGGATGGGAATATTTTTGACTAGAGGTTGGTCTTTTGTCCTTTGCTAAACAATGCAAAACTTGCACTTACATTAAAATCTATATCTTGTTTTTGTACATATTGAATTGTTTGTCAGTGTGGAGGATGATTAAGTGAAAGTTTTGTTTTCCAATCTCAAAAATCTACAAGACATTGCATTGCTTGTAGATAGGAGTTGGAGAAATTCTCAGAAGTAGGTTCCAAATTTGTGTGCTTTTGTTGATTTTATTTTTGTATATTCTCCATGTTTTGATTATTACTTTTTGGTTTATACTTTTTTAGTATTTTACTTACAAGCTTTTCATTTTGTTGTCATTTCAATCGGTTAGGGTTCTACCTGTCTTTATTTTATCTCATTTTTGCATATTTCTTTTAGTTACAATTTTTTTAAACATTTAACTTGTGGTACCATGCACTCAAGTGCAATCTTTTTTCCAATCAATGTGGATCTTCATGGCTTTAGTCAGATTGTAAGGTGTGTTTAGAAGTGGTCTTTTCACTACAAGCTTTAGCGGTACCAAATACCACTTTCTTTACTATGTTCTATTTTCTTTGCTTTAATCCACAAGTTTTCAATATATAAAACAATATATTATTTGTGTTCCTCACACTTACCACAACAATATATAAAGTTAAACATATACAAGAGTGATATGTAGATTTGCCTTCCTATTTGTACAATGCAGTCCTCATAGTCTTTATTTTCCACAATGCTAAAACACCAACCCCATCTTAGTGTGCAATGCAAAAGTGTATTGCACTTTTGAATACAAAGACATTACCTCTGTATTTGAACATCCTTGGACCCAACACATCTGGGTACAACCAATATTTTTAGTCATTGAAATTCATGTTGGGATAACAATATGTTTTATGTGCATAATCATTGTCATCACTCCAAAGAAATCAAAAGGTCACAATATTAAGTGAGTAGTCATCAAGCTTCAAGAAAACTTGAGAAAATTTGAGTTTGATTGAGGCAATCTGATCAAAGATGAGTCCGGCAAAGCTATAATGAGTGTAATATGCTTGCAAGATTCAAATTCAAATCATCCACTCAACTACTCAAACCTCTATTTTATTACTACTTATAGGTGATATTTTATATGACATTCAATTTTGTTATTTTGGATCATTGTGTGTATTCTATTATGCATTATTAGTGGTCATTTTCTCTCAATTTTCTATCTTATTTTGTAGGAACTTCTTCCCCAAAAAATGCTTTAAGTTGGTATACCAACATAGTGCATGCAAGACATAAGGAGAAAGCCTTTTGAAAGTAGCAAGTTTGCTAATTCACTTAAGCTTCTTGGCCATGTACTTACTTCAATGATCATTTCCTTTCAATCTTTTTTTTTAATTCTTGAGAACTCTCTTCTATCTTAAGCTCTCTCATCATAGCTATGATTTATATTCTATTATATTGTTGGTATTGAGTAACTACATGGTAATTAGAGAGTTTGGGTATGTAGTCTGGTCTGCATTAGTCATTTCTTTGTAGGAATAACTATTATCACATCTAAAATGCTTCTAGAGATGCCTTTCAACTCCAATCATATGCATCACTTTGGACATCATAAATCATTTCCAAAATCATCTCGTTATACCAAATGTGCCTAAATTTTTCTCAGTCATCAAAGTAGATGCAACTATCTTACTAGCTTCACATGCACATCAACAACAAGTTATAGAAAGATGGTTTGTGCACCTACTAGGATCTAACAAGCTGGCTAATAGTTATATGCCCGTAATTATTATGAGAGTGATTCCATACCAATGGAACCCTCCACCATTCTTGAGTTATAAAATGCAATTGATATGAATTTTCCTACTCAAGTTCTTACTAAAATATGATCAATGTGGAAGCGTCACTGATTGGCTTCAATCATAAAGACTTTTGCTATTGCTTGTCATTTGAGCAATAGTCTAGCCTTGGACTATTATCATTTGATGGATTCAAATTTTGGATATCACATTCTCATCTACTATAACATGTGAGGGATGAAAATGGAATTTGAAATGATAGACTACCATCAATAGATGTTTTTCATTAGTCAAACTTCCATAGGTTGATGTGATCTCAAAATATCCACAAAATACAACACTCTTTTGCTTATACTCTCTTTCTTATGCCATACAAGTCAACAACAATGGTAATTAACTTATATTATTGTTCAATGTGATTTCTAATTAGTCAAGTTTAGCCTCCACAAGATATTGCTTTTGCTCATACATGCAAAGTGTATTCTCCATGTGAAAGCATCATATGGTTCAACTTGTGCTACTTTGGAAGAATTAAGAAACTTCAAGATTTCATGAATATCCAATTGACCTTAAATCCAACAACATTCTCCCTAAACTAACCTCAAATTGGATGACATTTTGGCTAAGAGGTAGTAATCTCTAGACCGGATAAAGAGTGAGTACTCACTTTAGATTGATAGGACCAATTTCCACTCTCGAACAACTCCCGCAAGTTGTGTGTTCTATTCACTTAGAAATTTTCATTGTGACCATGATCTAATCACTATTGTGACTATTATCAACATTTTCCTTGATTCCCTTTTATACCCTACTTTAGACGAATAACTCATCTAGTGCAGGTGCAAGTAAGATATCAATTTAGTAAAATTTTAAGTTTCTTTAACAATACCATAATTAAATTGTATTCCTTTCTTCCTATTATAATTGTGTCTCGATTGTAAGTTTGAGTTAGGACAAAGTAACATAATCGTAAAATTAAAATTAAGATTTTCTAATAGAGTTGTTTATCCTAAGTAAATTGAAGCGTAAGGATTAAAATATCACTAATCAGAAATGTGATAATTTGATCTCTACATACCGTTGGTCCAACTACCGGTGTAATTTATTCTATATTATTTTGATAATTATTTTGATCTTTAGTAATTGCTCATGTTTCATCATATGCTTTAGTCGTTTCTATTAGGTCGTCCGAAGTAATTGTGCTTATTCCATCGGATGATTTGTCATCCTATCCGTAACCCAATGTACGATACTTATGCGGAAAACTAAGCAAATCGATATATATATGATACCCGATTACATAGTAAGGGTTTTAGATTTTTAGGAGATTGATATTAATGGATGTTTAGTATTATTATAAAATATTAATTAAAAATAAAATAGAAACTAGAAATAAAATTATTATGTGCAATTGTAAAATATTTGATAAATTTATATTTTAAATTTACAATGCAAATTTGAATATTTAATTTGATTTGATAATCCCTTGAAAACCTTGGGGCACATTGTAGATTATCCATAAAAATTATTAGTTATGGACTTTTATTTCTAGAAAATCATTAATTTCTACATATAATCCATAAATTTCAATCCATAAAATTTTAGTCTAAAACCCCCTAATTTAATTTCCTTCACGAGCATATGTGAAGACCTCTTCTATCATGTTTTATCAACAATCCAATAAATTAAAAGTGGATTTTTCTCTAATGAGACGGAAAATAAAAATTTAGAATTAAACCGGGTCAAACTCGAGACTGAGATGGATATATTAAGAAAAATTGATGGTAGATGTTAAAGTGCGGACGGGGCGCTAAGTTTGATATGGATGAAAAGTTTGCTCCGGACGAGAAAACTCGCTAAAATTTCACAATGGATTAGTTTTTGATATGTCCATGAAATTGGCGAAACTTGTGAAATAACTTCCACACACTGTATACTAATTACCCTAATGCGAAATTAGCGATAGTTTTTTACTTAGCGAATCAGGGTAATATATTTAGGTGAAGGTATATGCCTCTAAGAAAAGAAATATACGAAGCTCCTCTCCTAAAGTCTTTAACTTTCAAAAGTCTCATGCTCTACAGTGTTGTATTGATTTATAAGCTAGGCGCAAATATACTTCTTATAATATTTTTTGAAATTATTTTCAGCAGAAATAACCAATTCTTTTTGAAAAGGATTAAAAATTTTAGATGTTCATATAACTGTGTACAACTGTAGACAATGTTTAGGCTCCAGGCGACACCGGAGATAGTAGGTCCGTTACTCTCTGTCCACAGAAGTACTTCCTGTCAGTAGGTTCTGGACGGAAAGCTGGTGGACGGGAGCACGATTTTCTCATCACACTCTTGTGCTCCCAATTCCGAGATCGAACCTGTGATTTGCTCGTCCCCCTACTGGTTAGTGCTTCAACTTTACTTGCAATTCCTGAATCGCTAACGATTCATGGTGGATTTCGAGTGCGTTGGAAGATAAACACTTCCAGTGCCTTGCCGTACTTCTAATCAAAAGCCTGTCTGTTCAGGAAACAGAAGAAGAAGGTGTGGATTGATCACTGCTGCTGCTGGTTGATTCACAGGAGGAGTTAGTGAGTGAATCGATTCTGTCGAACTCGCAGAAATGGCAGGAGACGGGCACGGGCGCAAGTTTGCGGATCTGACGTTACACGCACCAAAAGCTTGGCAAGTTCGGACAGGTCAGGGATTATGCGCGGTCATGTGGTTGTGGATCATGTACAGGGCGAAGAACGATGGACCTGTGTTGCTGGGGTGGCGTCACCCTTGGGATGGACACGGTCACGGGCATGGCGATGGTCATGGACACGGGAAAAAGAGCGACCACTGATGACTCGAGGGTGATGATCTGTGGAGCCCTCTTGTGTGGATGCATGCTGGAGATAACTGAAATTTTTAGTAGCGACCCTTTCAGTTCTGAGTGAGGTACTGACAGGGATTCCTCCACTGGGAACTGTACAGGTAAATTCCCGGTCTTACAGAGGTTGGAGGTGTCTGGGACGGGATCCAGATTGGACGTAACAAATGAGATCAAGCCATGAATAAGGTTGGGAATTCCTGGCCTGAGGATATGTAGGTTTAAGAAGGTCCAGAGAGAGGAGTGCTGTTGCCAGACACCAAGGCTAGATTTGAACTGTTAGGAACGAGTGAGCGTGAATGATTATTCATACTCACATTACACTGGTTTGATCCAGTTTGTTCAACGACGAATCCCAGTATTTAGTGGAAGAACCTGGCTGCATATGTAGGATGCGGCTCACTATGAAGGAGTTCGACAAATTTGTTGTCTTTGCAGTCTGAAGTACTGGATAGTTAAAGAGGTGGAAGACACTGTTGCGGATAATAATCCTGCAGGTTAACCTTGTGAGAGTGATTCTCCAAGAGAACTTTGACGAAGTTTGCTGGCTCTTTAAGATCCTGGAATCTGTTGCTTCTGAAGTTTGGTTCATTTGCTCACTCTCTTGGCGGTTCCGATTAGATAGCGAAATAGCGGAATATATTGTCACGATTCACTACATCGGCCTAGAGTTCCCCATTGGCTTGCAGTAGTCTATCCCACCAATGTGCCTTAGCGAGTCCAAATGATTGGAAATAAATATGTCATAGTTTCCTTGGTGATCGTGCTAACAACTCTAGGGTTGTGTGTCTCTGTTCCCAACAGAGAATTCGCAGTTTTGTCAACTTATTCGATCTCGAGCATGTATTGGAGAATTTTCTAATAGAAAGAGAGTACGTGAAGTCCTCGACTTCATTCAGTGCTTGGACACTAATTCTATCTGGAGCATGTATTGGAGGACAATTGTGAGATCCCTGGTTCCCCAGAGTTGGGGAAGCTCTAGACCTGCCCCTTTTAGCTTAGTTTCACTTCGTCTGAAGTCAGTCTAGTAGCTTTGAGATTCTATTTGGATTTTACTAAAGCAAGCTTATGCTGTCGTCCATGCTCACTCTAAACTTCAATGATATCACTGCATCTCCTCTCAGGTCTAAAGTAAATCTGGACGTAAGGCATGGCAAAGTGAGGTCTGGTCCGTCCTTCCCATTCTTTGCAACCGTTATTCGACCTTCCAGTGGCTACTTCATTGTATTACTTTGTTCATGTCCCTAATGTTCGTCCTCATACAACTGCTGAGCTGCTGATAGTTATGCTTTCCTCACAGGAAAGTTGATCTTTGTGTCTCCGGTCCCAGGGCCCATCGGCAAGTCTTCAGATGTTCTTATTAGTTATAAGAAGCGTAGAAAATCAAGTTCTAGGGCTGATTATGCTGTTATGTCAGATGTAAGGCATTTCTGTCGGTCTTCTAATTCGCCTCATGGCTTTCGATTTATTCTTTCAGAGCGATGAAGAAAATGCATGAAGCACAGTAAGAAGGGTTCAATCTTCTCTTTAGTTTTACTTCATATCGCCGTTTCTTCCTTAACTTCCAGTTTGTTGGGCGCTTGCTTTTCTCCTCACGTATGCTTGTCTTTTAGTTGTGCTGTTGGGGTCCCTGTCCCCTTTCTCATTCTTCTCGAGGTATGGCTAAAAACTGAGAAAGCTATAATTGGCCGTGTAACTTATTTCGTCTAAGGAGTCGATGAAACCAAATGATCTTGTCTGGTACTCAGTTTTGTCACCGGTATGATCATATTTTGATTTCTCACTGATTTGATCTAGTAGTGGCTGGTCCTTCGTTCTGACTGTTTCCGAGAACTCCGGGATAATTTCAGTTTCCTTCGTTCTCTTCTTCTTCAAGAATTATATTCCTTTTGCACCTCAGACTTCATTGCTAAAAGCTTACGCGTAAATATTTCCTTATATATGTACGCTGGTTTCGGCCGTTACAGACTAGTAGTAATACTCATTCAGGAGTCTCGTCGCATTTATTATTTCTTCTATTTCGTTATATTTCTTCTAATATTTCCTTCCTGCTTATCTAGGAATTCAAAACCTCTCCGCAACTCATCTAGTTGTCTGGATGCTTTCGGTTAGCATCCTGAACTTTTATAGAGTTCAATTATGTTCTGCGCTGTATAAGTACAAAGCGACTCGAGGCATCTATCTTTTACCGAGAGTTACGCTCTCTGCTGTTTAGAATATCCAGTAATACCTGCACGCACTTTTTCTTCTTAATATGTATCCAACTTGTTTCTTTCTTAAAAGCAGTTTGATTTCGAGCTGATTGCCTTCTGAGTTCGTTCGTTACGCTCGAGTTAGCTGACAAGGACAAGGAACGTTTGTTCTTAACCTGGATAACTGGACGCAATTAACTTATGACTGTCATGGCGAGTTGGAGTCACTAACCTTGACGAAATAAGTTTGTCAATTTGTCAATGTCGTAGATGTGAAGATACATACATAGACTTATCAAACTTTTGGATGGAATTCCTCGTTAATTAGATTCGCAGATTCGTATGGGCTTAGTTTGGGTCGGGTCTGTCCTGAGTGTGTGTGGATTCGCCGTTCTACGAATGGCTCCTGCTCTCTTTCCAGATAGATAAGACTTTTAGTTGTTGAACTTGTCGAGCAACTTGGATGGCAAGATGTGGATGCAGCATCGGGACTTCTAGGAATTTCATCCGTCCTTGTGCTATTCCCAATAGTGCTTAACTGCAGGTTCTGATGGGATTCGGTGTAGCAGCCTTGGTATGACCTCATCACGAACACAATGAGAAACACACATTGAATACTGTGTATTTGAGGTCCAAGATGATCCATGGGAGCTTTATCCACAGTTTTCCTCATCCCATGAGTCCAGTTCCCTTTCATTCACTACAAATTGTTTCGCTGCTTGTGAGGTGATGTCATTATTGTAAAGACGTTATTTCTATGTAGTCATGTATAGTGACTACGTAGAAATACTCGAGCTCTCTAGCATTCAATTGATTAAAAGCAGATGGCAAAGGTTCTCGTTGTGATGTCGGAAGTCAATCAGAGCAGACCTTAGCCTTAGCCTTAGCCCTTGGATCTTAATCTTAGCCCCATTTTACCCCCCATGTCTTTTCCTTGTAAGGCTTGATTGGGTCTTCCCATCCTTCTTGTTTTCTCACGCGGTCGCTTTTTCTTCTCATCACTGCAGAGGTACTTCGTCTGGAAATTCTTGACCAGTGTTCCGAACAAAATATCATTGCATGTTCAAGTGAAGCGAATTGTCGATCTTGTGTATGCCAGAACCTCCGCAACCTCATGTTTTGTGACCAAAGTAAGGATACAAGCATGGTTGAACTTCTCGGAATTTAAATTCTCTGCCTGGTCATTCTACCCGTTCCGAAGTGCTAAATCCAAAGAGTTCTACACTTGTAAACTATGGAGGTCAACCGAAAGCATCTCCAAATAGGTAAGGCACTGTGGCCACTCCTTTCACACTACGTTTCTACCCTTGTCACTTTGGAAAATCCATAAACCCTACACAACGCACTATGCCTTGAACATTGGATATCAAGCTCATCATTTGCCGATGGCTTTGAGAGTCAAGGGCAGAAGTTAGCCGAGCGTGTTTAGCATTACGTAACGGAAGCAATCTTACGGAAGACTCCAATATCGACACACGTGTATTTAATTATGTAGCGATATGGACCTCTAGATTTCATTGAAGGTTTCAAATCTTTACCTTGTTGGGATCTTCTTCAACCATTGCCAAATTTTATACATTAGCAGTATACCACATTGCCGATTCTCATACATATGGGAGCATACGAGCTTACTTCTCATCCCGTCTCTCAATATTGATTAAGACTATAATACAATTGTCATATATTTACTCCTATTATTTACACAATGATGCACTTCAATTTGTAATTTGTCATATTATATTCCATGGATGAAATGAGTAAGTAAGTTCACTTAGTTCCTACAGTTTACACGATAGATGCACCTCAATTGATATAGCTCTACTTTGATATGGTGTTTTATCAATATGTTCTCTCAAGAGTATTCATATCTAATCTACTCTGACATTGCGTTTTATCATTATTGTCTCTGAATGGTGCTCATCTCTCATATCTAATCTCTTCCACTTCTCAATCAAGTTTTAGCAACTATTGTTCAAATTTTTAGATACTAAATTTGCCATATCTCCTATATACTACACTAAATGGTGGTTGGACTAAACATTCTAACCATACTTTATACTTCCTTTGTAGCCATAGAGTTTGCCCGAAGAGAACTCAAAGCAAGCAAGTACTTATTCTCTTTTTTCTTTCTCAATCATTAAAAAGACCTTTAGTTCATAATAGCTTGTTCCCTCTTCCAATCTTACAATAGTCTTAATACTTCCATCTTATCTTAGTCCTTACAATAAGCAAAAATTCATCTACTTATCAACCAAATTGTTGTATTATATTACTATCATAATGTTTTTCTTTTATTGGTTACAAAGTTATAATCTTAGTCATAATCTTCTCTTACCTCTTGAAACTCAATTTTGTAAATTACTAATAATTAGATTGGTACCTTCTTTATCCTCAAAGTTGTCTTTCTTATTGCTTATCGCATTATAATTGTATACATCTAGTCTTCTATATTTCCAAATTGAAACCTTTGTTTTCCATGTATCTTCCTTGCTTTATAAAGTTAAACTACCTCTACTTGCAATTATTATAAAGGAGCATGAAATTAATTGAATCCTTGTCAAGCATATATCAGCTAAATGTGATTATCAACAACATGTGAAATACAAAGTTCTTTTAAGGATTGCATGTCAGGAAGCTTTATAGAAGCCTCTTCATCATCTTAACAACGCTGAAGCTACTATCTAATCATGTAAACCAAATCACACATGACAAATATGGTATTAAATAGCAAAAGAAAAAATTTCCCTAGTAATTCAGAACTATAATTACTATAAACTTCTAGAAGATACTCTATAAAGCACTTATGAAGTTTCAAATAAGTATATTAAGAATGTATATGCGTTCTCAATATGTAAAGTGTTGAAGAACTTGGTTAAATTAATTTACCTAAGAGATGACTTGGTTGGGAAGTTAATGGTTAGCTTTGCTAGGAAGTAAGCTTACACACACCTCAAGTTATATATAACAAGATCTTGAGCTATCTTTGGTAGTTGGAGATGGTCTTGTCATGTAATAATCAAAATAACTTTGTATTCCACATGTTGGTGATAATCACATTTAGTTGATATGTGCTTGACAAGGATTCATCAATCTCATGCTCCTCTATAATGATTGTAAGTAGAGGAATTTTAACTTTATCAAGAAAGGAGGATATATTGAAATAAAGGTTCCAATTTGGAAATATCAAAGAAAAAACCATTCAATATTTGGTCCATCTATTTCCTTTTGTCCACCCAACTTGTTTTCTTGAATTATGGTTTTTTGCACCACATGTACCCCTTTGCAAAGACAATACATCCTCCTTCATAGTATTTTTAGTAATAACTCTAATGTACTTATCTTTCACATCAAGTGCCATAACAAGTGATATCTTTACAAAAGGTAATAACTAGCCGAGAAGCTTTCAAAGAAGTTTCTTCCAATGAACCACATACCTGGCATGCAAGCTAAGCTAGTCTGGAAGCTTCCAAAGAAACTTCCACCTAAAAGTTACATACTTGGCATACATGTTACTTGATACTTAGGAAGTACAAAGAAGTTTCTTAGATGCAACGACAATATTCTTAGAATTCTTGGCTAATTTAGCCTATTTGCTAACTCATTAGCCTCTACAAAATTTTATGCTAACTCAATATTATTACAATGTAAGTACTTTCATTAAATTATGAATATAAGTTTACAAGAATGCAATATCTTGTAAAAACCTTTTGTGAGATCTTAATTGCTTTCATTTGATGAGTTCTTTCAAAGATGATGTTAGCTGTTTTAAAAGTATTACATATACATAAATTTAATGCTAAATGTTAAATATCAATATTGCCTTTTGGTATCCTTTTTGATATATTTTTGATATTTATTCTTATTACTACTTCTTTGATATATTTTTTATATAATTCAACAAGCTTGTTAAACCTTGTGTTAGTAGTTATATGTAAAAAAAATTGACACTCACATTTTCCTCCTTCTTAGTGAGTTAGTGAGTGCTCAACCACTTTATTGAGCTTATCAAAGAAACCATTTTCCTATTCTAAAGATAATATTTTTTGGAATTTTAATATTGTATTATTTTTATTAAATGCAGATTTTGTGGCTGCTCCACAAATTTACCATATGAATTTATAAGCAAGTCAATGAAGTTCTAGAGTAGACTAACTAAGTCACTATGCAAGATACCAATTTATTATCTACTCTAGCTTAGTATTTCAGATTTTATTTGCTAGCAACTTAGCTAACATTTTGTTCATATTACTAGATCTCATATTCTTCAAATTTATATTGATAATATATAATTTTTCTCCATTTTCTTGATTTTTCAAAAAATAGAAGCAACCTTGAAAAAATGATGAAGGAGTTTTCAATTGTTGAGAGAGTGAGTGAGGAATACAATTTATAAAGCAAAAGTTTCCAAGTTTCTCAAGTTCTAATAATATCATATTATATATATATATATATATATATATATAGACATATAAAACTACTATTCTATCTTATGAAAATAAAAATAAAAATAAAAATAATTTATTTATATTTATATTAATAAAGTGCAACTTTCAAGACAATTTATTTATACAAGGATATGAAGAAATAAGTTTAATTATTTTAACTAGTTTTAACAAAAAAAAGGTATTACTAGTATGAGAGATAGTGGGACATTAGATTTGCTTAGAAAGTGATATATTATCAGTTGAATCATTTTAGTCGATGTTAAATTATACAACAAACTTCTTTCATAAAAAGAAAATGATTTAAAATAAATAAATAGGGGTAATGATCTTAAATAGAATATCTATGCACAATTATTACTTCATTCCTACACACTAATTTCGTTTCAGTATACATTAATATACACAGGTATTGCTTGATTCTATTCATAATCATCTATGGATAAAATTGATTACATAAATTGTATGGTAGAGTGGTTTTGGTAATAATAAAAAATAATTACTAATAAGAAAAATATCGAAAATTTCTTAACTCAAATGATTTTAGAAACAAATCTCTCTATCTATATAAAATAAAACTAATTAATTAAAGTTATGGTATACTTGGGTGAAATATAGAGTTCATCTTTTTGGCAATTATAATCCGATAACCACTTGATAAAAACATAGTATCTGTTTCCGAAGAGCCAATATTACCTTGTTGCTTGGATGGAATGGAATATATGGATGTGAAAGATATCGAAATATAACGAGAATTTTACTCCTTGGAAAACTATGATAGTAGGAGAGGAAAAGGAGACCGCTTAGAACACATGAAGGATGAGGAGATCCATATATCCATATACGGAGAGAATGACAAAAGAGGTAAAATGGGACTAGGTTTCAATGGTACAGATATGAAAAATACACCTGAAAACTATGACAGTAATAATCCAAGTAATAATCCAACTATGATATTTACAAACTATGACTATTTTGCGAAGATGAAAATGGTTTCAATTTGAATGTACGGGAAAGATATCAAAGTATAATGAGAAATTTACATCTTGAAAAGCTATGATTATAACAATAATAATAATCAAACTATGAGTATTTTGCAAGAATGAGAATGAGGTTTCAATTTGGTCTCCAGAGCTTCATCTACTTCAAAAGAGCTCAAATCAAACTAGAAGCCACTTTCATTAGCCTAAGCTAAGCAATCATTCTCTTTGTTGATTATTATTATTTTATTATATAATTATTGGTATGGGAAAATTTGAAAATTGAAAAACATTGTTCAATTCGTTATTATTTTTTAATTCAATTTGAACATGATGTCGACTGCCCTCTATCCATAATATTTGGGAATGAATTTCCTCCAGAAATATACACTAGCGTGATGACAATCAATACAAATCGCACGTTGTGTCTGCCATTTCTAAATTATACAAGATCGAATATCGGATATCGAATCTTACTCAGTTCATCATATTTCTCCGTAATACAATGCATGCAAAATAAAGTATTGTACTTCATGTATCTCAGAACTGATATACTTGAAGAGACCTCAAAGGACGATTGGAACATAATATCCTAGTGACACCGAGACTTACGAAGAATGTTCTAGTTTAAGGATATTGAGCTACAAATCTGTCATGCTACTGCAATGGTGTATTAAGACCAGCGAAACAGTTGCATGACGTAGATTGTGGCACACAAAGTGCAAGTAAGTTCATGTTATTTCTTGTACAATGATAAGAATGTGCTCCCTCCCGCTTGGCTCGAACTAAGCTTTCCAAGTAAGTTCATCTTATTTCTTGTATAATGATTTGAAAATGCTCCTGACTGGAAATGTGTAAGGGGAACTAAGCTTTCCTTCCTCATGAGAATTTGGAAGAAATTCCAAATCAACATGGACGGAGAGAGAGAGGTGAGGTGAGGTGAATTTGGTGTGATTTCATTTCGCTGGGAGGACATGCTTGTTGTGGATTAGAATAGAATGCATGTATAGTACAGGACACATGCGTGGTGCTGAAGGACAAACTAACATGCGAATAGTTGTAGGCACAATCGTGTTCTTACAACCGACCAGGAGGAAAGCATCGGCAGGAGTTTCAACCACGGTCGAACAAAGAAGTGACATCAAACCACGATCAAGACCACCGAACCAATCGCAGGGCACTGCAGCTCGATAGATCGCTCGGCCCGTCCCCGGTAGCTGCGGAGGATTCCATCGCCCTTCGTAGATGTTACCGCCAATGAGGAGGATGCGAACCTTACTAACTGTTACGGGGGTTGCCGGTAATCGAGAAGTCCCGTTGCCGGCGGTAGTAGCCAGAGAGAGGAGGAGTAATGTTTGTAGTAGGCCCTCTTGAGCCTTCCTTCGCTTGCGAGACTGCCGCTGCTCGTGCTCCCTTCTGCTCGCCCGCTTGGTGTATGTCGCGAGAGCGAGACACACAGACGAGACGAGAGGGTACTCGATCGATCGCTGTGTGCAACCTTTCTTGTCATCGCCCCCACTCATTCATCGGGGAGGTAACGTGCACATGCGTCGGATGGCGGTGCTAATGAGCACGAAGAGTTAGGTAGATTTTGGTAACAGGTACGGAAGGAAAAAGACTCACGAAGACTTGGTAATTGACACCAGCAGATCTGAGGGTTTCTCGTCTCACTTGTGGGAGGATAAACGAGGACGAAGAAGTGGCTCCGGGAGGGGTGTAGGGTTGGCAGAGACCTTTGAGAGATTACTCGCAAGCTGTAAGGCCTGAGTAGGAAATTGAAGATGCGGGAAATAGCGAGGACTGTGGTTTGGCAGGCGGTTTGCCTCTATGCCGTTTTGTTGCTCCAATCTTGTGGAGCCTCAGAGTACGATCATAAGGTGTGTACTAGAGAGCTCTTGTCTAAGTTATCAGGTCCTACTTTCTTTCCTCGTGAGCGTTTCATGTGACCTGAGTAAGATCTTTCGGAGTGGGACTTGCTGCGAACCGCGCCTTTCTTCCTCAACGGATCAAGTGGCCTTTACGATCTGCATTTGATTTTCTCACTTCGTATCTTACAGCGATTTTACCCTGGGATTCGATTTAATTGTTACAATCTTTGTTCTGGCGCGGTTCCACTTTGTAGTGAGAAAAGGTCTGAGTCTTTCTGGAGACATGTTTCTGGACATGAAGTCACATCAGAAGATCACATTAGAAGGGTTCTTCTCGCTATTCTATCTTCTCGAATTGTACCTTGCTGGTTTACAACGGATTGACATGGTGGATATATAAATTGCAATTTTTTCTTGGATATCCTGCTTGACCGAGCATCTTTGAGTTCCAGTTCTAAACTCTCGTCGCGGCAAATAGATTAGATGGTTCAGGACCGTCCAATTTCGCCGAGTATGTAGATCTGGCTTCCCCGTACTAAATTACTGAACGTCAATCCTGTTATTTGACTGTTCTTTCCCGTCCTGATATAGTTATGTTCTGGCTGTTCTGAGCAGTACGCAGATGGTGACCCTGTCACTCTTTGGGTGAACAAAGTGGGTCCATACAACAATCCGCAAGAAACTTACAATTACTACAGCCTGCCATTTTGCAAACCAAGTCTACGAGAACCCAATCACAAATGGGGAGGACTCGGAGAAGTTCTGGAAGGCAACGAGCTTATTGACAGTGAGATTGAGATAAAGTTTAAAAGTAAGCTCCTGTTTACTGCTCTAGGATGAGAAATGTCGAGAAGATGATGCTTGTGCTAATTATGCATGTATGGGACGCATCTTTAAGTATATGTATTGTTGTGGGTTCATAGGCCCTCTAGGCGGAAAAGAATTAAGAGCATGACGTTGTGCATCATAACGTATGTTTCGATGCATGGCATGTTAAATCAAGATCGTTGCCCCGGAGGTTGTGAGCTTCTTATGGCGCCTTCATGTGCTGGGCTCTAGACAAGCAATGTATTACAGGGACGTAGAGTAATACGCATGAGACAAAACGACCTGTACCCCTTACATCCTAGATCTGTTTGGAATATGTCGGCTTGCTGCAGTCCCTGTCGAGAAGACCGTCATTTGTAAGCTGGACGAGGTGAAAGTTGAGGATGCCAAGCAGTTCAAAGAGGCAATTGAGAATACCTACTGGTTTGAATTTTTCATGGGTGCGGCGCTATGACTTAGTTCTCTCTTGTGTTTCTATCAGTTGAAAGCTAAGCACCACCTATAGACATTTCGAACGTCGTTACGAGCGTCGGTCTGATTTTGACTTACGTCAGTTTTCATCAAGTGCACATTTGGTTCAGCGGCAAAGCTATAAGTGTCGCGTGATGCGCAATATGATTGGTGGTTTGTTCTCACCAACATCTTGTTGTTGTCGCATGTCTGATGTGCATATGGACGTGGACTATAGACGACCTACCACTTTGGGGTAAGCAAAATATTTTCTCCCCAAACGATTGTATGTAGCTTTAGCATTATGTTGCTTTTTCTCAAAATACGGTTTCTTTAGCTTCCTGTACAAACTGATTGCAGTTGATGTGCTCATTCGTTATCAACGTGATCCCCTTGTAACAGGATTTGTCGGTGAACCTCATAATGAAAAGAAAGATGAGAACAACAGAGCTCTTCTGTATACTCATAAGAATTTCATCGTGAAGTACAATCGTGATCAGGTGGACATCTCTTACAATGTCTGGAAGTGATTTTAAATGGTGTGGAATTTTACTGATTGAAGTATTTTGGCGCTCAGATCACCTGATATTTATCGATCACATATGCAGATTATTCAAGTAAATTTAACACAAGATAACCCTCAACCCATCGTACCTGGACGGCCCTTGGAGCTGACCTACTCTGTTAAATGGGTAGAGGTCGAGACACCTTTTGCAAGGCGTTTTGATGCCTATTTGGACTATCCCTTCTTCGAGCATCAGGTATAGGTTCTTTCCTCCTCCTACACTTCGTGACCTAGCTCCGCAAGGCTCATAGAAATAATTATTTAGTTCTCAGTTGAATTGGGGTGACAGTTTGCAGCAGGTAGTGAAGCCCCTTTGGGAGTGATTGAGTGGAACTTGGTGCAGACATTAACGGAATTGACAGGTTGTGTTTAGTCTGGGTTTTACGTCGAAAGGGGAAGAAGTTGGGTGAAGAGCGTGTTTGAAAAGAAGCAGTTGATAGTGGACATCTTGCTGATATGTTGTGATTCCTACCTGAATTTCATGCTTGCTACACGATATTTATCTGAATAAGGGGTACTCGTAACCTCATCGCCGGGTAGCCTTTTATTGGCAACGAGTGGAATGTGCACAATGTCTGCGGCCATTCGTGGAACCTATCTAGGTTCCAAGGCACATTACAGAAAGTGATCAACACCAAGAAAGGCAGCTGGGCCGGTGAACGGGTGAAGTGAAAAGTAGATTGAAGCAATGTGCTGTGCGAAATCGCCACGCCACTGGAAATAGGTTATAATATTCGTACATTGTGTCTGCAGATTCACTGGTTTTCCATCTTCAACTCCTTCATGATGGTCATCTTTTTAACCGGCCTTGTTTCTATGATCCTTATGCGCACATTGAGGAATGACTACGCAAAATATGCGAAAGAAGATGATGACTTGGAGACATTGGTAAGTCAAACTTTATTTACGGAAATTTTATTTGGTCTTTGGATTGTCTTGTATGTAGGGCTCCACTTGAACGACTCTGGGAAAATGACCAGCTTTTACTTCTAAACGTGATTCGTCTTACTTCATCTCTTTTATTTGTTCGTTGGATGATGTTATTCGTAGGTTTCCACTTGTGCTATTCTAGGGAAATGACCAGCTTTTACTTCTGAACGTGATTTTTCTTATTTCATCTCCTTTATTTGTTCGTTGGATGATCTTATTCGTAGTTTTCCACTTGTGCTACTCTAGGGAAATGACCAGCTCTTCCTTCTGAACGTGTTTCTTCTTGCTTATTACTGCATGATCGCCTTGTGTCGATGTTGAGTCTATAGTTTTCAAGGAGCTTTAGTTGCCTAGTACTGTATCTCGAAGGGGTCATGGACACTACCTGATTACATGTTTGTGGGGTACAGTCGTTATACATCCTGTACCACAATAACATACCAACTCTGACAACTAGTAATGGACATGTTATCTGATTCGTTAGCCATTCCTTCACTTCTTTTCCTCTCAAGGCTTCCTTCCCTGTTTCATGGTACTCCATTCGGCCTACGTGTGCATCTCTCTCCCTAACATACTGCGGACTCTATCATTATAATAACTCTCCATATATATGGCCACTATTCTAGCATTGTGAATCATGTACATCTTGCTTACCGATCATTTGCACTTCATGAGCTCTGGATAACCCGTTCCCAGAACGGCTTCTGTTCTCGTATACCTATATATGGACACTCATGAACCTGACAGAAAAACTCGGTACGTAGAGGTAGCGGAACTACAACCCTATACATCCATAGAGGCACTGATGAAGTCATTTAGTTTTTTGCGCAGACTTCCTAAGAAAGTATTGCTACGTTCTTTCGGTGTTACTGTTGATAGACTCATGTTGACATATAACATGCAGGGGGGAATCCTAGTCCTCATACACGGCTCTTGGGAATTACGATCTTTAGGACGTTTTCCCAATCTTAAACCTCGTCTGCCGGGACAGATTATTCGAAGTACACTCTCTACAGTATAATTGATTAGCTATCTAGGTTACTGTCCGTGACTCTAACCCTCGTTCCAGGTACAAATTACCAAGAGACGTTGCTCACCACCATGAGGGACAATAATTAGGGATTCACTTCTCATACCTTGATCACAATGTTATATCCTGTCCAGTACTACGTGGGTATAGAACCGTGTTCTTACGAACGGTTTCATATTCATTCACTCAAAACATCACATCTGGACTCGCAATGTGTAACAAAATGGTTCTCGTTTCTCAGGACATTGTTCGTCAGAAAGTACTGTTTCTCAAGCAGGGGCGTTTAGTCGGTCAAGGAAATAATTACTCTCTATTCGCTGGGTTATCGGGTATTTTGAAATATGTGCTTTGTTTACTATATACATAGCTTTTTCTCTTCCATTGGTCTCAGTTGCGCTGGTGTTTTGTCATTACGGTTTGTTACTTCACTTCACTTCATCCAGAGGGAACTGTACAGGGCCCTGAAGACCTTACACTCTTAATTAAAGCTAACCTATCTTTTCTGTTCGAGCAAGCATCTGAGAGTGTTGACGGATTCAAAATGTATTATTGCAGCAGACGGATGTGAGTGAAGAATCAGGGTGGAAGTTGGTCCACGGTGATGTTTTCCGGTCTCCTCGCAATCTAGTACTTCTTTCAGCACTTGTTGGAACAGGGGCTCAGCTAGCCATGCTTATCCTCTTGGTTATTCTCTTTGCCATCATTGGGATGCTCTACGTCGGGTATGTTACTCTCTTTAAAGTCCGATGAGTCATTTTCTACACGGTACAAAGCTTGTTTGGTGGCCATTTCTGGGATAAATGAAAATTGAAGAAATTATGTGATCGTTAGTTCGTATTTATGAACGTAGATGAATAAATTTGGTTTAACTTACGAGTAATGTATACTCCCATGCCTAGTTGAAACAAATTTGGCGTCGAGTACAACTCATTTTGAACTACTTCGTGACATTTGATGTTGACATTCGCCGACTCTGCGTGGACATCTCTTAGATGTACACAGGGGTAGATAGGCACGGACAGCCATTTGGGAAGCTTAAGCGATGTCCTGAATGTTCTGCTTTGCAGGCGTGGAGCTATCGTCACAACCTTTATTGTCTGCTATGCCCTTACGTCTTTCATTGCCGGTTATGTCAGTGGAGGTTTTTACTCTCGTAACGATGGTAACGCCTGACCTTTGAATCTATCAGGAGACCTAGCCAAGATTGTTTAATCTCGATATGCAAGTCATCTTATCTTCATACGGAACCCACATTTAAGCAAGTCTGCAATACCAAATTTGAGCAAGTTTATCGTTGAAGGTGGGTCTTCAGGTAAATGGAAGCAAGGGGTGTTTGGGCACTGATCGTAATCACTTTCTATGCAGGCAAGCACTGGATCAAGTCCATGCTCCTCACAGCTTCTCTATTCCCTTTCACTTGTTTCGGAATTGGCTTTCTCCTGAACACAGTGGCCATATTCTACCATTCTCTGGCTGCCATTCCCTTCGGAACAATGGTGAGATGTTGAAAAGCACTGGTGTTTTACTTTATTATTGAGTTTTCGAAGTAGGCACTGCATTCTTTGCTACCTAAACTTAGTTCATCGGGAGCCTAGTAGTCGTTTATCTTCTGGCCACGTCTGCTGCATAAAATCACTTGTACTAACTGTTAGTTGTGTTTTAGGTCGTGGTTTTCATAATCTGGGCGTTCATTTCTTTCCCTCTAGCGCTTCTTGGAACCGTGGTTGGTCGGAATTGGAGTGGAGTACCTGATAATCCTTGTAGAGTGAAGACCATCCCTCGACCTATTCCTGAAAAGAAATGGTATCTTACACCGTCGGTGGTTGCATTGATGGGTGGGTTGCTGCCGTTCGGAAGCATCTTCATAGAGATGTACTTTGTCTTCACATCTTTTTGGAACTACAAGGTAAATATTCGCTCTTATCATTTCGAATAGGGTAGTTGGAGATCAACCACGCCAGATCGTCGTTACAATGTCATCTGTCACATTTTCAGATATTATAAGCAGCATGACTGATGTTTTCTGTTCTTTGACAATGGTTGTATAGAGTATGGTCGTGAAGTTTTACTCTGGCGTGAGGTGGACTCGTGTCTTTTTGCTGACTTCCTGAATTTGGTTGTCTTTTGCAGGTATACTACGTTTATGGGTTCATGCTCCTTGTCTTCCTGATTTTGGTGATCGTCACTGTTTGTGTCACCATAGTTGGGACATACTTCCTGCTTAATGCAGAGAATTATCACTGGCAATGGACATCATTCTTTTCTGCAGCATCAACGGCTGGTTATGTATACCTGTACTCCATATACTACTACTTCATGAAAACAAAGATGTCCGGGTTCTTCCAAACAAGCTTCTACTTCGGTTACACCGCGATGTTCTGTATCGGGCTAGGCATACTTTGCGGTGAGTGACTGTCGAACATGACGAGTTGGCTGAGAGAACAAGAGTGGTTTCTTTTGTTTTGAATTGCGTAAAGTCTGGATGTCCGTATCTTGGCGGTCAGGCCTTCGTCATCTGGTTATGCGTCATTTTAAGTGAATATGCACCATCACTTTTATATAGCTTCTACAAACGTTATTTTGTGGAGCGTAACAGGACTATGCTCTTTTCCTGGCTCAGCATGTCTTGATTGACAGTCTTTGAAGATATTTTGATACTGACAGACAGTCAAACGCATGTGCAGGTGCTGTGGGTTATCTTGGGTCGTCAACTTTTGTCAGAAGAATCTACAGAAACATCAAGTGTGATTAGGGCTAGCGTTTCTTCATACAAAGGAGTGGAATCGAGACCTTTGGTGTACTTAGTCTGATTGCAAATTGAAACTTCGCCTAGCGTTATGTTGTCTAAGTTCCATTCTTTCTGGTAGTTAATTATTTTAACATCACTTGTGATAAGATGACGCACCTTGCAAGGCAGTCTCCACCCCTTTTGGGAGAGCCCAAAGTACGTGATCCAGATTTAGGTAGAAGCTTCCCAAAATGATGGGCATTGTTCAGTCATATCCTGACACCACTTTTTGCACGGCAAAGATGGGGCTTGTCTTTAGTGCACTCTGTAAGTTGCTCCGAGGATGGGGCAGTTTCCGGATGAGAATTGTTATGCAGACTGCAGGTTGTCAGGAAAATTGTTACCAGGAAGGTGAATGGTAAGGGTGACCGCTGGGCCCAGAGTTCTGGGCCAGGTGTTGTTTTTTTACGCGGCCTGATGTAGAAGTTTGCCAGCTTTGGCTGTTGTAAGGAGAGGGGGATAACGAGTCAAGTTTATGGCAACTAGGATTCAGTCGCTAGGAGGGATCTGCTTTTGTAGTATGCATGGACTCTCATGAAGTGAAGCATTGAATAGTAGGTTAGTGCACAGGTTAGTCTGTCCAGGCCAAGGGGGATATTTTGCATGAGAAAATGGCGGGCTTCTGCCTGGTTAATGTAAAGCTAATTTGCTGAGTTCCTATGGAGCTTTCAAGATAAGACTGGAAGTCTGTTTCAAAGCATTGTGTCTCTTAATTATCAAGCTGTTGCTAAACGTCCCGATGCCAAGGGTGCGTTTTGACTTTTGCAGGTCCATTACGTCACAAATTTTGTCCTCGATTTGGTGTGGCTCAAAGTGTGCCGGACCTAACCAGCCCTTCAGTTACTGTTGTTATTCCTATGCATGTCGTTCACCTGAAAACCGTATTCATGGCGATCTCGAAACGCTTGACTCGAATGTTACAAGTGATTCAAGGATTCCTACAATGCAGAGGCCCCCATATTCTCTTCAGGATCGGTGGTTCTGTTCATCTGCACTTAACTCTCTGCTTGTAGTGCCATATACTGACACGCATTCTTGTAGTGCCATATACTGACACGCATTCTTGTAGTCCCAACCCGCTTTCTCGTAACGATGTTTCCCTCCAGTACGTAAAATGAAGGAGTAATACCGCCTTCAGGCAAGCAGATATTGCAATCGGGCCAAGTCTGATATTTATGCGAGCAGGTTTAGATTAACAATTACTTACGATGCAGTAGATGATAGGCGGAAGGACTGTAAATGGCACTAGGTAATTAATTAGGGTATACTTTCGACACGAACTCAATTTATAGTTGTAAGATTCTTGTGGTGCTCTGTAATAAAGCGGTCCAGATTACACTATCGCTGGGTTCGCTTAGTTAGGGGTTTCAATGCGTCTTTTTATTGAGTTCCGTAGTAAAATAGTAATATGGCTTGGGTGTTCCTAGATTCAACTATAAGGTTATGGAGTGTATGGAGACGTGAGTCACAAATTTTACAGAATTACAGTTAATTCTAAACTGAACTTTGCAGTAAAATAAGAAAATGTCATATAGGTTTTCCTAAATTCAGTTATAGGCTGGATGGAGTGTCTCACAAGATTGTAGTGAACTAGAGACAATGTTAAGTGTTTGATGGATGTCAAATTTCTGAGTGTAATTGAATAAGAAAAAAGAGTAAAGTGTGAGCAATCACTGCCCGTTGACGTGTATATTCTTTTAGTTTCTAACCTTTTGGTTTACTTTTTATAGAACAATTTAAAGAATTTAGAGTCATCTTACTCAACGCTTGAGGACTATCCTGTTCATATTTATTGAAGTGAGTCGATTTCAATCACGAGTTTTGATTTTTCAATTAAAACCTGTCGTTATAAAGGAATACAAGTTTGACAAAAAGATTTGATACTTGTGATGTTGGTGATTAACTTTGTTAGATAATTAGCATAAAGGCTTGGTACGTTGTAGTTTGGTTAATCATGGAAAGATAAATGCAAACTTGTAAAATACTGGAAATGTTTCGGTGCTAATAACCACCGCAAAGAGAAACATAGCAAGCTTTACCACAAGAAATCAAGTAAAACAAGAAGAAAAAATATATTCTTTAGAAGTATTATTCAATTTATAAAAAGATTAGAAGAGGACTTGAAAGCTTTACCAAAATAAATCAAGTAAAACAAGAAGAAATAATACAATATTTAGACGAGTATTAAAACAGGACGTGAGAAATATTTACAGATCTTTTTACTCTATTATTTTTTTGATGCATTTTAGTTTGATTCCTTTTTCTGCCAATATATATCATAGGATTAGGACCAAAATTTTCCACATAATTTCTTACTTGGTCACTTTCTTCATTTATTCTGATCTATCTCTCGAGTCAAGTTTAGGCCAATAGCTATCTTAGTTAATATATAAAACATGAAAAGGGCGACCGCGTAGAAAACACGAAGGATGGGAAGACCCTTAGTTAATATATAAAAAGGACTATGACATCAATAAAACACTTTACTCCACTCTCATCGAATATGACCCATCAATACATTCATACTAGAAACGTGCAAGAACCTTCATGCTACTCAACCATGCAACGAGGACCACAAAAATACGAAATTCTATCGAAAGAAAGAAGCACGACAAGAAGAGCTACATGTCACCAAAAATATGTACCTTCAATTAAAAATGATTAAGTGTAACAATTTATCAAGTAGGAAAATCAGTTTTCTGACCTTGCTTATTTGTTTTAATTTGATTCATTTGGTAACCACTAGATGTCTTAATTAATGTCTTATCAGTAATTAAATGTCTTATCACTGAAAGGACATTCTCTTACAAAGAACTGTTTTTTAGTACACCCTTCCTTGAATATAATATATATCTATATTCTCCTTCAGGCAATATTAGGAAATCGCATATATCACCATAAGGGAATAAATAACTCATACTCACCATAACTCATGTGATGAATGTATATTTCTTTCAAAACTTATGGAAGATAAAGGGATAAGTTTAAGTTTAATAAAGACTAAAAGTAAGGGTTATTGGAGTAGATTTGTCATAAATTATCATTTCGAAATCTTCCTTATGCATGGAAAATTACATTCCTTGCAATTTCTCATTTGCTATGAAGATAACTTAATAGCTAATTCAATAATCTAATTTGATATTGGTAGGATTCAAGTTCCAATTGTTCAGATTGACTGTAAAAGAATTCAACCTACTATATTTAGTCATATTTTCTTGAGATTGATGGTAGAAAATTTCAACCGAGTATTTTTTTGACATCTTTTGGCATAAATGTATAAAGTAGACTAAACTATCGTATTTTCTTTTGATGTCAAATCGAGATGCAAGTGTTGAATTATCCAGATAAACGTAAGGTAAAGGTAAAATGTCTCTAAAAGTAACTTTCTTTTTAATGATTGAAAGTATGAACAAACAAGCTATTCATAATCTTTCGGATAATTTTTCATATGGATTTTCATAACATGCAAGGATATATAAAAATTCTATATTTAATTAATATTTTTTAATATATTTATATAGTCTTGAGAAATTACTCTAAGTTAGAATATTTTTTATATGTGTAACTAATATAAGGTTTATTAATAATAATAGTAAATATGATGATATATGAATTATTATGATACTCAGAAACCTCATTATCATAGACCTTCTAGCTATTACTAGTTCATCTATCAATTTGCGCGGGAAAGAATCCTGTCGCAAATCTTTCCATGTAGTCAACATCCTTAATTAGGTGTAAGCTTTAACCTTAATTATAGTCAATCAAAGAGGATTACATCAGATAGCAGGTTATTAAATCGATTGAGATTTTCTATTAATTTTATTTAAAAGATTTATCAGATGGTTAAAAAATGTGATTTTAGTTTTATAGTGACATGTATGCTAAGTAATTTTTAAACTAGAAGTTATAAGTAATTATCTAGGCCATATCTATCTATTGAAGATCTATTACCTATATAATAATAAGCGTACATTATATTATAAACCCTTATATATTTGATATTGTAAGATGTATCATTAGGTCTATAAGTATTAATTAAAAAATTTCAGAAATGAAATAATATTTTGAAAGTAAAAAATTGCATAAAATTGCATAAAATAATTAAATTATATAAATATATATTTTGTGGAATAAAATTTTGCTTCTAACACTAAAATTAAATAAGATCTTCATGTTGAGAAAAAATAAGAAATGTTCAAACTCATGAATCTGCTTATTTAACAATCTCGTTGCCACCCTCTATAAATACATAAAGTTTGGTACAAATAAGATGCTACCATCAAAGAATATTCATTAATTTTCAACATATAGATCTTTAAAAATATTTTTATTTAAAAATTTATCATTTGACTTGACATTAGACAAATAGATTTGAATCAATTTCGCTTAAAATTAATCAAAGAATTTATCCATTTCTGGCTAGTTAACGCACTTTACAAATGCAGTTTGTCATACTTTTCATAGGTAATATTGTAAGGAAAAAAAAAGCATTAGGTTATTCGAAATTTCCAAAGTCACTATATGCTTGGAATTAAATTGCAAGAGCTATGTAGCAACGGGAAGGCAAGATGTCACGTCACAATGGCATAAGTAAGAAGATGCAAGACAACACCTTCACATCTATTTACGAATCCTATTCTTTTAGCAAAACTATGCGCTGCCTAGTAATGAGAGTTTTTTGAAACTTATGCAATAAAGCCGGCACAGAAGCATGTAAGGGGGCAGGCAAGTACAAGATAAATCCACCTTCCATTTGGCCAACTTTTCGTACTATGAGTATCTACCCATCGTTCAATTGTTTGAAGTGGGACGAATAGAGTATAGCCAACTTGAACACTCTTTTTCTTGATGATGGACACTGATGATAAAGAAAGAGAAACTATAAAGATGCTGTCATCTGAGATCATGCGCTCTCCGGAACTCAAGAAAGTCATGGATATGTAACCAGCAAAAGTGACGAGAAGCGAGTAGTGTTTGTAGAGGACAGTGACAACTAAAGGACGAACTTTACAAGCCGATCACCACACATGAGCGAGAGACCATTCACTCATGATTTTATATTACTATGATGAGGTACCATGAAAGTGTTATCACGATGATTTCCGTATTACGATGTTGACCCACCCCAAATCAGATGTGGATGATGCCTTGCTACAGTGGATCTGATCTTCAATTCAAGAGAAGTTTCAAGAGAGCAGAAACGATGTCATCAACGGGACTCCCTTTCTACGACAATGTTCGGTAAGGCGATGCGGCCGCATAAGATTAAGAAGCCAGAAAACGAAAGAGAGGGTACAACCAACAAAACAGTTCTGATGGACAAGAGCAATGAAAGATCATTAGAAAAAGATAAAGCAAGTGATATCGATAGAAAACACGAGTACCATGTGTGAATAACAGTTCAATCTCTCGTTGCACAACGTAACATGCAGTATGGAATTTCAGATTTGATGGCTTTTGCTCAAAGTGACTGACTTGTCTGGCATATTGGTCTTCCTTCGACAAGGATTTGAATATTATTACCACTGTTCATAATCTTTGGGTGCCAGTCAAACCTGTAGTTGGCATGGGTATAGATTATAGGGGGAAGAAGGAAAGAAGAATGTACCGTTGTAATATCATTTTATTATCTATTGGGAATTCGCAAGTTAACTTACATATGACCACCCTTCTCAAGATTCGGGTAAAAACGACATATATAAGTGAGTTTGCAGACTAACATAGGATAGCATAGAGGATTCAAGACCCCTTCAAACCCAACAAGTAAACACGAGTCCAAAATAAGGCTACGCCCTAAGAGCTTGGCATTGACTATCTATCCTATTATAACTGGCACATTTGAATGATATAAGTTCATCTGCCTGTAGATCGCTAGAGCATCCAACAAAATTTACTTAGTTTGATTTTTCTCTTATGGATTGCATTAAACGATGCTCTTTGTACAGCAATGAATTTATTGCTAATTTCCAGGATGTAATTACAAGAATGACAAAAATTCAGATGGTGCACAGCCAGCATGCTTCGAATAAGGGGTGATCGAATGGATTGGTTATATTACATTTCAATGCAATTCAAATAGTTTTTGCTCCCATGCCTATGCATTATTGTAGAGTTAGAAAGAAACGAGTATAATACAGATAGATATGGTACATGACACCGAAATACAAACATGAAGAAATGTGTTCTTTGATACTAGGCGATGATGAATCTTGTGATATCATACTAGTGGTGGACCTGAAAACACAAGAAATTTATGTGGACCAAATGCCAATCTCAAAATGGGAGAGCTATCATTACACTAATAGCAGCAATAAACATGAATTATAGTTAGATCAATCTTTGGAAATATCATAATCTTTTAGAACTATTGATCGTTGGTGCTAATAAGTACATCTTAGAACCAAACTGAAGCGATGGTTAGATTTTACAGATTCATTCACTTTTTTTGAAAACTCGAAGAGGATATAAAGGACTGTTGCCTCTAGATAGTTGATAAATAAATATGTATCCAACGATATTGACGCCCTGAATCGGAAAACTGAATCCAAAACCATTATAATCAAAGCAAGCAGACCTAAGCATTCATGTGGTGGCAGAGGCAAACCAGAGTACTAAAAGAACAAAGAAAATTCTTTCAGTTATGGTACATTCTTATGTTGAATCAAGCGTCTCTGCAGGTATTCCCCTAAAGTCAAGACGGTAAGAGCGAAGCATATGTTATTAAAATTGTCTACAGGTCTTTCGTTGTCAAACTCGGAGTTCCGAATCCTCGAGTTTAGAGAGCAAAAGTCCAAAGTGAACCAACCTGTTGCGCTGTATAGGGAACACTTTCAGGTTCCGAAGCAGAATTGGGTTTCAAAGATCTGTCAGTCGTCCACACGCTCATATCTACAGTACCAGCTCTCGATGGACTGTAAGGTGTCAGGCAGATCAGCCAATGGCATACTGCGAAAGTCGATTCAATGCGATTTGACCAGGACGATGTTATTCCGTGGAGAGAGAAGATTATCTCCTGTCATATATTTTTTCTCTGTCTAAGTACCAAGCGTGCTTTGGAGCATTGAAATTCAAGTTACTCCGCTTCGACTTCTTGTCGTCAGAGTGGAGGAACGCTCTCTTCACGATTTCTAGTTGTGAATACTATTGTGCATAAATGTCAAATGCAGATATGTTGACATACATGAAAAGTTTCCAATCATACAAATGACAATACCATCTCAAGGATGCAGGGACTAACAAACTGACAAACATCCAGTTCCATTAATCCTACACTCGACAGTAGTGTTGGTAAACATCCGAAGTTTGAACAGCAGTATGTACGACATTCTCAGATTGTTACACGAGTTAATATGTACAACAATTCCAATGTCATATGTAAAGTTGTACAGATTCATGATCCTTTATTGCAGAAAGAAATTTTCTTCGCAAATTAAACAAAGAGTAAAAGTTACTACTCCGTTTCCAGCTGCTAGTTAGAGCAGCTGCAATATTGGTTCACTGTTGAAACGTACATGTTGAATGATGAGCTCATCAACACTTTATTGCGTTCAATCCAGTCAATGCCTTCAGTTTCGAACCGATGCGTAGCAGCTCCAGTCCTATTGATCGTCGAATGAAGCCCGAAAGAGAGTGCCTCCCAATGGCCAACTCAAACCATAAGTTTCTGTGAAATTTCTTACGCTGAAGAGGGGGCGTGGGAACTCAGGGACTGTAAGCTTCTCCTTGCCCTGCACAATCCAGCAGGAACATGTCAGCGTCATTTCGTGTAAACCACAGGGACTACATTTATACCAGACGATGTCTCCTTAAGTAGCTCATTTGTTAGAGTAGCATCTCAGAATCCGAGACATCAAGTATCCTGTGCATTTGCGGCACAAGTTAGTTCCACACAGAGCTGTAAGCGCTACAACTTCAGCTACCGAACTTATATCAGGGATGAGGAACATGACTCTGTGAAATCGTCTTCGTTGTGTGACTTGGTGGAGATTCTATGTGGGAAATCGGCGAAGTAAGAAAAATGCGCGGATGCCTGAGACCTCGCCGTCGAAAACATATTCAGGGGAGACTTTAATCAGGGATGAGGAAGATGACTCTGTGAAATCGTCTTCGTTGTCTGACTTGTGGAGATTCTATGCGGGAAATCGGCGAAGTAAGGAAAATGCACGGATGCCCGAGACGTTGCCGTAGCAGGCATATTCAAGCATACACGGGAAAGAGAAAGCACTTTATCTCAAACCTACGATAAATTTGTAAACATACCGAGTTCAGTCGGATGGACACTCATAACCCATTGGAGAGAAATGTTGCAACCTGAGCCGGTCAGAACTGGGAGAATGGTGTTTCAGCTGAGAAAGGGTAACACTTGGGGGCTTGATTCTCCAGAATTGCCCTACTCGTCAGCACTTTAGCTGACGTCCCGAATTCAAGGGGCAAACGCAGAAACCGTGTGCCGTGATCAATAAAAAGACGTTAACCAAATTTCTCGAAAGAAGGTCGGATCACTAACCTGACTGAAGAGCAAGAAAATGTATCGATGGGTGCCGATGGGGGGCGCAGGTCCACGATATTTCACCGCTTCATCACCGACGGCCGTAATTGCTGAGATCAGATAATTTTCAGGTTAGAAGCTAGACTGCACATTACTCTCTCTCTCTCTCTCTCTCTCTCTCTCTCTCTCTCTCTCTCTCTCTCTCTCTCTCTCACTGGCCATTTATTTTTGTCAATCTTCAAAATCGAGAGTCAAAGGCGACCGCGTGGGATAACAAGGATCACAATCTTCATACTCTCTGTTTGGACATGTGCAAGGCTTCGTCGTATCGACACTACGGGGATTTTGGTTGCACGATAATTTCAACCAAGTGGATTTGGTCGAATCAGGTGATGATCGATGCGATTGCGACTGATAACAGTTTCTTCGGTAAAGAGAATTCTTCAGTCCAAGATCACCGTCGAGAAAGATTAAAATACCCGTTGCTTGTTCTCAGCTCCGAATCACAGGCTAAACAGAGGTCAGATTTCGAAGCTCTTGTTTAAGGCCCAAAATTCAATCAGTAAGCAGCAATGTACCTTGCTTGTCTTTGATAGAACCGGGAATGTTGACAACGAGCCAATGCAGAATGTTCCTGGCGGTGAAATTAGTAGGACTTCTGGCATCAGGGTCCACTGTAATCAACGTGTAGTAACTGTCCTTCTCGATTGCGTCGCCCTTGATGACAACATGAGGTTCTGCCTGAGTTTCATTCTTCGCATACAACTTCCCGAGCTTCACTTTCCCAATTGTGCTGTTGGTGTTGAAGTAGACCTTGACAGTAGCGCTGGGAGCTCCGAAAGCATCTACATAAGGAGGAACAACCGTCTCGAGATCATTCACTTTCTGGCTAGCGTACTCCACAGCATTCGTTACATGCAGTAAGCACAACGAATAGACAACGAGCACTGTAAGCGCATGACTACAACTGAAAACTGCCATGTTTGATCGAAGGTTCAGCTCCAATCTGCGAACTCCTGCACTCTATATACAATGAACTAGGACACTGCCAACAACGTAATCAGCAGTTATAGAACCAACCAGTCTGACCGTAAGAACTCCCGCGTTTCCGTTTACTGTACAAGTACCATGAATCCATTCACGATCGTGTGGTGCCATAATATACTGCTCGAACATATCCCCATCTCTATCGCAATTCAAGAGCTTACAGATCCGCTTTCTGTCTTTACCGGTTCCCAACTTAATATCGGCCCCTTTTCCTCCGACTTATCTTTGGGCTTTTCCTGTGCTGAACGCATCAGAGTTGCGCAGCGTCACACTAAATTTCTGAGGATCCTACTAACAAAGAGTGTCCCCTGCCCGTCTCGGGTTTGCCCGGCCGGCCGGGACAGAGCTGAACGGGGAAAGTCTATAGATATTTTCGCTTTGCGCCTTCGGTCCTCTATATATATACATTCTATTTTTTTTGGTGGCCTGAAATCAGGCCACCAAAAAAAGATTGCTAAATGAATTAAGGGAACCATTCAAAGGCTACTAGAACACCATATACAAAAACTACCCATGCTAATGATAAAGACAAGAAGACTTTCCAGCTAGAAAAAAGCGACCACGTAGAACACATGAAGGATGGGAAGACCCATCAAGCCATGCAAGGGAGAGACAAAAGAAGTAAAATGGTAAGTCAGAAGGTTTAATAACTATTGGAGCATCCAAAGAAGCATCACCTAGAGTGATCACTATGGATTGCACCACCAATGTTCTCGCTAGAGCCATGGACACATGCTATTTAAAATATAATACAAAGCAAAAGAATGCTATTCAAAATATAATACAAAGCAAAAGAATGAAAGTGGTATCCTTTGGCATCTCATATGATAAGCTCACGTGCACTCACTAAAAAAGCATCTATCATTGTGTCCATAGCTCGAAATAATTCCAAGACTAGAAGAACAAAGAGGTGACCTGGATGTATATCATTATACTTGGAGACCTTGTATAGGGTGCTATTGCTCCAGTCGTTGCTCACCCAGGAGGATGAGTAATTTTTCTTCCAAAACTGCATCAACCTTAGAATCTATAACCACAACATCCGCCATTGTCACTTGATCATCTAAGACCAAGTATAAGTCTATTCTGCCACGAGTCATGTGCAAAGAATATGAATGCTCTCTACAAGCAAGGTATATACTCTCTCATGCTATAGCAAACACTATATCTTTGATGACAACATGGGTAGTTATCCTTTGTCCTCCAAAAACACGATGTGCAATCTAGCTACTACATCTAGTGTAAAATCACCTTCACAAGTGAATAGCGAAGAGGTAGACAGGTGAGCCAAACCTAGGTTTGGAACTTCTTCACAATGATGAGGTGGTTGGTGGCTGGCATTAAATATATAAATAAAATAAAATGGAAAAACCTTTATACTCAAGCCGAAATTACTTGGAAAAAATTCCTGAAGTTCCTCCCAGTTGTCTTTAGCAACAATTGTAGGGACGTATATTGGCTTCTCGACTACGACGTGAGGAAAACTTTGGACACCGCTAACAGTTGTCTTTAGCAACAACTCGGCTCTCCAACAAATGCAATTTAGTTGCAGGGACGTATAGTGGCTTCTCGACTACTACGTGAGAAAAACGCTAATCACCACGTACTGTGTGCTGAACTCCCAAAAGCATCACATATTCATTGATCGAGAGAAGGCGACCGCCTAGCAAACACGAAAGACGGGAAGACCCTATCAATCCGTGGAAAGCGATTATGGATCCAGGGAAAGCGATACATTATAGGACGGAAATAGGGTCCACATCGATCCCACTTTGGAGTTTCCATGACTTTTTCACCAACACTCATTTTCGAGGAAAAACAGGCTCTTTAACTGTTCTTTACACGGTTTGTTCCGTAACAGCAGGACATGGAAGCTTCAGTTATCTATTCTGATCTATGGCAGCTTTGCCGTGGCCAGACGTCTGCAGATGATTCGTCCACAACCTTCAGGTCCCTGGTGTTGGCAAGGGTGACACGTTCTCGTGCTCCTACAGCCGAACGTGTTCCAGAATCTTGAGAGACAGAGAATGGTGAAGTGCGTGTTCATAGTTTGATGGTTCGTCACATACAACAATACTAAGAGAACTGTAGTGCAGTTTCAGTGAAGAGTGCCCAAAGTCTCGATCTCTTTGACACTTGCTTCAGGAAGTCGATAGTTTCTTGGAGGGTACTCCATAGACAAGATCGAACCTGTGTCATTATCGAAGGTTAATCGATGTGAAATTAATCTAATATTGGAGGCAAAGTGTTCTGTAATAAGTGTAAGTGTAATGTAAGTGGTAAAGCTGTCATACATTAGTCTACCGAGGAGTGTACCTTACCCTTGTTTGATTGATTGTATGAATTGTTAGTGTTAAAAACTGGAATTTGAAGATTTTTATCCCTTATGAGTTCTCATCTTTTGAAGGTCATGTGAATAGTGTAGAACAATGATCTGTACTTTTGGATGTAGTTTGACTTTGTAATGTATATAGTATCTACAAGAATATATTTATTCGGAAAACTGGTTATCATAATTAGTTGGATATAAGAGAATTAGAGCAGCTAAAAAATCATGGGAGGAGTTAGAAAAGTTATGGGTGTTATAACTTTTACTAAAGAGGTACTTACATTCCTTGGGCTTTACATTCTTGTATGAAAACTCAAGTGGACAAAAATATACTCTCTATTATGCCATTTAGATCAAACGATCAATTACCTTAATTGAATAAGATGTATATATTCAATATAGAAGCTAATTATTTATTTTATATTGGCTCTGGACCAAACTAAATATTGTGAAATCTTGGGTGATCAATTGCCAACACATTGAAATACTAGACCATTCTTTCTCATTAAACCGATAAGTATTGGTTTCTAGACAAATAAAAATATTTTTAATCCTCTTTTACTGAAAAATAATATAAAAATTAACATATCCATTTTTAGTGAATAAAAACTGAAATAATAATCTGATTTTGTGTAAATTTAAACCCAAAACATGGTAAATTCTGCTAGTAAAATTTACAAATTAGGATGTACTTCACTAGAATGTATTTATGCTAAAAATATACTATCAAGATGTAGTTGAGCACAATAGTGTTAAAGATCATTTATAAATTTGTAGTTAATAATCTTAAAAATTACAAATCTTAAAATTGTACTTTATTGATGTGAAAATTGTCACTTTTATGAAAAGTATCAAAGTATCAAATTTTTTATCCCTTCCATGATATACAATCCAGTTTCTCTCAAACTAGTTGAATGGTAGGACACCTTATGAATCCTCATGTACACACTAAAAAGTTCAAATTAAGTAATGATTATATACTATGCATCTAGTATCTACTAAAAGTTCAAATTAAGTCATGATTGCATATTATACATCAAAATCAATACATGAGAGGATGCGATAACCAAACAAGTACACAACTAGGACAACATTTCTAACCAATTAACCAATTGTATCATTTCATGTTCATAAATAATGTAACAATATGGAGTTTACTGACGAGTTAGTCAAGGTTGATGAAGTAACAATTAGACCAAATTAACCTAGAATATTCTAGAAGTATCTAGGAAGCTACTTGGTTCCTTTCAAGTATTGATTAACTTGCATGCCAAGTGGTGAGTTCTAAGAAGAAGCTTCTTGGAAGCTTCTAGGCTAGCTTAGCTTGCACCCCAAGTAGGTAGTTTCTAGAAATTTCTAATTAGCTTATCTTGAATGCCAAGTAAGTGATTTCTAGAAGGAAACTTCTTGAGAAGCTTCCCTGTTAACTTGGCTTGCACTCCAAGAAAACGGCTTAAGGAAAGTTCTTGAGAAGCTTCTCAAGAGCCTTGTATACTCCTTATAAATACCAAAACTGAAGCTCATGTTAGGCATTTGGAGTTTCCCACACTCAAGTGTCCCAATGTGATCTTCCATTCTCCTATTTCTCTCTTGGGTCTTGGTCTCGGTCTTTTATATTGGTATTAGAGTAAGGATGGTATAGATGGAATTTTTGGACCACCAAATCTATTTCCGCCAAACCATTGGGATTTTTGTGTCTGAGTACTACCCAAAAATCATTTTACATAATTTGTCACCTCACGCTTTGGGCAAAATCTTCTAAAATGCAATCACCTTGTCTAAGGAACCCTTGGTACTTCAAATTGTAACATATGGAGAACCATGGACGTGTTACATCTATGCGTTAATAAATTAGATAAATTGAGGGTAGTGTGATAGAATAATAATAGCTATGGAAGCAATGACCGAGGTTACCATTACTATGTAGCAACAAATTGAGCACATTACTTGATTGTTGGATGAACAAGACCATCAATGACAAGAGTGCATAGAGAGAGCAACATTTTGAGAAGTAGAAGGGAAAATCTAATTTTTAAAACCCAAGGTATTTGATGGTAAGAATCTTTTGGGTGCAATAGAGAATTTTGTATTTGACTGTGAATGTTTTTTGAGGCTACAAATCTTCAAGATGAAAGAAACAAATTCTCTTAGCTTCAAGCCAATTGGATGGACTGGCAAAACTATGGTAGTGATTCCAAGTGGAATGAGCTGAATGGCAATTTTTTGCGCCAATCTTGATATGGAAAGAATTCAAAGGTGCAATATTTGTGCAATTCCAAACAATAAATATCACTTAAGCCGCACAAGATAAGTTGGCAGAGTTGAAGCAGATTGGTTCTATAAGAAGCTACATCACACAATTATAGAACACCATTATGCAAATTCCAGATATACTAAATAGTGAAGCTTTGGATCAATTTGTGAGAGGCTTGAAGTCACGAACCAAATTGGAAGTGACTATGCAAGAGCCAAAACACTTAAAAGAAACCATGCAGTTGGCTAAGCACTTTGATTCTATGGTTGGGATAACTTGATCTTGCCCTCGACCTTCACAAAACCTACCAACACATTTACACACGAGTGGAGGAGCTGGCACTAATGGAGATTGATGCCATCCAATGGAGACCACTTGGCATAGCAGACCAGGAAAGATTTTGAAAAAATAATGATTGTTTTTATTATCACCAAATTGGACACCACATTGCTGAATGTCCACTCAAGAATGAGTGATTTTAAAAAATCATCCAAATAGAGTTTGTCGAGCAGAATGATCGGGGAAACAAGGAATCTAGATAGGAGATTTTGAGCCACTATTGGGAACTTGATTAGTTCCAATAGGATTGAAGGCTCAACTTATGCAAGTTTGCTTCACTTGCAAGGTACTATATTTGATTGTGGTTGTAGGATTTTGGTTGATTTTGGAAGCTCAAAGAATTGCATGTCTATGCAATTAGCAAAAGAATTAAGTATTCCTATCAAACCAGTAATTGGAAATAGATTGATGATGGCGGATGGTAGAAAGGGTTATGCATTTAATACTTTGCATATTGTTACCTTCAAGATTGGGAAGGAGTATTTGGAGTGTATGAGGTTTGTAGTGGCACCTCTGCACTATGACATCATTCTAGGTCTACCTTGGCTTGAACGTCATAAGGTTCAATGATTGGAGTTGATGACAAATTCAAGTACAATACCAAGGTAGGAATTTCTAATTAGTTGTCTAGCACCTTTCAATAAGACACCTAAGAAAAGTCAGTCCCAAGAAGGGAATTTTGTTGGGAAAGTAGCCATAGAGCAAGCTTTGAAGGAAGATAAGTCCCAAGGTGTGAACTTTGTTAGTAAGTGGCCATAAAGAAAACATTGGAGGAAGATAAATCTATTTTTGTAGTGTGGATCAAGTTGATTGTGCAAGGAGAATTTTAAGAGGATCAAAAGCCTCATCAAGCAATTATTGATCAAATAACCCAAGAGTTTTCAGATGTGTTTCTAGATGATCTTCCAAAGGGATTACCTTTTGATCATGGTATGCACTTCAAGATTGAGTTCTTGCGAGGAAGTATTCCAGTGAATAGACCAATCTATTGGCTCTCATCAAAGGATTTGGATGAGATCCAATAAACACTAACATAGTTGTTGGAGAAGGATTCATACTGCATAGTACATCTCCTTAGGGAGCACCGGTACTATTTGTTCCAAAGAAGGATGGAGGACTTTGCTTATGTATTGATTATTGTAGCCTCAATCAAAAAAATGAAGAATGCATATCACTTGTCTCAAATTGATGACTTGCTTGATCAATTGAGTGGTGCACTATACTTCTCCAAGTTGGATCTCCAAAGCGGCTATTTGCAAATTCCCATTGACAAAGAATATGCATAAAAGACTACATTTTGCACAAGGTATGGGCAGTTTGAGTGGAGAGTTCTACCTTTTGGATTCAATAATTCTCCAATGGTCTCCAAGATCAGATGTATTGGGTGTTGGATGAGTTATTGGATTGGTACGTGATAGTGTTCTTGGATGATATTTAATCAATAGCAAGATAGAGGCAGAATACACAAATCACATGTGAGACATCCTAAGATGACTACGTCAGTGGAAGTTCTACTACAAGTCAAGGATGCTATAGAAGTACAAGCATTTAATGGATTAGCAAGCTTTTACCAATGGTTCACACATTACTATGCTCATATTGCCGCACCATTGACCAACCTCTTGAGAAAGAACTCAAGCTTTCAATGGACCACCAAGCATGAAGAAGCATTCCAGAAGCTTAAACATGTGGTGTCTTCAAGACACATTCTTCAACCATATGATCCTCAACTACCTTGTGTGGTTGATTTTGATGCTTCTAACTTTGCAATTGGCCATGTTGCAGCAAGAATTCCCATATGAGTTACATCCAATTGCCTTTGCGTGTTGCCAACTAAATACAATGGAAAGGAACTACTCTGCTCAAGATTGGGAACGACTAGCAAATGGTATATGCCACCAAGGCATTATCTCTTGGGGAAACAAGTGATCATGCAAATTGATCATAAGCCCTTGTTGCAAACATTACGTTTGGAACACATGAAGAGTCAACATCAAAGATGGGAGGAATAACTATAATTATTTGACATCAAAATTAAGTACAGTACTTATCATCCTCAATGCCCTATCACAATGACCTGATTTGAAATCTCTTCCTCTCATCATGGTGACAATTACAAAAATGTCAGTTGACTCCAAAGTCCAACTTGAGTTTAGGATAGTTATACAACAAGATCCTTTCTTCAAATGGTACAAGGTTGTCTTGTAGCATGCAACAAGGAGTACAACACCTTCTCCTTCAAGGAAAACAATCTATTTTATGAGAACCAGATCTATGTTCTAGCCAAGTGTGATCTCCAACTTTTGCATCTCTAAGAAGTCCATGACTTACCAATCATTGGTCACATGGTGTGGACAAGACCTTGGGTACCCTCAAACACCAATTGTGGTGGCCCAACATGCCACGAGATGTTCAAGAGTTTGTTTGATCTTGTGAGAGCTTCCAACGCAGCAAGGCCATCAATTAGAAATTGAGTGTACTCCTTCATCCTTTCCTAATTCCATCTGCTTGTTGGGAACATGTAAGTTTATATCTCATCACATCCTTGCCGGAGACAAAGCAGATCACACAACAATCATGGTGTTTGTGGATAAGCTTAGTAAGCAAATCCATTTGGCACCAACCTCTTATAACGTGGATGCTCAAACATTGGTGAAGATCTACTTCAACAATATCTTCAAGCATCATGGGATGCCTCGTATACTCATCTCTGACTATGATCCTTGAGTCATTGGAAAATTTTGGCAAACACAATTCTAGATACTTGGTAGCAAGCTTTCCTTGTCCATGGTCTATCATCCTCAAACTAATGGACAAATTGAACGTGCAAATCGCACCTTGGAAGATATACTTTGTGCCTTTGTCAATGTTCACCATACCAATTGGGATGAATGTCTTGCAGCTATCGAGTTTGCATATAATAATTCCAAATAGGCAAGCACCAGATTCTCTCTTTTCTTTGTTAAATTCAACCAAGATCCACTTGTTCTAGATTCCTTTCTACTCCTCCTCCATCTCATGTCCCTCATACTTCCACCTTCTTGACCACCATATCCCAATCTCTCCAACAAGCCAATTTTCATCTCCTTGTTGCTTAGAATCATCATAAACAATATGCAAACCACCATCGTTGTGATCTCACCTTTCAAGTTGGTGATAAGGTCATGCTCTTGTTTAGTGGCCTACCCTTCCCACTTGATACCCAACTTTGTAAACTTACTCTTAATTGGATAAGACACTTTGATATCACCCAAAGAATTTGTCATGTTGCTTATCAACTTTCCTTGCCTTGTCATATGCACATCCACCATGTCTTTCAATATCCAAGTTGAAACCCTTTGTTCCTAAGCCAACTTCTTTTTCCTCTCATGTTGATCCTATCCTTGCATGTTGCCACATTCAACGAGGCCATCGACAACATACAAAGTACAAAGTCCTATGGAAAGGGTATCTCCTTCATTATACCCCTTGAGAGTCTTTTTCTCATCTCTAGAATGCACAAATGGCCATCCAAGAGTTTCAAGCTTCAATGGTGACAAGGACATCACTAAATAGCGGCGGGAGAATATATAACAATATGGAGTTTATTGATGAGTTAGTCAAGGCTAACAAAGTAGCAAATCTACCAAATTAGCCTAGAATATTTTACAAGTATCTAGGAAGCTACTTGGTACCTTCTAAGTATTGAATAACGTGCATGCCAAGCAATGATTTCTAGAAGGGAGCTTCTTGGGAGCTTCCAAATGAGCTTAGCTTGCACCCCAAGTAGATAGCTTCTAGAAAGAAGCTTCTAGAAGTTTCTAACTAACTTAGCTTGCATGTCAAGTAGGTGATTTCTAGAAGCAAGCTTCTTGAGAAGCTTCTCAATTAACTTGGCTTGCACTCCAAGAAAGTGGTTTAACAAAGCTTCTTGAGAAGCTTCTCAAGAGCCTTGTATACTCCTTATAAATACCAAAACCAAAGGTCATGCTAGGCATTCAAAGTTTCCCACACTTAATTGTCTCAATGTGATCTTCCATTCTACTATCTCTCTCTTTGATCTTGGTATTTTATAAATAATATGGTAAAATATGGGACTACAACTCAATTTATTTTACTTGGTTTTGGAAGACTATACCTAATTTAACCATGATCAACTTAAGATTATTACATATCTCTTTTTTTAAAAGGAAATTTTTTGTTTATGCATTCAAATGCTTCTACTACTAACAAAGTTTTTATAAATGATTCTACTACTAACAAACTATTTACAAGATTCTCAAAATTTTATTATTTATTATCATAAATAATATGGGAAAACCTTTTCATATCACCAAGTATCTAATTCTGTACTGTTGATGATTATATATATCTCTTTATTGAGGATTTTCTTCACTTCATATACAACCAATTCTAAATATAGGAGTTGATTGATGATTATTTTTGAGTAGCTCCAAGATAATTTGTGTGAAAAAATAAAATTAAATAGAACAAGTAGTGAAGATAAAAAAACAAGAGATGGACCAAGAATCTAATCCATCAACTTCAAATAAGAAAAAATCCAATATCTTGTTTTTATACTTGAGATAAGTATAGACTTGCATCTTGGAAAATCTTAATCTACAACTTTTTAGCCAATTTACTCAATTTCTAAGAAGGTTCTTATTCTAACCAGAGTCTTTAGGAAGATTATTGCATATTTGACTAGATTACATTATTGTTATGATCTTTTTTGGTGAACTTTTTAGATTATGAATCTTTTTAAACAACTATTTATCCTTGAAACTTTCTAAGAACTTTTTAAGTATCTTCTAGAAATATTTGTTGACTTACATGACTGTATTCTACTAGATTACTATGTGAAACTAAATATTACTACATATTTTCTTTTTGTTACTTGATAATGTATATTCTTGTGTGCTAAGCTCTTGGATATCTCTTGAGCATAATGAAGATGATTAAGTGTTTCATATAACATTATAAAGTGTGTAACCTTTGAAAGAACTTTGACACTTCTATAGAACTTTGCTCTCTATATATATATTATTTGTTTTAAAAGACCGAGGAGACAAATAGGAGAATGGAAGACCGGACTGGAAGATCACATTGTGACACTTGAATGAGTGAAACTCCAAATGCCTAACATGAGCTTAGGCTTTGATATTTATAGAGAAGTATACAATGCTCTTGAGAAGCTTCTCAAGAAGCTTCCAAAAAGCCATCTACTTGGAATGCAAGCTAAGTTAACCGGGAAGCTTCTCAAGAAGCTTCTTTCTAGAAGCCGTCCACTTGGCATGCAAGCTAAGTTAACCGGGAAGCTTCTCAAGAAGCTTCTTTCTAGAAGCCGTCCACTTGACATGCAAGCTAAGCTAGCCAAGAAATTTCCCAAAAATCTTCTTTCTAGAAGCCACCTACTTGGCATGCAAGCTAAGCTAGCCAAGAAGCTTCCCAAGAAGCTCCTTCCTTGGCATGCACATCACTCAATACTCAGAAGGTGCCAAATACCTTCCTAGATGCTTTTAGAATATTATTAGCTAATTTGGACTATTTGCTACTTTGTTAGTCTTGATTAACTCATTGATAAGCTCCATATTGTTACATATTGGTGATGGTAATAACTGACCACCTTTTGGCAAGGATCAATCTACATCATACTCATCATGATCTTCAATAATGATTGTAAGCAAGGAGGTTGAATCAGGTGAGTTAATGAAATTTGGTTGGAAATAAGAAGGTTTAGTTGGGATGTAGAAGACACAATATATACAAATATGGCAAGAGAGATCAATTTGATGAAAATAAAGATATCTAACTCTAAGAAAAAAGAAGTGGCTAATCTAATTGGAAGTTACTTTATAAATTTCAGCTAAATTTTCTTATCAAAAAGGAAGAAAGAGTATAAGTTTAGAGTATAAGTTTATCATCAATAGTAAAGTAGATCAAAACATATTTATTTCTGACAATTTTTATCTACAATAAGATGAGCTTTATCTTCTTGAGCTTACCTTCTTATCAGTACAATTCTGATCTAGTTTGGGTCTTGATGATAATCATCCCATAAGATGACATGGTTGTGGATAAACTTTACGAGAGAAAGTATCTTCCCATCCTTCATGTTCTCTACACAGTCTCATTTTTCTTTTTTCTTCATGAGAGAAAGTACCCTTCAAACTTTCAATCCACTCTAAAACATACTTTGGAGATATTGACGAAGAAGATAAGATGGACAGAAAATGGAAGTACACAAAAAATTAGAAGTGGCGGAGTAAATAGTTATCAAGAGTCAAGAAGACATCACCAAAATTTAAGAAAGAAAGAAAATAATTTATTACTTACTTGTTGGAGTTATTGTAATAAACTCTATAAATAGAAAGAAATATCCAAATCAATGTAGTGCAAGTTATCAAATGATCAAAGTATATAGCCTAAAGTACAATTGGTATATATGGTTTGGCCATCCATTTAGGGTTGAAAAGAATTAGACATGGCAAACTTGATGCTCAAAATTAAAAACATTTACCAACTATTGGAGAAGTTAAGATTTCCAATGAGCAACATTGAAGAAGATCAAACTCTTTACTACACCTAGGGTGAATTGAGGTCAAGATTTCAAATCAATGATATTGTGATAACTTATTCTTATTTTGGAATCAAGATTGAACATAACATAATAAATTGTGGATGGAATTGAGTTAAAATATTGTACCATAATAAATAATTATTTGAATTTGGTTTCAAAATTATAAACCAATTTTAACATCTCATACAAAGAACAACTTGTTCAAATAATCTAAGAACACTTTTATTTGTGTGTTTAGACTCATACTAAACCATAAGTAAAATGTTCAATATATGCAATTAAACTATGATTGCCCAAGAGTAATTTTAGATAAATCAAGGGTACTATTCATCCATATATCATATCTAATCTATAGATCAAGTCAATGTTTATTGGCAAACAACGATCTACATCGTCATAATGTTATATTTGCACTAGAAGCAATAATTTAGCATCACATAGAATTATCAAGTAAGAGAGTTTAGTTTTTTGAACTATCAAAGAGAAGAGCTGAGTATGCTAAACTAAGTATGTGTATTCTTCATAAATTATTTAATTGCAACAAGGATTGTTGACCTTGGATTGTCAATTGAGCTATATTTTGAGGAAGCAAATGAAAAAGCAATTTTGTTATTTTGATAACTATAGTGCAATTGCTCTTGTATACACTATTAAATTAAGAAAACAGACATTGAATATCATTTTATAAAGGACCTTGTAAGATCAGAACAATCATTATTGCACATTGTACAACACATGGAATAGTGCTTATATGTTAGTAAAGATACATACTAGAAGCTTACTAACCCCAAAGTTAGACCATGCAACTTCTGAATTAGAGTTAATATGATATAAACACTAAGCTAAATACTAATTATGAAATAGAATTATTGGAAATCTAATTTGCTAAAGAGGCACTTTGAGTTGGTTAGTCTACTTTCTTTATAGAAACATCCTTCTCATTAATATATGTCTTGTGTTTCAATACACAAGACAGGTTTCAAAAGCTTTTCTTGTTTGATTGATTTAGAAAATGAAAAGTTTTACTTGAACCTAGAGAACCTATCGAATTACACAGTTCTAGGTACTGGGTACATCAATGTAGAAGGCAAGGTTGTAGTTATTGAGCCTATCTATTTGTCTTGTTAATTTTTTCACATTTCTTTGCGTTCAGCGATCACCTGAACTCACGTTGAGTCCAAGGGTCGAGACCCAAAACCTTTCACTAAGATGGCCTGGCAATCATGACATGGAGTTAAAGGCTCTAACCTAAAACTCTTCAATTAAATAGCACGGTAATAACTACAAAATGTCATCTCCATGCGAGTCAAGAGTATGATTAGCGTAGTAAAACGCACTGACTGACGGTTTCAAGCTTATGATATTGCTATCGGAAATATTCAGAGACATTTTGGTTATTGACGACGACCTCTACTGGAGGAGATCACCATGGATTATTATCCATACATCCAATCACAGTGACAAGAGACTTGCTTGTTTGCTGTCACATATGGACAGAATTTGCATTACTCTGTGAATTTGTACAATGGAAGAAACGTCTTGGGTCGATAAACGCAGTCCTTGCTGCCTTCCACTCGATCTTGTGTTTCATAACGTGACAAGGGCAACTGTGTACGGGAAATATCTCTTTGCTCCGTGGCATTCAGACGGTCTTGATACATCTGACATGGTGCGGTGGATCTCATTTTCTGCTTCGCTGACGTTTATTAGCAGAGCTTTGAAATCTTTGTAGATGAGGATAACAACTGTTGTTTGTCTCCAAGCTTAAATGATGGAATGCGGCATATCGGTTGATTGTGTCTCTCTTAAATGCTACGGAAAGAAGCGGAAAAACTGAATTCCTTCCGTGCACTTGACAACATTCTCGCTTTCGGGCGTTCGTACAACCAACCAAGCCAAGTGCTTTGGTCTGAGAAAAGTAGGTCTTACAGAAAAATTGGACTCCGGACAGCATTTGCACGTCCAAAGAGTTTGGGAGCCCTTTGGCAAAGTGATGCAGTTCTTAAAGTTACAGATTCAAAGCAACAGATCTAGTCTGGATTAAATGGACCATCAGTCTCATGTATCTCTATAGACTCTTGAAGGCGGAAAAATATATTACTTACGATCGACTTTTGCTTCTGTATTAAATTAAACACTGCTGAAAACCCTTTCTCAAACTCTCCTCGTCCAGATTCCTTCCTATGAAAACTAATTTGCTTGTTCTTTCTTCACTTGGTCCCCATAGCCTATCGGGTGAGCCCTCAAACAGAGCATGTACGCCCTGTAAATACATAACATGAGATCAGCACCCTATAGAGTCATGCTTAGTTAATCCAAAATGCAGCACCGAGATAGAATGCAGCCTTCCGCGCAAGGGTGTAGATAGAATGCACCCCTTGCACGGAAGGGTACCTCTGATCGGCAGTACTCCTAGTAGCTCACTTAAGGACCAAGGATCTTGAAACATGGGCACACGAAGAACCACATCGCAATCGAGACAGTCATAGAGGACATACCTGGAACACGAAACGAGAATCGAATCCTTCAACAGATAGAACTCCCTTCATCCTATATATGTTGTCACTGTCCTTATCTAGGAGATCCTCTAACCAGATGTTGATCTGTATCACAATCATACCATGTCAAAATTGAATAGATAGAATAGAGTTTTCGGGTGGTAACATGATAGCACTCTCATGACGCCATCACCAGAGGTAAAACAAGTTGTGTACAATGCCATGCGACACTTTCCGTTTTAGAGCGCTCCGGAGGTGTAATCCCCCGATGCTACATAGCAGTAATATGTAAGAAAGAACACATTTCGAGGATAGACTTACCTTGTCAATATCCAGATTTCCTTCACAAACGATGCTAACAGACGAAACACCAGGATCATGAACATGGTCATGAACGTGACCGTCTTCGTGATCATGTCCACAGTCGGGTGCACAATCAGGGCCATGCTCATGCGCATGGTCGTGACTGTGGGCTTCGTTATGGTCGTGTTCATTATGATCTGCGCAGGAAGGTAAATACATCGTAAGCTCAAGTTGAAATCAAGACCTCTGGTCGTCTACCGGAGATATGGAAGTGATTACAGAGCTGAACAAGATGGTAAAGACAGATCTCTAGCATCAGAACGTAGGTATATCTCGATGCACATTAGATAGCTCAGGCGGTAAGATTCCTCTAGCCGAGCTGATGAAACTCACGATGTTCGTGATGTTTGTGCTCGTCGTGACTGTGCTCGACAGTTTGAGTTTTGGCTGCAGGTTTAACTTCCTCTTCAACCCTGTAGGTGGGGCATACACATCGGTAAGCGACATTAACAGATCTGTTCATCATGCATTTCTTCCCTATCACTAAAGATTGCAAGTAGCATCACTTCTATTGATCATACAGGAAGATGGTACGGACTAACATGGGGGAAGCTACCAGATCTCTCCACAACTAGAACTGAGAAACCCGTCCAGCAAGCTTAAAAATATGTCGCGAAAACTCTGACAAGGAGTTTTACCAGCGTCTGCTCCAAGAATATTTGCAGGAGTGATGAAAACAATGACAGATAATGATTGGCAGTCATGCTCTTGAGGACTAATCCGGCAGTAACTGAATACGGGAAGGGCAAGAAGTGATACCTTTCCAACTCATAACCACCAACTCCAATAACGTAGTCCATGTCGACGGTACCATATGTTGCCTTTTGAATACTAGCCAGAGCATTTATCCTCTGTCAGCACCCACATGCATCAAAGTTTAAGAGTTTTGCTCGTGCATCCAAAACGGATACTGGATGATGAAAAGACACTGCTCTTTCAAGTATATACAACAACGATTGTGATCTTACCTTTATTTGCCGCATCAGAGCATGAATTTCGGGCTCTCCAACTAGATCAGTCTGCGCACGTTAAGGCACCATTGTCACAACCACGTATCAAGTGTAGAAAAGAAACCTTGAATTAAATTTTCCTAAGCGAGGTAGCATGAATCTCTGATGCCTGTTTCGACACCATAAGAGGGCCTAGACATTCTGGTAATTCCCAAGAGTAACCTTGTTAAGAATAATTCTGTCTGCGTAAGCAATCTGCTCCACTGCTTCGTTTACAACTCCTTCAGGTTTGACCTCTTCGATATGCATAGAGGCATGCTTAGCATCGACGAGAGTCACAACACCGTCTAACCTCACTTGCGCAAAAAGCTGCTCCTCAAGGAAGAATGTCTGTATAATTGGGAGCGGATTCGCAAGCCCTGTGAAGCATACAGACAACTACTCAGACCAGGCCGTAGAGGAGACCATTAGGGCGACCATTAATCTTGGACACTCTAGGTACTGCTGAGTAATAAGGCCCGCAAATCATTACTAGAATGGACCGTTGAATGTAATTCCTTCCATAAACCTCGAAGCAGATTTATCTGACGTGGTACGTATACAAAGCAAAGAATTTCTAAGGCTGGGGAATACGTACCAGTTGTTTCTATTAGAATGTGATCAAACTTGTCTCTCTTTGTCCTTACGAGCTCAGAGAGCATGCGCACAAGATCTCCACGTACAGTGCAGCAGAGGCAGCCATTATTGAGCATGACAATATCCTCATTTCCTGAACTCTGAGCTGCTACGAGGGAGCCGTCTATGTCCACCTCACCAAACTGTTGACACGGGTGAAAATGAATCAATACTGTCATGATACTAGACGTGCGATCCAGATTAACGGCAAGAGGGCAGAATATCCTAGAGAATGCGTCCTCGAAGTCTAGTTGCCGAGCAAAGTAGTGTTCAATTACGGTGAGACTGAGATGTAATTCTACCTCGTTTTCGATCACAGCGATCCGCTTGCCATGCGGACTAGTAAGAACATGATTTACTAATGTAGTCTGCAATAACACAAAACAAGACACAAAATCTCAGTGCCACAAAGTCAACGTCCCTACTCCCGACTTTAATCTCGGGGAAAAATGAAAAGAGATACCTGAAACATAGCAAATCCATAAGACAGAGTAGAGACTGCCGCACGCTTAAGACCATCATTAGTTAGGAGCGTTAAGAGATGGAGTTGCGCGCATAAACGACAGTCCTATATATTGCTTCATAGATAGTCAATTTCAGGCAAAGTAAACGACACAATGAAATTCAGAGTGGCCGTAGGAAGACCTCCAACGTCAACCAGAAAACAGTACAAGGACAGTCTGAATCTTGGACACTGAGAGACGACTATATCACTACCGAGGAGGAATCTGCACTAAAGTTCCGATATTTTCCACTGCAATATTTGAATACCTTGCCAGACCCTAAGAAACCAGTAATCACAGTAACCGGCACACGATTATCCGGCCCTGTGCTTTCCTCCACAAGCTCGACTTCCGCTTCACGAACAGATCCCCCATCAACCTCAGCATCATCGATAATTTCAGCTTTTTGAGCAGCTCTCACGGTCGAGAAATTCCTAAACCTTATCTGAGTCGTATCTGCAGCAACAAAATCAGTGGGCTTCCTCACTCCTGCACCAAATCCTCTCTTCTCTTTCACCGCAAAGATGCAATTGCTCCCCAGATAGCACTGCACAACCTGCAGATTCTTCGCCACAGCATTCCTTAACGTCAAGGACGACGCACTCGAAGTTCCATCCACCACCTTTCTGCTCAGGATTCTCCCTTTCACCCCCACCCCGGTCACCAAAGAGGCGCAGGCCCAGTGGCCACAACACGTCGCTGCAGCCATAGCCATCATTTTTTCTCCTCTCCCTCTATTGCAAATCGCTTCTTCTTTCGAACTCGGACTCTCTGCAGCTCCTGCAACAGTTGGTCTGAATTTCACAAAACCCCCAATCTTCAGAAGATCGCGGAATCAATTCCTCCTTCCTCTCAGAAGTTCCAAAACCCTCTCTAACCTTCCCAGATACCGGCATAGAAATTTAAACCACGGTGTATTCGGGAATATGTCCAGTGCTTCCCGCATTTCGGGAATCTTAGTGTTCAGGAACCTCCTTAAAAACAGGAGTATAGTCCAGATACCTGAGATTTTCGAAGTGATCACCGAATTATCGGGAAGGTCTAAAAGGCCCGCGAGATCTACTCCGGCAAGATCTCGTATACATCGGAACCAATCGGTGGATCATACTCTGTTTGTCGGATTTCCCGACGCTGCCCACGTGGCAACTAGTTCATCAGCGAGAAGATTTGGATATAGTCATCATTACGTGTCCAACAGAGTCCGCAATGGTTTATAATAAAACACGACAAAATGAGAAGTATAATTACTCCCATGAGAAAAAGGACAGAATGAATGTGCGCTAATCCAGATTTGATGTTTTAACTTGTACATGCGACTATCTTGAAAGCTACATGAGTACTATATGTTCACCACAAAAGAAAATTAAGTGTATTCTTGTTAGTCTATTTTGAACACCTCATCAAGGGGAGAGTTTCTTGAAGTCTCCAATATATGTCACAGAAATAATTTACTTTATAAAAGTGGAAAGACTAGCCAGCATCCAGCTATTTCAAGGTTAGAAACCATAAATACCTAGAGTATGACTCATTTTCTTTTACCTACGAAGGACAAACTTCAAATGATTAAATCCTTTGGATCAAGTGTTAAATCCTTGACTCATTCTTGTAGTGTTAAATCTTCTCCTTTATGTTTATCTCAATTTCCTAATTGACTTTCTTTTTCTCAATGTCCAACCCAATGGAAAAGCTTAACTTCTCTCCTCTTGATTAACAAAGATAGCATTGTATGGGTTACTCTTTAATTTTATAATCAATATTCTTACTCGAGATACATGATAGAATTCTTTCTGAAGCAATGATATAGAATGCTGAGTCTTTATATCAAGCAAACTCTTCAGTCTTGATGCATATCTCTCTATATTAAGTAAACTCTTCAGTTTTCATGCATTATCATATCTGTTATCCATTGATTTATATGATCCGCTGAATGATTGCAAATTAAAAAATGGGGCATAATTTTTCATCCCTTTTTACCTGCTTTAGGTGTTTAAAGATGAGTATTACAAGGATCCAAAATGAGACGGAATCTCAAATAGTTATAAAAGGCTCATTTGCTTTAGGTTTAATGTCATAGCAACTTTCACAATAAATGCACTAATATCACTAACATTCAATCAAATAAGTGATCTTATGCATTCCAAAATAACCTAAAAACCCCATGTAATCAACCACAAACAAAATATTATAAAGATGTAGAGCATATAATTGATCTACTTTGTGTAACAGTCCATTCACATATGGAAAACATATTTCTTGTGCTTGACCGTAAGTTGGGCTAGAACATGTTGGAAGAAAGAATTATGTGCAAGGTCGACCTTAATAGTGTTTGATAGGATTAAGGAATTGAGAAGTTGCTTGTACATGGGTGATGAGAGAGAAAGCACCAAAAAGAAGGTGGAAATTATTAGGTTAATACTCTAACTAGATGTCATAAAATTAGAGTTGCTCTTGTTGTGTATGAACCAATAGAATAGTTTTATTATAATGGATCGTGGCTTATATACATGATCATATGCTTTTCAAGAAGATAATGCTACCTAATATTGGAAGCATAAACAATAACTTTTAGTCTATAAATATGATCTAAGGCTTATTCAAAAGATAATGCTATCAAATTGTGGTAATATATAAAGTAATAGAATTAAATGACTTAATATTAAGTCCTTGAGTTACAAGAAAAACTTTTTCTTGTTACTTTAGTAGTATTTGACATGCTTGCTTAAGAGATTGGTGAGTAGTGCCACATGTTTGATAATGTTGTAACATATGAACAATCCGTGAAAGCTTATCATATTATAAAATCTATGATTATCACTAATATCCCTCCGAGTTAGCTAGTCCATGATAATCTCAATCTTTTACTCTCGTATATCTTGATACCTTGATCTATACCATCATGGGAGTGAATGTCTTTTCCAATTGTGTAGAATAGAGGGTGCTTAGGAGAGTGTAGAGATGGGAGAGGAAAGGGAGAGATGGAGAGTGAAGAAATATTTTTTTTGAGTTTCTAGCATATAGTACTTGAGTAAATAGTTGATTCTGTTTATTTTTCAATTTTGGTTCCATTGGTACCTTGATTGAACACTACGGAGAATTGAGTAGAAAGTTATGTAGAGTTTTAGATTTTTTAGGGTTTAGAGTGACCAGGACACATTGAGACAGATGGGTCAGAAATTTTCATTTCTAATTTCTTGGTTTTCATGATTGAGTTCCTTGGGAACTTAGTTTGAAAATTTGAGATGGAAATTGAAAGTTATGAGAGTTTTTAGTTTTTAGAGTTTGGAGAGATTGTATTTTTTTATGTGAGTTGGGATGTGAGGGGTGTGGTTTTGCAGGCATGGGGATATATGGAGAAGAGCATCACGTGTTACTATCATTATCCTTGTGCTAGCCATGGTTACACCTCTCCATGTGGGGCCACCTAGAGCAATTCAGGATACACCATGTTCGGTGTGTCATTGACACTTTACCTTGCAAGATGTAAAGATCGACGTGGGAACGGTGCATAAGGACTATGATTGGACCACTTGGGATGCTCACATGAGTCAGGTGACCACATTGACAATAGGGACATTCATCATTACAGATGCTTCTTGTAAAAGACCAAGACCAAGGAGAGAAATAGGAGAATGGAAGATCACATTGGGACACTTGAGCGTGGGAAACTCCAAATTCCTAGCATGAGCTTCGGCTTTAGTATTTATAGGGAGCATACAAGGCTCTTGAGAAGCTTATCAAGAAGCCTCCTTGAGTCACTTTCTTGGAGTGCAAGCCAAGTTAACCGGGGAGCTTCTCAAGAAGCTTTCTTTTAGAAGTCATTTGCTTGGCATGCAAGCTAAGCTAGTAGGAAGCTTCTAGAAGCTCCGTACCTGAGGTGCAAGCTAAGCTAGCCAAGAAGATTCCCAAGAAGCTTTTTAGATACTTCTAGAATACTCTAGGCTAATTTGTCCTATTTGCTACTTTGTTAGCCCTAACTAACTTCATCACTAAACTCCATATTGTTACATATCCCCCCACCGCTAGTTGGTGATGTCTTTCTCACAATTGAAGCTTTAAACTCTTGGATGGACATTTGTGCATTTTGGAGATGTGAAATAGGTTCCCATGTGGTATCATGAAGAGGATACCCTTTCCAAAGGACCATTTACTTTGTATATTGTCGGAAGCCTCATTGAATGTTGTCACATGGGTTGATATGATCAACTTTGTACTCCTCATGATCATTGATAGGGACGGGAGGAGGAAGAGGAGGTTGGACATGAGAGGAAAAAGAAGATGGGTTAGGAACAAAGGGTTTCAACTTGGAAATGTGAAAGACAAGATAGATGTGCATATGACAAGACAAGGCAAGGCAAGTCGATAAGCAACATGAGAAATGATTTGGGTGACATCAAAGGGTCCTATCCAATTAGGAGCAAGTTTACGGACTTGGGTATCAAGTGTGAGGAGTAGGTTATTGGACAAGAGCATGATCTTATCACCAACTTGAAGGTGAGATCACAACGATGGTGGTTTGCATATTGTTTTTGACAATTTTGAGCAACAAGGAGATGAGATTTGGCTCGTTGGAGGGAATGGAATATGGTGGTCAAGAAGTTGGAAGGATGAGAGACATGAGATAGAGAGGGAATAAGAAGAGATTTTGGAACAAGTGGATCTTGGCCAAAATTGAAGAAGAAAAGAGAGAATTTGGTGCTTGCTTGTTTGGAATTATTGTATGCAAACCCCACAGGTGCAAGACATTCATTCTAGTTGGTATGGTGAATATTGACAAAGGCATGAAGCATATCCTCCAAGGTACAATTTGCACTTTCAATTTGTCCATCAGTTTGAGGATGATAGGTCATGGACAAAGCAAGCTTGGTGCCAAGTATCTAAAAGAGTGCTTGCCAAGATTTTCCAATGAATCAAGGATCACGGCTAGAGATGAGTACACAAGGCATCCCATGATGCTTGAAGATAGTGTCAAAGTAGATCTGTGCTAATGTTGGAGTATCCATGATATCAAAGGTTGGTGCCAAATGGATTTGCTTACTAAGCTTATCTACAAACACCACTATTTTGTGTGACCTTGCTTTGTCTTGGGTAAGGATGTAATGAGATCTAAGCTCACTTGTTCCCATTGAGTAGATAGAATGGGAAGTGATTGAAGGAGTCCACTCGGTTTTTGGTTGATGGCTTTGTTACGTTGGTAGCTTTAACAAGATTGGACAAAATCTCAAATATCTCATGCCATGTTGGGCCACCACAATTGGTGTTGGAGGGTACCCAAGGTCTTTTCTACACCCATGTGACAAGTGATTGGTAAGTTATGGGCTTCTTGGAGGCACACAAGTCAAAGATCATCCTTGGCTGGAACATATATCCGGTCCTTATGGAATAGAAGGCCTTCCTTGAAGGAGAAGGTGTTGTACTCCTTGTTGCATGTTGCGAGGCAACCTTGTACTATCTTAAAGAAGGGTTCTTGTTGTAGAGTTATCCTAAACTTAATTTGGACCTTGGAGTTGACTGACATTGTTGTAATTTCCATCGTGATGAGAGGAAGAGATTTCAAATTAGGTTGTCATGATAGAGCATCAGGGATGACATGGAACCAATTGGGTTTGTACTCAAGTTTGATGTCAAACAATTGGAGTTGCTCCTCTTATCGATGATATCGACTCTTCATGTGTTCCAAATGTAATATCTGCAACAAGAGTTTGTGATCGGTTTGCATGATCACTTGTTTTCCCAAAAGATAATGCCTCCATGTCTTGGTGGCATATACCATTGCTAATTGTTCCCAATCTTTTGTAGAGTAATTCCTTTCTATAGTGTTTAATCAGCAAGACACAAAGGCAATGAGATGTAGCCCATTTGGGAATTCTGACTACAACACAACTCCAATGGCAAAGTTAGAAGCATCAAAGTCAACCACATAAGGTAGTTGAAGATCATATAGTTGAAGAATAGGTCTTGAAGACACCATATGCTCCAGCTTCTGGAATGCTTCTTCATGCTTGGTGGTCCATTGAAAGCTTGAGTTTTTCTCCAAGAGGTCAATCAATGGTGCTGCCATGTATGCATAATAATAGATGAACCATCAATAAAAACTTGCCAATCCATTAAATGCTTGCACCTCTATGGTATTCTTTGGAGTAGGCCAATCATTAATGGCTTTGATTTTCTCCTCTTCCATCTTGATCCCTTCTGATGAGATCTTTTGACCCAAGAAGATAACTTCCTTCTGCCAAAAGGTACACTTTGACCTCTTGGAATAAAACCTTCCATTGATGTTGTTGCCTTAGGATTTCTCGTACATGATTTGCGTGTTCTACCTCTATCTTGCTATAGATTAAAATGTCATCCAAGAACACCACCGTGTATCAATCTAATAGTCCATCCAACACCCAATGCATCTGATCCATGAAGACTATTGGAGCATTAGTGAGCCCAAAAGGTAGAACTCTCCATTCAAAATGCCCATACTTCGTGCAAAAGATAGTCTTTTGCACAACCTACTATCAATGGGGATTTGCCAATAGCAACTATGGAGATTTAACTTGGAGAAGTATCATACTCCACTCAATTGATCAAGCATGTCATCAATTCAAGGCACAAGATATGCATTCTTCATTGTTTGTTTACTAAGCCCACGGTAATCAATATAGAAATAAAGTCCTCTATCCTTCTTTGGAACAAATAGTATCGATGTTCCCCAAGGAGATGTACTATGTCATATGAAATCCTTCTCTAAAAACTCTATAAGTGTTATTCGCGACTCCTCCAACTCCTTTGGTGAGAGTCAATAGATTGGTCTACTCATTGGAGTACTCCTTGGCAATAACTCAATCTTGAAAGGCATATCACAATCGAAGGGTAATCCCTTTGGCAGATTATCCAAAAACACATTTGCAAACTCCTAAACTATTTGATCAACCATTGCTTGGTGAGGCTCTTGACCCTCCTCAGATTCTCCTTGTGTAATTGGCTTGATCCGCATTGCAAAAACAGATTTATCTTCCTCCAAAGCTTGTTCTATAACTACTTCATTGACAAACTTCTCATCTTGGGAGTGACTATTCTTAGGTGTATTACTCAAAGGCACCAGGTAACCTACTTGAAAATTCCTACCTTGATGTTGTACTTGAATTTATCATTAGATCCAATCAGATTGAACCTTATGAGATTCAAGCCAAGGTAGACCCAAAATGATGTCATAGTGTAGAGGTACCACTACAAACCTCATACATTCCAAATACTCCTTTCCAATCTTGAATGTAATAGGATGTGAGGTACGGAATGCAAAACCTTTTCTACCATCCACCATCATCAATCTATTTCAATTATTAGCTTGATAAGAAAATATAATTCCTTTGCTAATTGCATGGACATGCAATTCTCTAAACTTCAAAATCAACCAAAATCCTACAACCACTATTAGATATCATACCTTGCAAGTGAAGCAAACTTGCATAGATTGAGCCTTTGATCCCATTGGAACTAATCATGTTCCTAGTATGCAGCTCAAAATCTCATAATGGGATTCTTTGTTTCCCTGATCATTCTGCTTCACAAACTCCATCTAGACAACTTGTTGAGGTTGCCCATTCTTGAGTGGACATTCAATGATGCAATGTCCAATTTGGCAACAATAGAAAAAATCATCATTTTATCATATTTTTCTCCATTTGTGGTGCCAAGTGGTCTCCTTTGAATGGCATCAATCTCAATAAGTGCAAGCTTTTCCACTTGTATGTAGTGTATTAGAAGGTTCTATGGAGGTCAAGTTCAAGACCAAGTTGTTGCAATCAAGGAATCAAAGCGTTCAACCAACTACATGGCTTCCTCCAAGTGTTGTAGCTCTTGCATAGTTACCTCTAATTTGGTTCATGACTTGAAGCGACACATAAATTGATCTAGAGCTTCACCTTGTAGAATATCTAGAATTTGCATGATGGTGTTATGGAATTGCATGATGTAACTTCTTACAAGGTCAATCTGCTTTAACTTTGTCAAACAAAAAATTCTCCTTTACACCTAGAAGATTCTTGCCTTCATATACCTTGGGTTTTGGAAATTGGATTTTGGATTTGGTCTTCTCTTTCTCAAATTGGTGTTCTTTCTACATGTTGTTGTTGTTGTTGATGGTTTTGTTCATCCAACAATCAAGTAAGGTGCTTGATTTGTTACAACATAATAATGATAACCTCAAGCATTGCTACCATGGCTACTACTCTATCACACTACTCCCAATTTATCTAATTTATTAACACATAGATGCAACACGTCTACCATTCTCTATAAGTTACAACAAGAAGTACCAAGGGTTTCTCGGACAAGGGAATCACATTCAAAAAATTCTGCCCAAAGCATGAGGTGATCAACTATGTGAAATGATGCTTGGGTAATACCCACACATGAAAATCCCAATAGTTTGATGAAAATGGATTTCATGGTCCATAAATTCCATCCATCCCATTCTTGCTCTGATACTAATGTAGAAGACCAAGACCAAGGAGAGAAATAGGAGAATGGAATATCACATTGGGACACTCGAGTGTGGAAAACTCCAAATGCCTAACATGAGCTTTGGCTTTGGTATGTATAAGGAACATACAAGGCTCTTGAGAAGCTTCTCAAGAGGCCTCCTTGAACCTCTTTCTTGGATTGCAAGCCAAGTTAACCGGGGAGCTTCTCAAGAAGCCATTGACTTTGCGTGTAAGCTAAGCTAGTTGGAAGCTTCTAGACGCTTCCTTCTAGAAGCTACATACTTGGGGTGCAAGCTAAGCTAGACGGGAAGCTTCTCAAGAAGCTTCCTACTTACTTCTAGTATTTAGAAAATTTGGCTTATTTGCTAGAATTTAGAATCTAGAAATTTGGCCTATTCGCTACTTCGTTAGCCCTAACTAACTTCATTGTTGGACTCCATATTGTTACACTTCCTCTACCCCTTTTTTGACCATTCTAAGGATACAAATTGAGTCATAGGAGTGGTTAGCTTCTCAAGAGGATTGCATTTTTGGGTTATTTGAGACTAATTTTCCATGTCCACATTTATTCCATAGGCTACCCCATACACTCCGTGATGAGGCTAGATAGGCTTTTTGTCTACCACTTGATTGTTTGGCACATGATTCCTTGGATGAGTAAGCATGGTTCCTATTCTTCTTACTCCCTTGATGGTGTCTTTGTTATACTCGAGGAGGACATGCAGGGCATAGTGAGGTGGCTGCTAGATTTCATCAATTTTGAGCAAAAGATTGGGTGGCCCTATAAGAGGAGTTTGTTAGTGCTGCATGTTTTAGGAGATAGTTTTACCCATAGGATATTACAAAGTCCAATTTGATTACAACGGTGTAGTACATTGGATTAGGCAGGAGAGTTTAGTAGAGCAACACGAGCATTATACCCTTTGTCTATGGCTAGTCCTATAGATGAGACACTATCTTCTCCCCATGCTCATTACATCCTATAGCAGGAGAAGGATTACCACTAGAGGTCTTAGATTATCAACCTTAGCAACCTTTATGTCTTGATAGGTCACTTTTTGCATAAGCATTGTGCATTGCCTCTCATCTTTCCTCAAGAGGCTTGTCAAGGATGGTATATGAGCATCTTAGAGATTGCTTTCACGTAGATTATTCTTTTAGTGGTTTTACCAAGTTTTTTTAAGTGGCTATAGCAATAGTGAGAAGAGACATTCCTATGTCTATTAGTTGGGTATTAGGTGCTAGTTGACTTCTTGCAATAGAAAGTGACATGGGGAGCATTGGATCTATTGCTCTTGGAGAGATCTTTTTGTGCTTGGTCAGTTGAACCATTGTTCTTTAGCATCATTCTCACTTTTGACAACACCTTATTCCACATCAGTTTAGATTAGCTACACTTGGAGGATATGAGGCTATATCTCTAGGCATTTGGGCACTCCTAGATATCCATCCAAAGTAGATCATCCTAGAAGTGGATGTTGAGAACATTTTTAATAGTGTCTCATGAGCATCCATCTTTAGAGAGCTTAGGGAGGCTGATGGATCCTTGGAGAGACTTATTCCTTTTGTGCAGTTTTTTTTCTAGCTCTCATGCTTCTCTTTACTACCAGCACGGTTGTTCATAGGAAGCAGTCACCATCTTAGAGTCAATTGTTGGTACACATTAGGGAGATCTTTTAGGAGGACCCTTATTTTCCATGGCTCACTTTAGAGCTCTCTTTTCTGCTACTTTGGCCATGCTAAGTTACATATTTCTCTCCTTGGTAGATGATACACATCATGGGTCCTATAGATCAGATTAGCCAGGCCTTTGACCAATTTACTACCAAACTACATCTAGTAGGCTTGAGAGTCAAGGTGTCAAAATGAAGGCATGGTCCCCTTTAGGTATCCCTTCCTCCCTTGAGCTTCAAGAGAGGTGTATCACATCTATAGATGGACTATGTGTTCTTAAAGTGCTGGTAGGATCCAAGGATTTTGTCACATGCTTCTTAGATGTTGCCCTTGTAGATGATGCTCTCCATATGGATGACCTTCTATTTCTAGGAGATCTATAGGTGAAATTTGGTATGCTCTCCTCTAGTATTTCTTGTCAACCAACGTATCTCCTCCACATAATTCCTCCCTCCTTGACCTTCATATCACGTTTGAGAGCCTTTGAAAGGAGGATTATGGGAGTCTTTGGTGATATTATTGTACCAAGGATGTTTGAGTGTGTGATAGGGGATTTGGCATGTAGATAAACATCCCTACCAATCTTTTGTGGAGGGTTTGGCTTTCTATCCATGGAGGAGATGAAATCTATAGCACTTTTGGGTACTTGGGCTCTCTTGGCAACCCTACTTTTCTCTTATTTTGTGGTTGTTGATAGGTTGGAGGTTTGGTATGCTCTCCTTTAGTATTGCTTGTCGACCAACATATCTCCTCCATACAATTCTCCCCTAATTGACCTTCATATCATGTTTGAGAGCCTTTGATAGGAGGATTATGGGAGTCTTTGGTGATATTATTGTACCAAGGATATTTGAGTGTGTGATAGGGGATTTGGCATGTAGATAAACATCCCTACCAATCTTGTGTGGAGGGTTTGGCTTTCTATCCATGGAGGAGATGAAATCTATAGCACTTTTGGGTACTTGGGCTCTCTTGGCAACCCTCCTTTTCTCTTATTTTGTGGTTGTTGATAGGTTGGAGGTTTGGTATGCTCTCCTTTAGTATTGCTTGTCGACCAACGTATCTCCTCCACACAATTCCCCCCTCCTTGACCTTCATATCATGTTTGAGAGCCTTTGATAGGAGGATTATGGGAGTCTTTGGTGATATTATTGTACCAAGGATGTTTGAGTTTGTGATAGGGGATTTGGCATGTAGATAAACATCCCTACCAATCTTGTGTGGAGGTTTTGGCTTTCTATCCATGGAGGAGATGAAATCTATAGCACTTTTGGGTACTTGGGCTCTCTCGGCAACCCTAATTTTCTCTTATTTTGTGGTTGTTGATAGACTATTTTGGAGACTTATGTGATAAAGGTGGAGGATCCTTTTCTCTCTATATGTTATTGTGGCAGACAAGAGATAGTCTATCCTCATGGGCATGCAACGACCTTCCATCTTTTGCTTCACTATCATTAGATTGGACTAGAGGTTTACAGTCTTCCTTGATGGAGTAATAGTGTGAGATACGCTACATTCTCTCTTAGTTGCCTCATCCATTCCTCAGGCTACTAAAGCATGTCTTTGCTCTTACTCCGGCAAGGGTGCAGGCTCTTGCCAGAGCATGCATTAGGGCATTAAAGCATTCTTACTTGCACCAGCCACTTTCTCTACAACGATGAGGTTTCACCTAGGTTTGGTCCATTCTTTTGCATCTTCATTACTCACTTGTGAGTGTGGTTCTACACTAGATGCAACAGTGGTCCATATGTCACAATATCCTTTTAGAGGACAAGGGATAGCTACCCACAATGCTATTAGGGACATAGTGTTTGCTATGGCACAAGAGAGTGGATATCTGGCTTGGAGGGAGCAGTTGTATGCTTTGCAGATGACACATGTCAAGGAAGACTTATACTTAGCCCAAGATGATTAGGTGATAGTAGCAGATGTAGTGGTTTTGGATCCAACATATGATACACTTTTGGAGAGAGTGATTACCTTTCCCTTGGATGGGCAGTAAGTGCAAGGTCTCCAAGTAAAGGGTATGCAGCAAGATCACCTCTTTGTTCCCCTAGCCTTGGAGTTATATAGAGTGATAAAAACGGTGTTCAACCCATTGTCAAGGAGTGCACAAGATCTTATTATGTTAGGCGCCATGGGGTACCACTCTCACTCTCATACTTTGTAGCATATTTTAGACAATATGTGTTTATGGGTCTATGAAGGTCAATGGTTGGTGCAATCTATAGGAGAGCAATCACACTAGGTGATGCTTCTTCAAATGCTCCAATTGTTTGTAGACCGTAGGACTTGCATAGCTCAAATATCTTAGGTGGGGTAGGACAGATTTCTCATGTTGACTTTACTAGGGCTTAGACCCATTTTACCCATTTTGTCTCTCCCTTGTATGGCTTGATAGGGTCTTCCTATCCTTTGTGTTTTCTATGCGGTCACCTTTTTCATGATCTATATCATCTAATCCAAGAAAGTAACTTTTATTTTCTACAATTTACATTTTAAGTATTTCATAAAATTTCTTCTTAGATAAGCATTAAAATACTTCTTTAACATGAACATGATACTCTCTTTTTGTCTTAATCCTTTTTATCTTGGTGTAGATTGGTTTATTATTTGAAAACATTGCAACATATTCACCAAATAATCCATAGAGTAGTTATGCATATCATCCATGATAAGAATATTTTGTATGTACCAATAAGGATATAAAAAAGAACCATTCATTTAAAGTGTCTATACCTTGTACAAAAGACTATATTAAACACATATTCTAGTCACATAAATATGTGCCAAATATCAAATATAACATCTAACATGGTGAAGAATTTTGCTCCAAGAAATCATTTATTCAAAATACTTGAAAGGATAAATTTTTTTTCTTTGGTTTAATTGAATCTTTATAAAGTTTATCTTTAACTTTATCTTTTGAAGGATGTTGTCTTCGCATCCTTCATGTGGTCTATATGGTTGCCTTTTTCTCTTCTTTTTCTCTTATTTAATCCATAGTTATCAAGACATAATTAAACCATTTATTTTTAGAACAAACAATTTAGTTTTGTTTGGAGGCAAGTACTCTCTTTGATAATTCCTTAATAGCCTTTCTCAAGTTCTTTCAAAGTTCCTCCAACTTTTTTAGGGATAAATAATAAACAAGTGTTCTAACAAGTTTAATATTAGGAAGAAAATATATTCTAAATGGTAGTTGTTTTATCAAGAAGTAAATAATAATGTTAATAATTGAGAAACACATTTTCAAAATCTCATGCCTTCCTCCCTTATAATTAGTTTGATCTAAAGTATTAACATTGGTTTATGTTTCTTCCTAGAATATTTTTAGCAATTGCAACTATTATATTTATCTTCAATGTTAATTGTTGTTCAATGTTAATGGATTACCTTTTCAAATATCTCACTATAATATTTAGCTTATACATGCACTCAATTTTTTCATCACCACCTACCATACCTGCACTAGGATGTCTAAGAGCCATGGATGACGTTTGTAGGGCCTCAATGTGAAAGATTGAGGAAGTCTGACTTGTTCTCCCAACCTCTCCTCTTGGTGGGTCCAACTCCATTGATGCTCCTCTAGGCTTTGGAACACGTACTACAGTCCTAGTCACTATGGTAGAGGCATCTACATGTGCTTCTCCGCACATGAAATTCAAGGTGTCTCTATCAACATATGAGGTGGAAGCCTTTGCACCCAAATCTGATCTCCTCTAAGCTATTGCCATGCTAGCCAATCTCTACTCCAACTGCCCAATCCGAGTAGCCATTATCATGCCTATACACATTGCTACACTACATACATTGCTATCAACATCATACACTATTGAAGCACAACTCACACATAGGCTTTAAAGTGCCACAATAATCAGATTGTTTACAAATCTTAAATCCACTCAACTCAAATCAGTACTCAATCTGTCACTCTATAAACTACCAACAATTGGGCACTGATTATAGTCAAGGCACACCCACTCTAGCTAAGAGAATCCAGGTGACGCTCACCGGCCTCTGTCCACCATAGCCAAGAACTCGAAGGCTCAACATCAAAGAAGTGAGCTCTCAGGAGCTACACTTTGAAAGTATACCCTTGGACTCAAGCTAGGTCTGAAGCCCTAATGGTCCTGTTGATGGCACACTCGATGGTGCAAACAATGCAAAGTGACAGTGGGCCCCACTGTGAAGTCAATACCCCAAACACAAAATCTGATTGTTGGAAAGTAGTCTTTGAGAAACTGCTGAAATAACTATAACTACTATCACTGCAACTCTAGTGTCCAAGCAATCTAGATACGACACTACAAATGGTGTGACAACTGTCGTGCATATATACATCGCTACTTGCTACACAACATACATCACTGTCAACATCATACACTATAGAAGCACAACTCACACATAAGTCATATATAGGCTTTAAAGTGCCACAATCGCCCCTCTAGCTGGCGGTTAGGTCCCTCTAACTCCAGATAGCCATCTACTCCAAGTATATGGTATACCCTGTGATGGGCAAAGATCAAGAGGTCGGGTGCTATGGAGCCCCATCATTAGTCGCCTGTCTGCAATCTATACTATATAAAGAATGAACTAGCTATAGGTCAAGTACATCTAGGACATAACCACTATCCCTAAGGAACCACCATGAGGGGAGGAGTCATACATGCCATATGCCATCTTCTTGAATAACTATCATACACTAACATAGTAGTAGCTCCACCAGAAGAGCCACATAACATACACCTCAACCATGCATGTACAAGTGCCAAGCGTGGGTCCATAGTACCATCAATGTTTGGGAGGTGGCATGGCACACAATTGTGCACATGATCCTTCTAAACAACACCATCACGTCCTTCTAACACAAGGACTCTAGATGGCAAAACCTCATGCACTCTCAAGATAGTATGGCCTGTCAAAACATCAAGTATCATTGGTGCTATCTGTTGTAGATATACATAGTCTCTTGGATGAAATTGAAGGGACCGAGGGTCTATAATCTCCTCCTTGAATGCTAGCATAACGTAAAGTATCTGTATGTTGAGCAATTGCCAAGTTCTCAAAGGCCATTGGCATCACTCTCCAAAAGATCTTTGCCTGTTGAGAACATGCACTCATCCATACATCGGGTCATCCAAGTCCAAAACTATAGTAGCATCTCAACAAATGGTTGTAGGTAAAGCTGGATCTCATCTATAGAGTAGAAAGTATGAAGAGAAGGATGCTAAGGAGGCTTGCCGGCTGAACCGATAGCCCATGGCCAACCAAGGTAACTAGAGATCCCAATCTCCCAAGTGGCCTCTCTGCAAACCATACTTTTGCAATCCTCTCTTCATCGTCTGAACCACTCTCTCTGCTAAGCCATCTACCTCAAGGGGATCTTAGGATATAGTAGAATGATCAATCAAAGCCTTGTCACACAAGACCTGAAACTCCCCCAAGAACTTTGTACCCTGATCACTCAAAACCTCAATTGGTGCACCAAAATGACTAAGAACTCAATCCAAGAACAAGTAAGTTGTCCCTTCACTAGACTTGTTAGGAAGTGCCACCAACTCAATCCACTTGGAGAAGTGCTCCACCATCACCAAAACATACCAATGATGTCTCACAATCAGCGGTAAAGGTCTAGCAAAGTCCAAAATCCAATGGTAGCCCAGTCCCATGATAGGTAATGGGTGTATGGCATAAGAGCATAAATGATGCTCTAACTTGGTCACAAACCACACATCTGGCAACAAACTGCTATACCTTGGTCTGCATCCCCTGCCACCAATAATGACTCTGGAGTAAGCTATATGTATGCTTTACTCCAAAATGTCCTAGCTCCTCATAAAGATCCACATGAGAAGGGTGCATAAGGAATCTGATTGGACCACTTGGGATGCTCACATGAGGCAGGCAACCACATTGACAATAAGGATACTTAGGATTACATATGCTTCTTGTAAAAGACTAAGACCGAGGAGAGAAATAAGAGAATAGAAGATCACATTGGGACACTTGAGTGTGGGAAACTCCAAATGCCTAGCATGAGCTTCAGCTTTAATATTTATAGGGAACATACAAGTCTCTTGAGAAGCTTCTCAAGAAGCCTTTTTGAGTCGCTTTCTTGGAGTGCAAGCCAAGTTAACCAGGAAGCTTCTCAAGAAGCTTCTTCTAGAAGTCATTTGCTTGGCATGCAAGCTAAGCTAGTTGGAAGCTTCTAGAAGCTTCCTTCTAGAGGCTATGTACTTGAGGTGCAAGCTAAGCTAGCAAAGAAGCTTCCTAGATACTTCTAGAATATTCTAGGCTAATTTGGCATATTTGCTACTTTGTTAGCTCTAACTAACTTCATTGCTAAACTCCATATTGTTATATATTCCACCACTGCTAGGTGATGTCTTTGTCACCATTGAAGCTTTAAACTCTTGGATGGCCATTTGTGCATTGTGGAGATGAGAAAGAGGTTCCCATGTGGCATCATGAATTGGATACCCTTTCCAAAGGACCATTTACTTTGTATATTGCATATTTGACAATTTTGAGCAACAAGGAGATGAGATTTGGCTCGTTGGAGGGATTGGGATATGGTGGTCAAGAAGTTGGAAGTATGAGAGACATGAGATAGAGGTGGAATAAGAAGAGATTTTGGAACAAGTGGATCTTGGCCAAAATTGAAGAAGAAAAGAGAGAATCTAGTGCTTGCTTGTTTGGAATTATTGTATGCAAACCTCACAAGTGCAAGACATTCATTCCAATTGGTATGGTGAATGTTGACAAAGGCATGAAGCATATCTTCCAAGGTGAAATTTTCACTTTCAGTTTGTCCATCAGTTTAAGGATGATAGGTCATGGATAAAGCAAGCTTGGTGCCAAGTATCTAGAAGAGTGCTTGCCAAGATTTTCCAATGAATCAAGGTTCACGGTCAGAGATGAGTACACAAGGCATCCCATGATGCTTGAAGGTAGTGTCAAAGTAGATCTGTGCCAATGTTGGAGCATCCATGATATCAAAGGTTGGTGCCAAATGGATTTGCTTACTAAGCTTATCTACAAATACCACTATTGTGTGTGAGCTTGCTTTGTCTTGGGCAAGGATGTAATGAGATCTAAGCTCACTTGTTCCCATTGAGTAGATAGAATGAAGAGTGGTTGAAGGAGTCCACTCAATTTTTGGTTGATGGCCTTGTTACATTGGTAGCTCTAACAAGATTGGACAAAATCTCAAACATCTCATGCCATGTTAGGCCACCACAATTGGTATTGGAGGGTACCCAAGGTCTTTTCTACACCCATGTGACAAGTGATTGGTAAGTCATGGGCTTCTTGGAGGCACACAAGTCAAAGATCACCCTTGGCTGGAACAGATATCCGGTCCTCATGGAAAAAGGCCTTCCCTAAAGGAGAAGGTGTTGTACTCCTTGTTGTTTGTTGCAAGGCAACCTTGTACCATCTTAAAGAAGGGTTCTTGTTGTAGAGTTATCCTAAACTTAATTTGGACCTTAGAGTTGACTGACATTGTTGTAATTGCTATTGTGATGAGAAGAAGAGATTTCAAATTAGGTTGTCATGATAGTGCATCAAGGATGACATGGAACCAACCGAGTTTGTACTCAAGTTTGATATCAAACAATTGGAGTTTCTCCTCTCGTCGATGATATTGACTTTTCATGTGTTCCAAATGTAATATCTGCAACAAGAGTTTGTGATTGGTTTGCATGATCACTTGTTTTCCCAAGAGATAATGCCTTCATACCTTGGTGGCATATACCATTGCTAGTTGTTCCCAATCTTCTATAAATTAATTCCTTCTGTAGTGTTTAATCAATGAGAAACAAAGGCAATGGGATGTTACCCATTTGGGAAATTCTACTACAACATAGCTCTAATGGCAAAGTTAGAAGCATCAAAGTCAACCACATAAGGTAGTTGAAGATCATATAGTTGAAGAATGGGTCTTGAAGACACCATATGCTCCAGCTTCTAGAATGCTTCTTCATGCTTGGTGGTCCATTGAAAGCTTGAGTTTTTCTCCAAGAGGTTGATCAATGGTGCTGCCATGTGTGCATAATAATGGATGAACCATTGGTAAAAACTTGCCAATCCATTAAATGCTTGCACCTCTATGGTATTCTTTGGAGTAGGCCAATCAGTAATGGCTTTGATTTTCTCCTCTTCTATCTTGATCCCTTCTGATGAGATCTTGTGACCCAAGAAGGTAACTTCCTTATGCAAAAGGTACACTTTGACCTTGTGCGATAAAACCTTCCATTGATGTTGTTGCCTTAGGACTTCTTGCACATGATTTGTGTGTTCTACCTCTATCTTGCTATAGATTAAAATGTCATTCAAAAACACCACCATGTGTCGATCCAATAGTCCATCCAACACCCGATGCATCTGATCCATGAAGACTATTGGAGCATTAGGGAGCCCAAAGGGTAGAACTCTTGTCACGCCATTTGTAGTTCCGCATCTAGATGCTCGGACACTGGAGTTCCAGTGATGGTAGTTAGAGTTATTCTAGCTGTTTCTCAGGGACTACTTTCCGACGGTTAGATTTTGTGTTCGGGGTACTGACTTCACGGTGGGGCCCACCGTCACTTTGCACCATTTGCACCGTCGAGTGTGCCGTCAGCGGGACCGTTAGGGTTTCAGGGCTAGCTCGAGTCCAGGGGGTATAGTTTTGAAGTGAGCTCCAGAGAGCTCACTTCTCTGATGTTGAGCCTTCGAGTTCCTGGCTATGGTGGACAGAGGCCGGCGAGCGTCACCTGGATTCTCTATGCTTGAGTGGGTGTGGCTTGACTATAATCAGTGCCCAGTTGTTGGCAGTTTATAGAGTGACAGATCAAGTACTGATCTGAGTTGAGTTGAGTTGAGAATGTTAAGCAATCTGATTACATCAAAGAAGTGAAGTCAGGGGGAAATCGGGTGCAGGAACGTTGAGTGTTGGTGGTATCTCCAAGCTCGGTGGATCGTGGTAGCTCGATTCAGGTTCTGTGTTTCCCTAGTGTGCAGAACTCGTGTAGTTGATGCAAATTTGGCAGTTAGGCGGACGGTGTGTGGAAGCGCTGGCCAAATTTCGAGCAAAGAAGGAGCAATTTTTGAGCAGTGTTGTGATTTTGAGCTCAGGAGGTGAAGGCAGGACCAATTTGCTGCGAGTTGGGCTCAGAAAGTGAAATTGAAGGTGGAGTTGGAAAGCTCTTCTCATGAAATTGTGATTTGGAAAAACCCGTTTTGTCAATTTGGCTCGAGTGGAAAGTTAGCGGGGATTTGGTGGACATCCATCTTTAGGGTTTACGTCAGATTTTACGTCAGATTTTGGGCCAGAATTGGAGGAGTTTCGCTGTTTGGCCAGATTTGGAGAACTTTCGCTAGTTTGGAGGAGTTTCGCAGATTTGGAGAAGTTTTGCCAATTTTGGAGGAGGTTCGAAGTGGCAACAAGAAAGGCCTCATTTGGCTGAATTTCGAGGAGTTTCGCTGTTTGGCCAGATTTGGAGAACTTTCGCTAGTTTGGAGGAGTTTCGCAGATTTGGAGAAGTTTTGCCAATTTTGGAGGAGGTTCGAAGTGGCAACAAGAAAGGCCTCATTTGGCGTTTAGAGGCTTCGAGGCATAGGGCTGTGGGCTATGAGAGGCTACGAAGGCCTAGAAGAGCCAGAAGGGCCAGCAAGCCAGCTAGTTTAGTGTAGATCTTGGTCATTGGTTGGCAAAATCTGCCTTTCTTGCTAGATTGTGCGCAACAGGGTTTGACCCCTAGATCTCTTGTTCCTAGACTGGTGCCCTAGCCAACTGGTCCACCCTCACTTGTTGTCATAGTGACTGTGCCACTGTTATCTATACACATGTAGCTTTGGCTAGGAGAGGCAGTTTGATCCCATTCTTGGTGATCCTGGTAGCTTAGGACTTAGATACGAACTACTCTTATGTCAAATGCCAAATGGTGGCAGAGTCAGTCCCGTGTTGTGTTATGAGATGGAGGGTTTTCGTTTAGATTTCTTGTGATTGGATCCCCTCCATTCTCTGCTTCCTGTTTGTGCACCACGTTTGTGTGAGGTGCCTTGACTTTTGAGCGTTGGTGCTCTGGTGTGCTCTCGGTGGTGAGGCTGGAGTGATGACCAGTCAGACTACCTTTGTTTCTCTTCGGTGAGGTAGGAAGTGATGACCTGCAGACCGTGAGAGTGCGTGTTATGATGGCAGGTTACAGGTTGCCCTTCCCCTAGTGTAGTTATCTCGGTTAGAGTTACATTAGTGGGTGGTGTTTTAGTTGGTGTTGGCACGCGGTGGTGTTGGCACGCGGTGGGGCACTTGCGGTTGCGACTTGCTGTTGCAGTTGGTGGTTCGGGTTTGTTGGTGTGGTTACTTTGTCACAACGGAGTTCTTTGGAGATTCCAGAGGAGTTAGCCCTGCAGTACGCAGTGGGTTTACTCGGAGTGGTGCTCGGTATCAGCCTGTATCTCAGGTCCCAATGAGGGAGGAGATTGACTCTGAGTTGGAGTTCGACACAGGAGCTGATTCAGTTGAGAGTGCACTTGGTGTGTCCGCACCGTTGTTGTGGGACATGGACGAGATTTATGGGGCCTCCAAAGGCCCTAGGTGTTACTCTGGTACAGTGGGTACCATTGAGTTGGATGGCTTCATCCAGGAGTTCGATAGTTGGTGTGATCTGCAGTAGATGCGGAACCCGACTTTGTTCACACCCTTCATGGCATGGAAGGGGTTGTTTCAGCACTTGGAGGGTCCACCGATGGACGACTACCATGAGTTCAGGAGAGCTCATTTGGAGGAGATTGAGTTATGGAGACAGTATTGGTCTCCACACTATGTCTCCATCACTTCAGGTTCGGTGGCCAGGAGTAGGTCGGCTGTACCTACGAGTTCTAGCTCGAGTAGTGTTGGTGGAGCTAGTGGAGGTGCACTAGCTGGAGATAGTGCTACTACCAGTGGAGGTACCGCTGCAGGAGGTGGTGTGGTACCGGGGTTTAACCCCATGGTGGAGTTCTTCCTATGTTTGAGGCAGAACTACCAGGGAGTGCGGACTGACAAGCTGAGGAGCTTGCAGGAGTTCCAGCGGAAGGCTGGAGAGAGCCTACGCAAGGCATACACTCGCATGAGGCGGCTGATCAGTTTCACTTAGGGAGTTACTGAGGCCCAGGCAGTCCAGTTTTGGTATGGGATACTGGACAGGGAGTTGCGACGTAGAGTTCGTGATGCTACGTTGTTGCAGGCTACTTCGCCCACTTTGGCAGTAGTCTTTGGTTTGGCTGAGCGTATTGAGCTCAACATGGTGGAGGAGAGAGTGGTGACAACTGGATTTGGTAGAGAGACCTCATCCATGGTTGTGACTTCTTCTAGAGTGCAGCAGAGTGCACCACGCCCAGTTGGTTTTCGAGGACAGGGTGGACAGCCCAGATCCTATGGAGCGAGTGGAGGGCCTAGTGGAGTTAAACCCTTACCCTCATTTTCGGGTCAGCAGCAGCCAGTGAGTGGTGGTGTTGCTTGTTGGACTTGTGGTGGACCTCACCATAGGAGAGAGTGTACTCAGGGCAGCGGACCTGATACCTCTGGTGCATCACAGCCAGCACAGAGGCAGTGTGAGCACTACCATAGATTTGGTCATACTAGTGACCGGTGTTTTGACCTACACCCGGAGTTACGGAGTGGTAGGGCTGCTATGACAGGTAGTAGAGGAGCTCCAGTTCATGGAGGACGAGGTGGTAGAGGTGGTGGTAGAGGATCTACACCTAGTAGGGATGCAGTACCTGCCCTTACTTCTGACACAGCTATGGCTACTCGGATTGAGCAGTTGGAGCAGAGATTGGCTAGTATGGCTATTGCTCATAGGAGATCAGATTCGGGTGCTGAGGCTTCCACCTCATATGCTGGTGATAGAGATGCTTTGGACTTCATGTGCGGAGCAGCACAGGTGGATGCATCTGCAGCAGTGACTAGGAGTGCAGTACGTGCTCCAGAGCCTAGAGGAGCATCAGTGGAGTTGGACCCACAGAGAGGGGAGGTTGGGAGACAGGTCAGACTTCCCCAATCTTTCACGTTATCTGAGGCATTGCAGACGACATCCATGGTTCCTAGACGTCCCAGTGCAGGTGTGGTAGGTGGTGATGGAGTACTTGATGGAGTACCTGCTAGTCAGCCACCTGCTACTACACAGATTGAGTCTAGCATGATGTTGGGGGCGGCTCAGCTGATTATGCGGCATCCTTTATTTTCAGCCAGTGACATGTTTACATTGGGAGTGGACCCAGCCCCAGTGTTCCGATTGGCTGCCACGTTGTGTGAGAGTAGGGATGGTGCAGTTCCTACTACTAGAGCAGAGGTGGTTGGTAGTGGAGCTGACTTGGTTGAGGAGCATGGGATCCGTTCAGCGACCAGTGGTTTATGGCAGGCAGCAGCGGCTAGACTGGAGGAGTTGCCAGCTAGACCGGCCTTTGAGAGAGCGCGGTTTACACCTGGTGTTGTCCTATTGGATAACTAGAGGGGGATTTTTCGTTTGGTGGGACCTTCAGGGAAGGTCTATACACCACAAAGAGTCTTGTTAGACTCTGGTGCGCAGCCCCTTATGTTGGGGAAGGCTGCAGTTGTTGGTCTGGAGTTACGGAAGACCGATGTGGAGAGGTGTCCATTTCAGATCCAGACATCTCTAGGTGGTGGTTCGACACAGTACATCACACGTGGGGAGCTTGTTGTCCAGGTTCAGCCTGGTCATCCGACTGATAGCTCGGTGGTGAGAGCTCAGGCTATTGCGACGATAGCTGAGTCATATGATGTGCTAGTTGGGGGAGCAGTGTTATACCCTATGGGTTTCAGTATTGACTATTGGGAGGAGACAGCCTCTTATAGACCTGGTTGGCAGTCTGGTGAGGGATGGGTATGTCGCCTACCAGTACGCTTTAGTAGTGGCAGTCTTGGCTCACTACAGTCCGGGACCATGGCAGCATCAGTTTTGGCTTTCAGCGGTGCAGTTACTTGGCCTGGTGACTTGTTGGAGGGGAACGCCCATGCAGAGGATACTCCAGTACCAGAGGAGATCACTCGGCTATGGAGTACGAGTGGGATTGTTCCATCCACCTTGGATGTTCCATTGTGGAGTTCAGAGGAGGCATTGCAGCAGCATGCAGATCAGTTGGTGCAGCAGGCTTGGAGTGGAGCCTTCGTACCATCAAGAGATGAGTGTGAGGATGAGCCTCCAGAGGCGATTGCTTTGACACCTCTGGATACCACACTCATTGCTTGGCAGTATCCAGTAGAGGGGATATGTCTATTAGAGTTGTTTGGTGGGATCAGCACCGGACTAGCTGCGGTGTTACAGGCGGGTATCCGAGTTCAAAGGTACTTGTATGTAGAGAGAGATGAGACTGCTAGGCGAGTCTCTCTACATCATGTAGCACACTTGGCCTATCGGTATCCGGAGTTATTACCGATGTCAGCAGTCAGAGGTTACCAGAAGGCCTTACCAGGAGACATTTCCTTATTGGGGGCGCATGACCTAGAGAGACATGGGCCCATTCACTTGGTGATTTTTGGATGGCCATGTCAGGGACATACACGTGCGGGCCGCGGTTTGGGTCTTCAGGATCCTCGTTCTGGTGTGTTTTGGGAGATGTTATGGATACTACGACATCTCCAGGTTCATCAGTCTGTTTCTCCAGCTTACCTTTTGGAGAACGTTCCATTGATGGGTGATTCTCGCACTAGAGTGGTGGCGAGTACACATCAGGTCCATTCTTGGATGGGACCTGCTGTATTGTTAGATGCAGCCAGAGTGGGATCACGGGCTCATCGTCTTCGTCTTTGGTGGACGAACCTTTTACCCAGAGAGGTTCTACAGCGTAGTTATGATGGGATTCAGCGACTAGACCACATTCTTGTTGATGATATCTTGGATGCTGGACGTCAGTCTCAGACAGTGGTAGTGGCTAATAGGTCACCTATGGCAGTGGTGAACCTAGTTGGACAGCCTAAAGCTGCATTTCCCACACTCATGAGTTTCCCAGGCTCTCATGCTTTTCGAGAGGGAGGACCTGGACTTGTTTGGGACTCACAGTTACAGCAGTTGGTGGAGCCCAATGCTGATGAGAGAGAGCGGGCGATGGGTTTTCGCACCAGTATTACCGCTGTTCCAGCAGTGTCAGAGGCATCCAGGCGTCAGCTGTTAGGTCAGGCTATGGACCTGAACTGTTTGACCTGGATTGTGAGCCTTGGTTTGGCAGAGCAGCCTAGGATGCGCTTGATAGGCATCACCACTCGAACACTTGTGAGCCCTGTGCCTATCGAGACGATTCAGGCACATGCTGGGGGCGATGGACCGAGTGGACATGGTATTCTTGGGACACATCAAGTAGCTACTAGGGAGAGTGGTCTACTTGGAGTCCATCCAGGTGAGCGTGGGCTACTTGGATTACACCCTTGGTCCACATGGGATGCAGCCAGAGGACGTATGGAGCTTGCAGCCAGAGTGGAGGGAGTTTTTCACACAGAGGTTGGGACCTCTAGTGGTCGGGAGCATGACACCATTGCTCCCAAGGGCCCAGTGTAGCAGCCAGTCAGTACGTCTTCCACTCCTACTACAGTTACAGAGGATACTTGGGAGCCAGATCTTGGACCCAAGCTTACTGGAGAGGAAAGACGGAGGGTTTGGAGGTTCTTGAGGAGTCACACGAGTTGTTTTGCCTTCAGTATGAAGGATTTGGGTGCTCTGAAGGGACCTGGTATACGGATTGAGCTGACTAGCGACACACCTGTTTTCCGACGTCCTTATCGATATAGTGAGATGGAGAGGACATTGATTCAGAGCCGGAGTAGTGACCTTTTTGAGGCTGGTTTGGTGGAGATTTCACATGGAGAGTATGCATCAGCGACAGTGATGCCAGCCAAGAAGGATATGCATGGCAACTATACAGATAGGCGGATGTGTGGAGATTACCATCCTATCAACCGACAGACCAGGGCTGATCGGTATGCCATGCCTACACCAGAGGAGATTTTTGATGCGATTGGGCATGCAAAGGTCTTCAGTACTTTGGATCTTCGAGCGGGATATCATCAGTTGCCGATCAGGGAGGAGGATAAGTCCAAGACAACATTTTGGGCTATTGATCCTCACGGCAAGGATGTGTTATATCAGTGGAGGTTCTTACCATTTGGGTTGAAGAATGCTCCTGCTGAGTTCTAGAGGGTCATGGATAGGATCCTAGCTGGACCGGATTTTGCTCGGTGCTATATTGATGACATTTTGGTGTATAGCACTACTGTGGAGGAGCATGAGCGACAGTTGTTGGAGGTGTTTGAGAGGTTGAGATCTCATGGACTCAAATTACATCCTGGGAAGTGTAGGTTCTTCCATGAGCAGGTTGAGTATTTGGGTCACACTATCTACCCCGGAGGACTTGGTGTTCAGCAGACCAAGGTGGAGGCTATTGCACGTATTCCTCGGCCTACGGATGTGAGCAGAGTGCGAGCATTCCTTGGGTTGGCAAACTTCTATTGCCGCTATGTTAGAGGATTTAGTGCCATTGCCAAGGCCTTGACGAAGCTGACCAAGCTTACACAAGAGTGGTGTTGGGGAGATGAGCAAGAGAGAGCTTTTGTAGAGCTCAAGGAGAGGTTGACATCTGCTCCTATTTTGAGGAGACCGATCAGGGGACGACCATTTCAGGTTCACACTGATTGGAGTATGTTGGGGCTTGGAGCGGTGCTCACCCAACATGATGATGAGGAGAAGGAGTTTGTGGTGGCCTATGCTAGTCGCTCCAACAATTCAGCGGAGGCAAAGTATAGTTCATATGAGGGAGAGTGCTTGGCAGCAGTTTGGGCAGTAGCACATTTCCGATGTTACCTATTTGGTAACCCCTTCACTCTCATCACTGATCATCAGCCGCTGAAGTGGTTGATGGAGTCCAACAAGCTTTCAGGGAAGCTTGCACGATGGGCTCTGATTTTACAGGAGTATGATTTCACGGTTGTTCACAGACCTGGAGTGGTGAACCGTGATGCAGATGGGTTGAGTAGAAACCCATGTCCCAGCCAGCAGGATCAGACCGGAGCACGTTGGCATGGTGAGACAGATGAGGAGATGGTGCCAGGTTGGCATGCATCAGCCTTTCTGTGTATATTTGCAGAGACATTGGTGGTATCTCTCTCAGCGCATACAGGAGGAGTTATTGAGGTCACAGATCCAGAGAGTGAAGATATTGGTACAGTTCAGCGAGACATTCATGATGATGTCTTAGTGATGGACTATCTTTGCACTGGTGTTGTGGGTGGCAAAGTTGGGGCCAAGGAGAGAGACCGTGTTCTTCAGCGAGCCAGACGGTTCAGATTGGAGGGTAGACACCTTTTGCGTGTATGGGAGGATGGTAGAGTGCGAGTAGTACCACTTCCATCACAGAGACCACAGTTGGTCCGTCATGCTCATGAGGAGCTAGGACATTTTGGAGTAAAGCGTACATATAGCTTACTCCAGAGTCATTATTGGTGGCGCGGTATGCAGACCAAGGTACAACAGTTTGTTGCCAGATGTGTGGTTTGTGACCGAGTTAGAGCATCATTCAATGCTCCTACGCCACAGTTACACCCATTACCTATCATGGGATTGGGTTACCGTTGGAGTTTGGAATTCGCCGGACCTTTACCGCTGACTGTGAGACATCATCGGTATGTTTTGGTGATGGTGGAGCACTTCTCCAAGTGGATTGAGTTGGTGGCACTTCCTGACAAGTCTAGTGAAGGGACAGCTTACTCGTTCTTGGATCAAGTTCTTAGTCATTTTGGTGCACCAGCTGAGGTTTTGACTGATCAGGGTACAGAGTTCTTGGGAGAGTTTCAGGTCTTGTGTGACAAGGCTTTGATTGATCATCGTACTACATCTCGAGATCACCCTGAGGCAGATGGCTTAGCAGAGAGAGTGGTTCAGACGGTGAAGAGAGGATTGCGAAAGTATGGTTTGCAGAGAGGCCACTTGGGAGATTGGGATCTCCAGTTACCTTGGTTGGCCATGGGCTATCGGTTCAGCCGGCAAGCCTCCTTAGCATCCTTCTCTCCATACTTTCTACTCTATGGACGAGATCCAGATTTACCTGCAGCCATTCGTCGAGATGCTACTGTAGTTTTGGACTTGGATGACCTTGATGTATGGATGAGCGCATGTTCTCAACGGGCAGAGATCTTTCGGAGAGTGATGCCGATGGCCTTCGAGAACTTGGCGATTGCTCAGCATAGAGATACTTTACGCTATGCTACCATTCGAGGAGGAGGTTATAGACCCTCGATCCGTCGATTTCATCCAGGCGACTATGTATATCTACAGCAGACAACACCGACGACACTTGATGTTTCTACAGGCCGCACTATCTTGAGAGTGCGCGAGGTTTTGCCATCTGGAGTCCTTGTGTTAGAAGGACGTGATGGTGTTGTTTGGAAGGATCATGTGCGCAATTGTGCGCCATGCCACCTCCCAAACATTGATGGTACTATGGACCCAAGCTTGGCACTTGTACGTGCAGGCTTGAGGTGTATGTTATGTGGCTCTTCTGGTGGAGCTGCTACTATGTTAGTGTGTGATAGCTGTTTGAGAGGATGGCATATGGCATGTATGACTCCTCCCCTCACAGTGGTTCCTCAGGGACAGTGGTTATGTCCTAGATGTACTTGACCTATAGCTAGTTCATTCTTTATATGGTATAGATTGCAGACAGGCGACTAACGATGGGGCTCCATAGCACCCGGCCTCCTGATCTTTGCCCATTAGAGGGTATACCATATACTTAGAGTAGATGGCTATCTGGAGTTAGAGGGACCTAACCACCAGCTAGGGGGGCGATTGTGGCACTTTAGAGTCTATGTATGACTTATGTGTGAGTTGTGCTTTTATAGTGTATGATGTTGACAGCGATGTATGTTGTGTAGCGATGTATATACGCACGACAGCTGTCACGCCATTTGTAGTTCCGCATCTAGATGCTCGGACACTGGAGTTCCAGTGATGGTAGTTAGAGTTATTCTAGCTGTTTCTCAGGGACTACTTTCCGACGGTTAGATTTCGTGTTCGGGGTACTGACTTCACGGTGGGGCCCACCGTCACTTTGCACCGTTTGCACCGTCGAGTGTGCCGTCAGCGGGACCGTTAGGGTTTCAGGGCTAGCTCGAGTCCAGGGGGTATAGTTTTGAAGTGAGCTCCAGAGAGCTCACTTCTCTGATGTTGAGCCTTCGAGTTCCTGGCTATGGTGGACAGAGGCCGGCGAGCGTCACCTGGATTCTCTATGCTTGAGTGGGTGTGGCTTGACTGTAATCAGTGCCCAGTTGTTGGCAGTTTATAGAGTGACAGATCAAGTACTGATCTGAGTTGAGTTGAGTTGAGAATGTTAAGCAATCTGATTATTGTGGCACTTTAGAGTCTATGTATGACTTATGTGTGAGTTGTGCTTTTATAGTGTATGATGTTGACAGCGATGTATGTTGTGTAGCGATGTATATACGCACAACACTCTCCATTCAAAATGCACATACCATGTGCAAAAGATAGTCTTTTGCACATCTTGCCTATCAATGGGGATTTGCCAATAGCCACTATGGAGATTTAACTTGGAGAAGTATCATACTCCACTCAATTGATCAAGCAAGTCATCAATTCAAGGCAAGAGATATGCATTCTTCATTGTTTGTTTATTAAGCCCATAGTAATCAATATAAAAATAAAGTCCTCCATCCTTCTTTAGAAAAATAGTACAGGTGCTCCCCAAGGAGATGTACTATGTCATATGAAATCCTTCTCTAAAAACTCTATAAGTGTTATTTGCAACTCCTCCAACTCCTTTGGTGAGAGTCAATAGATTGGTCTACTCATTGGAGTACTCCTTGGAAATAACTCAATCTTGAAGGGCATACCACAATCTGAGGGTAATCCCTTTGGCAGATTATCCAAAAACACATTTGCAAACTCCTAAACTATTTGATCAACCATTGCTTGGTGAGGCTCTTGACCCTCTTCAAATTCTCCTTGTGCAATTGGCTTGATCCGCATCGCAATTACAGACTTATCTTCCTCCAAAGCTTGTTCCATAACTACTTCATTGACAAACTTCCCATCTAAGGACTTATCCTCCTTTGAAGCTTGGTCTATGGCTACTTTCTTGACAAACTTCCCATCTAGGAACTTATCTCCCTTTGAAGCTTGGTCTATGGTTGCTTTCCTAATATACTTCCCATCTTGGTACTTATCTTCTTTCAAAGCTTGCTCTGTGGTTGTTTTCTCAACAAACTTCCCACCTTAGGACTTATTTTCCTTCAAAATTTGCTCCATGGCTGCTTTCCTGACAACTTCTCATCTTGGGAGTGACTATTCTTAGATTTCTTACTCAAAGGTACCAAATAACTGACTCAAAAATTCCTACCTTGGTGTTATACTTGAATTTGTCATTAGGTCCAATCAGATTGAACCTTATGACGTTCAAGCCAAGGCAGGCCTAAAATGATGTCATAGTGTAGAGGTACCACTACAAACCTCATATATTCCAAATACTCCTTTCCAATCTTGAATGTAACAAGATGTGAGGTACGCAATGCATAATCTTTTCTACCATCCACCATCATCAATCTACTTCTAATTATTGGCTTGATAAGAAAATATAATTCCTTTGCTAATTGCATGGAAATGCAATTCTCTAAACTTCAAAATCAACCAAAATCCTACAACCACTATTAGATATCATACCTTGCAAGTGAAGCAAACTTGCATAGATTGAGCCTTCAATCCTATTGGAACTAATCAAGTTCCTAGTATGAAGCTCAAAATCTCATAATGGGATTCTTTGTTTCCCTGATCATTCTGCTTCACAAACTCCATCTAGACAACTTGTTGAGGTTGCCCATTCTTGAGTGGACATTCAACGATGCAATGTCCAATTTGGCAACAATAGAAAAAATCATCATTTTATCATATTTTTCTCCATTTGTGGTGCCAAGTGGTCTCCTTTGAATGGCATCAATCTCAATAAGTGCAAGCTTTTCCACTTGTATGTAGTGTATTAGAAGGTTCTATGGAGGTCAAGTTCAAGACCAAGTTGTTGCAATCAAGGAATCAAAGCGTTCAACCAACTACATGGCTTCCTCCAAGTGTTGTAGCTCTTGCATAGTTACCTCTAATTTGGTTCATGACTTGAAGCAACACATAAATTGATCTAGAGCTTCACCTTGTAGAATATCTAGAATTTGCATGATGGTGTTATGGAATTGCATGATGTAACTTCTTACAAGGCCAATTTGCTTTAACTTTGTCAACCTATCTCGTACAGCTTGTGTGTTATTTATAGCTTGGAAGCAACCAATTATTACACTCTTGCATTTTTCCCAAGTCAAGATTGGTGCAACAAATTTCTATTCCACTCGCTCCACTCAAAATTGCCACCATAGCTTTGCTACTCCATCCAATTGACTAGAAGCCAAGAGAATCTTTATCTGTTCATCTTGAAGATTGGTAGCTTCAAAATAATATTTGTAGTAAAACACAAAATTCTCCACTACACCCTGAAGATTCTTGCCTTCATATACCTTGGGTTTTGGAAATTGGATTTGGTCTTCTCCTTCTCAAATTGGTGTTCTTTCTACATGCTATTGTTGTTGATGGTTTTGTTCATCCAACAATCAAGTAAGGTGCTTGATTTGTTTATACATAACAATGATAATCTCAAGCATTGGTACCATGGCTACTACTTTATCACACTACTCCCAATTTATCTAATTTATTAACACATAGATGAAACACGTCTACCATTCTCCATAAGTTACAACCAGAAGTACCAAGGATTTATTGGACAAGGTAATCACATTCAAAAAATTCTGCCCAAAGAATGAGGTGATCAACTATGTGAAATGATGCTTGGGTAATACCCACACATGAAAATCCCAATGGTTTGACGAAAATGGACTTGGCAGTCCATAAATTCCATCCATCCCATTCTTGCTCTAATCCTAATGTAGAAGACCAAGACCTAGGAGAGAAATAAGAGAATGGACGATCACATTGGGACACTTGAGTGTAGGAAACTCCAAATGCCTAATATGAGCTTTGTCTTTGGTATTTATAAGGAGCATACAAGGCTCTTGAGAAGCTTATCAAGAGGCCTCCTTGAGCCTCTTTCTTGGATTGCAAGCCAAGTTAACTAGGGAGCTTCTCAAGAAGCTTTCTCCTAGAAATCATTGACTTGGCATGCAAGCTAAGCTAGTTAGAAGCTTCTAGATGCTTCCTTCTAGAAACTTCATACTTGGGATGCAAGCTAAGCTAGCTGGAAAGCTTCCCAAAAGGCTTCCTAGATACTCCTAGAATTTAGAAATTTTGGCCTATTCACTAGCATTTAGAATCTAGAAATTTGGCCTACTTGCTACTTTGTTAGCCCTAACTAACTTCATTTTTAAACTCCATATTGTTACACTTCCTCTATCCCTTTTTTTGACCATTCTAAGGATACAAATTGAGTCATGGGAGTGGTTAGCTTCTCAAGAGGATTGCATTTTTGGGTTATTTGAGACTAATTTTCCATGTCCACATTTATTCTATAAGCTACCCTGTACACTCCATGATGAGGCTTGATAGGCTTTTTGTCTACCACTTGATTGTTTGGCACATGATCCCTTGGATGAGTAAGCATGGTTCCTATTCCTCTTACTCCCTTGATGGTGTCTTTGTTATACTAGAGGAGGACATGCAGGGCATAGTGAGGTGGCTGCTAGATTTCATCAATTCCGAGCAAGGGATTGGGCGGCCCTATAAGAGAATTTTGTTAGCGTTGCATCTTTTAGGAGATAGTTTTTGCCATAGGATATCACAAAGTCTAATTGATTACAACAATATAGGACATTGGATTAGGCAAGAGAGTTTAGTAGAGCAGCACGAGCATTACACCCTTTGTCTATGGCTAGTCCTATAGATGAGACACTATCTTCTCCCCATGCTCATTACATCCTATAGCAGGAGAAGGATTACCACTAGAGGTCTTAGATTATCAACCTTAGCAACCTTTATGTCTTGATAGGTCACTTTTTGCATAAGCATTGTGCATTGCCTCTCATCTTTCCTCAAGAGGCTTGTCAAGGATGGTATATGAGCATCTTAGAGATTGCTTTCATGTAGATGATTCTTTTAGTGGTTTTACCAAGTTTTTTTAAGTGGCTATAGCAATAGTGAGAAGAAACATTCCTATGTCTATTAGTTGGGTATTAGGTGCTAGTTGACTTCTTGCAATAAAAAGTGACATGGGGAGCATTGAATCGATTGCTCTTGGAGAGATCTTTTTTGTGCTTGGTCAGTTGCACCATTGTTCTTTATCATCATTCTCACTTTTGACAACACCTTAGTCCACATCAGTTTGGAGTAGCTAAACTTGGAGGATATGAGGCTATATCTCTAGGCATTTGGGCACTCCTAGATATCCATCCAAAGTAGATCATCCTAGAAGTGGATGTTGAGAACACTTTTAATAGTGTCTCATGAGCATCCATCTTAGAGAGCTAAGGGAGGCTGATGGATCCTTGGAGAGACTTATTCCTTTTGTGCAGTTTCTTTTCTAGCTCTCATGCTTCTGTTTACTACCAGCACGGTTGTTCATAGGAAGGAGTCACCATCTTAGAGTCAATTGTTGGTACACATTAGGGAGATCTTTTAGGAGGACCCTTATTTTCCATGGCTCACTTTAGAGCTCTCTTTTCTGCTACTTTGGCCATGCTAAGTTACATATTTCTCTCCTTGGTAGATGATACACATCATGGGTCCTATAGATCAGATTAGCCAGGCCTTTGACCAATTTACTACCAAACTACATCTAGTAGGCTTGAGAGTCAAGGTGTCAAAATGAAGGCATGGTCCCCTTTAGGTATCCCTTCCTCCCTTGAGCTTCAAGAGAGGTGTATCACATCTATAGATGGACTATGTGTTCTTGAAGTGCTGGTAGGATCCAAGGATTTTGTCACATGCTTCTTAGATGTTGCCCTTGTAGATGATGTTCTCCATATGGATGACCTTCCATTACTAGGAGATCTATAGGTGAAATTTGGTATGCTCTCCTCTAGTATTGCTTGTTGACCAACATATCTCCTCCACATAATTCCTCCCTCCTTGACCTTCATATCACGTTTGAGAGCCTTTGATAGGAGGATTATGGGAGTCTTTTGTGATATTATTGTACCAAGGATGTTTGAGTGTGTGATAGGGGATTTGGCATGTAGATAAACATCCCTACCAATCTTGTGTGGAGGGTTTGGCTTTCTATCCATGGAGGAGATGAAATCTATAGCACTTTTGGGTACTTGGGCTCTCTTGGCAACCCTACTTTTCTCTTATTTTGTGGTTGTTAATAGGCTAGTTTTGGAGACTTATGTGATAAAGGTGGAGGATTGTTTTCCCTCTAGATGTTATTGTTGCAGACAAGAGATAGTCTATCCTCATGGGCATGCAAGGATCTTCCATCTTTTGCTTCACTACCATTAGATTGGACTAGAGGTTTACAGTGTTCCTTGATGGAGCAACAGTGTCAGCATACGCTACATTCTCTCTTAGTTGCCTCATCCATTCCTCAAGCTACTAAAGCATGTCTTTGCTCTTACTCTAGCAAGGGTGGAGGCTCTTGCTAGAGCATGCATTAGGGCATTAGAGCATTCTTACTTGCACCAGCCACTTTCTCTACAATGATGACGTTTCACGTAGGTTTGGTCCATCCTTTTGCATTTTCATTAATCACTTGTGAGTGTGGCTCTACACTTGATGCAACAGCGGTCCATATGGCACAATGTATTTTTAGAGGACAGAGAATAGCTACCCACAATGCTATTAGGGACATAGTGTTTGCTATGGCACAAGAGAGTGGATATCTAGCTTGGAGGGAGCAGTTGTATGCTTTGCAGATGACACATGTCAAGGAAGACTTATACTTAGCCCAAGATGATCAGGTGATAGTAGTTGATGTTGTTGTTTTGGATCCAAGACATGATACACTTTGGAGAGAGTGATTACCTTTCCCTTGGATGGGCAGTAAGTGCAAGGTCTCCAAGTAAAAGGGTATGCAGCAAGATCACCTCTTTGTTCCCCTAGCCTTGGAGTTATATAGAGTGATAAACACGGTGTTCAACACATTATCAAGGAGTGCACAAGATCTTATTATGTTAGGCGCCATGGGGTACCACTCTCACTCTCATACTTTGTAGCATATTTTAGACAATATGTGTGTATGGGTCTATGAAGGTCAATGGCTGGTGCAATCTATAGGAGAGCAATCAAACTAGGTGATGCTCCTTCAAATGCTCCAATTTTTTGTAGACCGTAGGACATGCATAGCTCGGATATCTTAGGTGCGGTAGGACAGATTTCTCATGTCGACTTTACTAGTGCTTAGACCCATTTTACCTATTTTGTCTCTCCCTTGTACGGCTTGATAGGTTCTTCCTATCCTTTGTGTTTTCTATGTGGTCACCTTCATCATGATCTATATCATCTTATCCAAGAAAGTAACTTTTATTTTCTACAATTTACATTTTAAGTATTTCATAAAATTTCTTCTTAGATAAGCATTAACATACTTCTTTAACATGAACATGATAATCTCTTTTTGTCTTAATCCTTTTTATCTTGATGTAGATTGGTTATTATTTGAAAACATTGCAACATATTCACCAAATAATTCATAGAGTAGTTATGCATATCATCCATGATAAGAATATTTTGTATGTACCGATAAGGATATAAAAAAGAACCATTCATTTAAAGTGTCTATGCCTTATACAAAAGACTATATTAAACACACATTCTAGTCACGTAAATATGTGCCAAATATCAAATATAACATCTAACTTGGTGAAGAATTTTGCTCCAAGAAATCATTTATTCAAAATACTTGAAAGGATACATTTTATCTTTGGTTTAATTGAATCTTTATAAAGTTTATCTTTAACTTTATCTTTTGAAGGATGTTGTCTTCCCATTCTTCATGTGTTCTACATGGTTGACTTTTTCTCTTATTTATCTTTTATTTAATCCATAGTTATCAAGATATAATTAAACCATTATTTTTAGAACAAACAATCTAGTTTTGTTTGGAGGCAAGTACTCTCTTTGATAATTCCTTAATAGCCTTTCTCAAGTTCTTTCAAAGTTCCTCCAACTTTTTTAGGGATAAATGATAAACAAGTGTTCTAACAAGTTTAACATTAGGAAGAAAATATATTCTAAATGGTAGTTTTCTTTATCAAGAAGTAAATAATAATGTTAATAATTGAGAAACACATTTTCAAAATCTCATGCCTTCCTCCCTTATAATTAGTTTGATCTAAAGTATTAACATTGGTATATGTTTCTTCCTAGAATATTTTTAGCAATTGCAACTATTATATTTATCTTCAATGTTAATTGTTATAATGGATTACCTTTTCAAATATCTCACTATAATATTTGGCTTATACATGCACTTAAATATTTCATCACCACCTACCACACCTGCACTAGGATGTCTAAGAGCCATGGATGACATTTGGACCTAAGCGTGAAAGATTGAGGAAGTCTGACCTATTCTCCCAACCTCCCTTCTTTGTACGTCCAACTGCATTGATGCTCTTCTAGGCTTTGGAACACAAAGTGCACTCCTAGTCACTATGGTAGAGGCATGTACCTATGCTTCTCTACACATGAAATTCAAGGCGTCTCTATCATCAACATATGAGGTGGAAGCCTCCACACTCCACAGATCTCCTTTGAGCTATTGCCATGCTAGCCAATCTCTACTCCAACTGCTCAATCTGAGTAGCCATGGCTATTTCAGAAGTAAGGGCAAGTATTGCACCCCTACTAGGTGTGGATCCTCTACCACCACCTCTACGACCTCATCCTCTATGACCTGGAGCTCCTCTACCACCTACCATAGTAGCTCTACCACTCTGTAACTTTGGGTGTAGGTCAAAGCATTTGTCACTGGTGTGACCAAGTTTGTGGTAATGCTCACATTGTCTCTATGTTGGCTATGATGCACCAAAGGTATTAGGTCTATTGCCCTAAGGGCACTCTCTCCTATGATGAGGTCCACCACAAGTCCAACAAGCAACACCACCACTCATTGGTTGTTGTTGATCCAAAAATGAAGGTAAGGGTCTAGCTATAGTAGGCCCTCCACTCGCTCTATAGGATCTGGGCTATCCACCCTGTCCTTGAAAATCAACATGGTGTAGTGCACTCTACTGCACTTTGGAAGAAGTAATTATTGTGGATGAGGTCTCTCTACCAAATCCAGATGTTACCATTCTCTCCTCTACCATGTTGAGCTCAATACGCTCAACCAAACCAAAGACCATTGCCAAAGTAGGTGAAGTAGCCTATAACAACATAGCATCATATACTTAATGTTGCAACTCATTGTCTAGTATCCCGGACCAAAACTTGACTGCTTGGGCCTTAGTAACTCCCTAAGTAAAATTGATCAGCTATCTCATGCAAGTGTATGCCTTGCGCAGGCTTTCTCCACCCTTCCACTAGAACTCTTGCAAGCTCATCAGCTTGTCAACCCACACTTCTTGGTAGTTGTGCCTCAAACACTAGAAGAACTCTACCATGAAGTTACTGTACCCCGGTACTACACCTCTTTCTATAGTCGTATCATAGTCTACTCATAGTAGCACCGTCTCCAAGAGATCCATCAATGCTACTAGAGCTAGAACTCATTGGTACTACCAATCTACTTTTAGAAACCGAGCCTGAAGTAATGAAGACATAGTTTGGATACCAATATTGTCTCTATAGCTCGATCTCTCCAAGGGAGCTCTCTTGAACTCATGGTAGTCGTCCATATGCGGACTCTTTAAATACTAAAATAGCCCCTTTCATGCCATGAAGGGTGTGAACAAAGTTGGGTTCAAAATCTTGGATGAAATCATCCAACTCAATGGTACCCATTCTACCAAAGTAACATATGAGATCTTTGGAAGCCCCATAAATCTTGTCCATGTCCAACAACATTGGTGTGGACACAACAAGTGCACTCTCAACTAAATCAGCTCTTGTGTGAAATTCCAACTCAGAGTCAATCTCCTCCCTCACTAGGATATGAGATACATGTTGATATCAAGTGCTACTCCAAGTAAACCCACTACTTACTAGAATGCTATCTCCTCCAGAATTCCCAAAGAACTCAATCATGACAAAGTAACCAAAAATTGCAACCCGCAACTAAAACCTCTACAAGTGCCATCACCACCAGGTGCCAACACCACCAACTAAACATCACCAACTAATGTAACTCTAAATACAAAAACTACACTAGGGGAAAGGGCAACATGTAACTTGCTATCACAACACGCACTCTCACAATCTGTAGGTCATCACTTCTTGCCTCACCCGAGAGAAACACAGGTAGTATGACTAGTCATCACTCTAGCCTCACTATTGAGAGCACACCAGAGCACCAACGCTCTAAATTCATTGCACCTCACACAAACATGGTGCACAAACATGAAGTAGAGAATGGAGGGAGTCCAATCACAAGGAGGTTAAACAAAAACCCTCCATCTCATAAATCAACAACGGATTGACTTTGCCACCATTTGGCATTTGACATAATTAGAGTACCTATCTACTTCTTGAGCTACAAGGATCATCAAGAATGGGATCAAAGTTCTTGCCAAAATCTGATGTAAACCCTTCACAAAATCTGACACAAATTTGATGTAAAATTTGACATAATCCCTAAAAATGGCTGATAGCCAAATCCTCTACTAACTCTTCATTTCCAAATTAGAAAGATGTGATTGTCAAATCTCTAATTCATGGGAATGGGTTCCCAACTCCATCTTTAATTTCACTTTCTGATCTCAACTCGCACCAGATTGGTCCTGTGTTCACCTCCTAAGCTCAAAATCACAACTACCGCTTGAAATTGACTCTCTCTAGCTTTAAATTTAGCCAGCGCTTCTACACACAATCACTCTAAAGTGAAATCAGAACAGTGATCAAGGTACCACAATCCACTGAGCTTGGAGATACCACCACCACCCTTAGTTCTTGCACCCAATTTCCTCCTGACTCTCACTTCTCTATTATAATCAATTTGGTCACACAACTTGAACCACACTCAATCAGATTAATACTTGATTTGTCACTCAATAATCTGCCAACAATTGGGCATTGATTACAATCACGCCACACCCACTCTAGCTAAGAGATTCTAGGTGACACTCGCTAGCTTCCTATCCACTCTAACCAAGAACTCGAAGGCTCAACAACAAAGAAGTGAGCTCTTTGGAGCTGCACTTCCAGGGTATACTCTTGATTTTGACCTAGGTCGCACCCAACGCTCCTATTGATGGCACACCCGGTGGTGCAAATGGTGCAAGTGACGATGGGTGCCACCATGTAGTAGGTACCCTAAACACAAAATTTGACCATCGGAAAGTAGTCTATGAGTAACTACCAAAATACCTCTAACTATTATCACTGCTACTCCAATGTTTGAGCAATCTAGATGCAATTCTACAAATGTTGTGACATCATCCTTAACCACATATAGAAATAGAACAAGACACTACCATCAAAGTTGTCATATGATCTTTTGTAGCTTGGATAAATCAATGAGTTCAACACTTTTACTTCATGTGTGATGAACATCCCACTACACCACCTTCCTTAACCACAAAAAGAAAGCAAACAAGATACTACAATCAAAGTTGCCATGTGGATCTTTTGTAGCTTGGTTACATCAAGGAATTCAACATAGATGCAAGAAGTTGATCATTGCATAAAATTGGCAAAGAAATATGCCAATGTTCAAGGTGGGAAATCAAGTTTGGTTACCTACTACAAATTTTCCTTTAGTGGGCACATAAAAGGTTACCTCATGACACATGGTTTCATTCATCATCATAGTAAAAGTTGGCATAATGGCTAAATGCTTAGAATTGCTATCTCACACATAAAACAACATCTTGTGTTTCATGTATCTCTTTAAGGAACTATGAGCAATAACTATTGCAACTCACAAATGGGTATTACTCACTACTCTTGCATCAATTAAAGTAAAATAATGAGGAGTTTGGAGTTCAACAAATCCTCCAGAAGCATATAAATGGTCATCATTGACAAAAGATTTTGAGAACTTATCCCAAAAGAAATCATATCCGTTGTTTAAAGCAACATAAGACCTTCAACTTATTTATTTAATGCATTGTTGCTAATTGTAGAATTTGCACAACTATACAACAAAGATATTTTGACATAGATGAGAGAGATTTACCACTATCTTTTGGAAGTCAAAACTAAAGTTAAAGGTCTCATGTTGTTAAGGATACTGACTAGTAAGAACTTGTAAGGTTAGTTAAGCATAGATATCCAAGTAAAGTCAAGTGTAACATGTGATTGAAGTAGTTATAAACTTTGCATGAACTAAAGAATAAGTTGTGACTAAATAAGCATCAACTTTTAGGTGATGTAATATCACTAGCTAGATAAATTATTTATAAGTGAAAATTAGCTTATTAATATATTTAGAGATGTTACATATGATATTCTAAGGAGATCAAATAGAGGAGTCACCAAAAGTGTACTTCCACTATTATGGCAAAGGTTGAAAACACATCAAAAACTTTAGAGCAATCTTTGGAGGCCTGTATGTATGAATTAGGTCTTGAAAGATGGAATCATACTCCTCCTCCATTGATTTCTTCCGTTCTTATTTTTCTCATTGAGATCTTTCCAACTATACCTCTTCCATGCTATTCTAAGTTTCCTATAGAAAGATTCCTAAAAGATTCACAGAATATTCTTAAACTTATTTGACCAACCGAAGAGAATGAGGGGTGACATGTCACCAATCCATATATCTAATCAAAGGGTAAAGCACCCTTGGAGTGGATCCTCTTTGCTATATAATAAAGATAAAGTGTTCTTTTGGAGTATTGGAGTTTTTTGGGAGTAATCTTGTGTGCTTATGTCTTTGCTTTGTTATAGGTGAACAATAACTTGTTGAAGTCAAGAGTACCTTGTGATTGAAACTAAGAATATTTGGTAAATTTTGTGAGCAAAGTCTTTGATTAGTGTATTAGTTTCTTTTATATTTCATATCATCAATTTTCATAAAGGATGATGATTGGCTCTTGTGCTAGCAATGAAGAAATAAAAAAGAGAAAATGATCTTTAGTGGCAGCTGATCTTAAGATTTTTTATTGAGGAAATCTTTATGTGCAACCAATTTATATTATTGGTCATCAAATTAACATTTTAAATTAAATTAACCTTTAGATGAAGGTAATGAAGAGAGATACAAGTTCTCTCTTAAACTTTGTTTCATTTGGTTTTCCTTTTGAATGATTGTTTGTCCCTTTAAGCATAAAGTGCATGAAAATTTATCACAAGAGGTTGGTTTCAATGAGAAACAAGAGTAGTAGTATTTTGGTTTAATCCAAAGATGAAAATAGTCATGAGGAAAGTTAAGAAATTTGAAGAAGCAATGCAAATGGTCAAGATTGTTATAACTTTCTTGTCTCTTCAACAGTTATACGACAAGTTATACAAGATTTTAGTACACAATAGGACTATGTGGTTTAATAGAGATTGATGGTGTCTAATACTATTTTATAGTTAGTTTTTTTATAATAATAAAATTTATAATTAAATTATGCTTCTATTATTGAAATTTAAATATTGCATTATAGATCATTGAAAATCAGATGATATAAAATTGACAAGTTGCATGAGCTTATTATGTTGAAGAGCAAGTAGATCAAGAGAATCTTGAGGCTAAATAAGACCAATTGATAAGCTTATTAGGAGCACTATTAGTTCTATCAAGAGTAAGAGCACAACAAGCATACTTTTCTTTATCTTCATGATATCTATTAGATCATCTTTAGAAGATTTTGGTGGATTGTGGTAGTTTTAGAATCAATATCAAATGTAGTTTGGAAAAAAATTTACCTTTGGTTGTACTCACCAAAAGAGGTCTCCTTAGGGTGGTGCAGGAGAAAAAGGAAGTACTTCTAGGAGTTCTAATCCAATAACTAACAAGATTATGAAAGGTTATTCAATTTAACACATTCATAACAACATCTTTGCATTATGGTACCAATCTGCAATAATCTTGCTTTAAATATCATCTTACTTGACTTGAATATGAAAAAAAAGGTGCATGATGGACTAACTACTAGTCAGCCACTTGCTATTACATAGACTAAGTCTAGCATGATGTTTGGGGCAGCTCAGCTGATTATGCACTATCTTTTATTTTCAGCCAATGACATGTGTACATTGGAAGTTGACCCAGCCCAAGTGTTCCAATTGGTTTCCATGCTTTGTGAGAGTAGGGATGATGTGGTTACTACTACAAGAGCAGAGGTGGTTAATAGTGGAGCTGACTTGGTTGAGGAGCATGGGATCCACTCAGCAACCAATGGTTTATGGCAGGCAACAGCGGCTAGATTGAAGGCATTACCAGCTAGATGGGCCTTTGAGCAAGCACGGTTTACACTTGGGGTTGTCTTGTTGGATAACCAGAGGGGGATTTTTTGGTTGGTGGGACCTTTAGGGAAGGTCTATACACCATAGAGTCTTACTTGACTCTAGTGTGCAACCCCTTATGTTGGGAAGGCTACAGTTGTTGGTCTGGAGTTACGGAAGATCAATGTGGAGAGGTGTCCATTTTGAGATCCAGACATCTCTAGGAGGTGGTTCTACATAATACATCACATGTGGAGAGCTTGTTGTCTAGATTCAGCATGGTCATCCAATTGATAGCTATGTGGTGAGAGCTCAAGCCATTGCAATCGTGGTTGAGTTGTATGATGTGTTGGTTGGGGGAGCAATGTTGTATCCCATGGGTTTCAGTATTGACTATTGGGAGGAGACAACCTCCCATAGACCAGGTTGGTAGTCTAGTGAGGGATGAGTATGTTGCCTATTAGTATGTTTCAGTAGTGGCAGTCTTGGCTCATTATAGTCCAGGACCATGATGGCTTAAGTTTCAGCTTTCAATGGTTCTATTACTTGGCCTGGTGATTTATTGGAGGGGAATGCCCATGCAAAGGAGATAGCTCAGATTTGGAGTACAAGTGGGATTGTTCCATCCACCTTGGATGTTCCTTTTGTGGAGTTTAGAGGAGGCATTGCAACAACATGTAGATCAATTAGTGTAACAAGCTTGGAATGGAACCTTTGTACCACTTGTCGTGCGTATATACCTCGCTACACAACATACATCGCTGTCAACATCATACACTATAAAAGCACAACTCACACATAAGTCATACATAGACTCTAAAGTGCCACAATAATCAGATTGCTTAACACTTTCAACTAAACTCAACTCAGATCAGTATTTGATCTGTCACTCTATAAACTGCCAACAACTGGGCACTGATTACAGTCAAGCCACACCCACTCAAGCATAGAGAATCCAGGTGACGCTCGCCGGCCTCTGTCCACCATAGCCAGGAACTCGAAGGCTCAACATCAGAGAAGTGAGCTCTCTGGAGCTCACTTCGAAACTATACCCCCTGGACTCGAGCTAGCCCTGAAACCCTAACGGTCCCGCTGACGGCACACTCGACGGTGCAAACGGTGCAAAGTGACGGTGGGCCCCACCGTGAAGTCAGTACCCCGAACACAAAATCTAACCGTCGGAAAGTAGTCCCTGAGAAACAGCTAGAATAACTCTAACTACCATCACTGGAACTCCAGTGTCCGAGCATCTAGATGCGGAACTACAAATGGCGTGACAGCTGTCGTGCGTATATACATCGCTACACAACATACATCGCTGTCAACATCATACACTATAAAAGCACAACTCACACATAAGTCATACATAGACTCTAAAGTGCCACAATCGCCCCCCTAGCTGGCGGTTTGGTCCCTCTAACTCCAGATAGCCATCTACTCTAAGTATATGGTATACCCTCTAATGGGCAAAGATCAAGAGGCCGGGTGCTATGGAGCCCCATCGTTAGTCGCCTGTCTGCAATCTATACCATATAAAGAATGAACTAGCTATAGGTCAAGTACATCTAGGACATAACCACTGTCCCTGAGGAACCACCGTGAGGGGAGGAGTCATACATGCCATATGCCATCCTCTCAAACAGCTATCACACACTAACATAGTAGCAGCTCCACCAGAAGAGCCACATAACATACACCTCAAGCCTGCACATACAAGTGCCAAGCTTGGGTCCATAGTACCATCAATGTTTGGGAGGTGGCATGGCGCACAATTGCGCACATGATCCTTCCAAACAACACCATCACGTCCTTCTAACACAAGGACTCCAGATGGCAAAACCTCGCGCACTCTCAAGATAGTGCGGCCTGTAGAAACATCAAGTGTTGTCGGTGCTGTCTGCTGTAGATATACATAGTCGCCTGGATGAAATTGACGGATCGAGGGTCTATAACCTCCTCCTCGAATGGTAGCATAGCGTAAAGTATCTCTATGCTGAGCAATCGCCAAGTTCTCGAAGGCCATCGGCATCACTCTCCGAAAGATCTCTGCCCGCTGAGAACATGCTCTCATCCATACATCAGGGTCATCCAAGTCCAAAACTACAGTAGCATCTCAATGAATGGCTGCAGGTAAATCTGGATCTCGTCCATAGAGTAGAAAGTATGGAGAGAATGATGCTAAGGAGGCTTGCCGGCTGAACCGATAGCCCATGGCCAACCAAGGTAACTGGAGATCCCAATCTCCCAAGTGGCCTCTCTGCAAACCATACTTTTGCAATCCTCTCTTCACCGTCTGAACCACTCTCTCTGCTAAGCCATCTGCCTCAGGGTGATCTCGGGATGTAGTATGATGATCAATCAAAGCCTTGTCACACAAGACCTGAAACTCTCCCAAGAACTCTGTACCCTGATCAATCAAAACCTCAGCTGGTGCACCAAAATGACTAAGAACTCGATCCAGGAACGAGTAAGCTGTCCCTTCACTAGACTTGTCAAGAAGTGCCACCAACTCAATCCACTTGGAGAAGTGCTCCACCATCACCAAAACATACCGATGATGTCTCACAGTCAGCGGTAAAGGTTCGGCGAAGTCCAAACTCCAACGGTAACCCAATCCCATGATAGGTAATGGGTGTAACTGTGGCGTAGGAGCATTGAATGATGCTCTAACTCGGTCACAAACCACACATTTGGCAACAAACTGTTGTACCTCGGTCTGCATACCGCGCCACCAATAATGACTCTGGAGTAAGCTATATGTACGCTTTACTCCAAAATGTCCTAGCTCCTCATGAGCATGACAGACCAACTGTGGTCTCTATGATGGAAGTGGTACTACTCGCACTCTACCATCCTCCCATACACGCAAAAGGTGTCTACCCTCCAATCTGAACCGTCTGGCTCGCTGAAGAACACGGTCTCTCTCCTTGGCCCCAACTGTGCCACCCACAACACCAGTGCGAAGATAGTCCATCACTAAGACATCATCATGAATGTCTCGCTGAACTGTACCAATATCTTCACTCTCTGGATCTATGACCTCAATAACTCCTCCTGTATGCGCTGAGAGAGATACCACCAAAGTCTCTACAAATATACACAGAAAGGCCGATGCATGCCAACCTGGCACCATCTCCTCATCTGTCTCACCATGCCAACGTGCTCCGGTCTGATCCTGCTGGCTGGGACATGGGTTTCTACTCAACCCATCTACATCACGGTTCACCACTCCAGGTCTGTGAACAACCGTGAAATCATACTCCTGTAAAATCAGAGCCCATCGTGCAAGCTTCCCTGAAAGCTTGTCGGACTCCATCAACCACTTCAGCGGCTGATGATCAGTGATGAGAGTGAAGGGGTTACCAAATAGGTAACATCGGAAATGTGCTACTGCCCAAACTGCTGCCAAGCACTCTCCCTCAGATGAACTATACTTTGCCTCCGCTGAATTGCTGGAGCGACTAGCATAGGCCACCACAAACTCCTTCTCCTCATCATCATGCTGGGTGAGCACCGCTCCAAGCCCCAACATACTCCAATCAGTGTGAACCTGAAATGGTCGTCCCCTGATCGGTCTCCTCAAAATAGGAGCAGATGTCAACCTCTCCTTGAGCTCTACAAAAGCTCTCTCCTGCTCATCTCCCCAACACCACTCTTGTGTAAGCTTGGTCAGCTTCGTCAAGGCCTTGGCAATGGCACTAAATCCTCTAACATAGCGGCGATAGAAGTTCGCCAACCCAAGGAATGCTCGCACTCTGCTCACATCCGTAGGCCGAGGAATACGTGCAATAGCCTCCACCTTGGTCTGCTGAACACCAAGTCCTCCGGGGTAGATAGTGTGACCCAAATACTCAACCTGCTCGTGGAAGAACCTACACTTCCCAGGATGTAATTTGAGTCCATGAGATCTCAACCTCTCAAACACCTCCAACAACTGTCTCTCATGCTCCCCCACAGTAGTGCTATACACCAAAATGTCATCAATATAGCACCGAGCAAAATCCAGTCCAGCTAGGATCCTATCCATGACCCTCTGGAACTCAGCAGGAGCATTCTTCAACCCAAATGGTAAGAATCTCCACTGATATAACACATCCTTGCCGTGAGGATCAATAGCCCAAAATGCTGTCTTGGACTTATCCTCCTCCCTGATCGGCAACTGATGATATCCCGCTCAAAGATCCAAAGTACTGAAGACCTTTGGATGCCCAATCGCATAAAAAATCTCCTCCGGTGTAGGCATGGCATACCGATCAGCCCTGGTCTGTCGGTTGATAGGACGGTAATCTCCACACATCCGCCTATCTGTATAGTTGCCATGCATATCCTTCTTGGCTGGCATTACTGTCGCTGATGCATACTCTCCATGTGAAATCTCCACCAAACCAGCCTCAAAAAGGTCACTACTCTGGCTCTGAATCAATGTCCTCTCCATCTCACTATATCGATAAGGACGTCGGAAAACAGGTGTGTCGCTAGTCAACTCAATCCGTATACCAGGTCCCTTCAGAGCACCCAAATCCTTCATACTGAAGGCAAAACAACTCGTGTGACTCCTCAAGAACCTCCAAACCCTCCGTCTTTCCTCTCCAGTAAGCTTGGGGCCAAGATCTGGCTCCCAAGTATCCTCTGTAACTGTAGTAGGAGTGGAAGACGTACTGACTGGCTGCTACACTGGGCCCTTGGGAGCAATAGTGTCATGCTCCCGACCACTAGAGGTCCCAACCTCTGTGTGAAAAACTCCCTCCACTCTGGCTGCAAGCTCCACACGTCCTCTGGCTGCATCCCATGTGGACCAAGGGTGTAATCCAAGTAGCCCACGCTCACCTGGATGGACTCCAAGTAGACCACTCTCCCTAGTAGCTACTGGATGTGTCCCAAGAATACCATGTCCACTCGGTCCATCGCCCCCAGCATGTGCCTGAATTGTCTCGATAGGCACAAGGCTCACAAGTGTCCGAGTGGTGATGCCTATCAAGCGCATCCTACGCTGCTCTGCCAAACCAAGGCTCACAATCCAGGTCAAACAGTTCAGGTCCATAGCCTGACCTAACAGCTGACGCCTGGATGCCTCTGACACTGCTGGAATAGCGGTAATACCGGTGCGAAAACCCATCACCCGCTCTCTCTCATCAGCATTGGGCTCCACCAATTGCTGTAACTGTGAGTCCCAAACAAGTCCAGGTCCTCCCTCTCGAAAAGCATGAGAGCCTGGGAAACTCATGAGTGTGGGAAATGCAGCTCTAGGCTGTCCAACTAGGTTCACCACTACCATGGGTGACCTATCAGCCACTACCACTGTCTGAGACTGACGCCCAACATCCAAGATATCATCAACAAGAATGTGGTCTAGTCGCTGAATCCCATCATAACTACGCTGTAGAACCTCTTTGGGTAAAAGGTTCGTCCACCAAAGACGAAGACGATGAGCCCGTGATCCCACTCTGGCTGCATCTAACAATACAGCAGGTCCCATCCAAGAATGGACCTGATGTGTACTCGCCACCACTCTAGTGCGAGAATCACCCATCAATGGAACGTTCTCCAAAAGGTAAGCTGGAGAAACAGACTGATGAACCTGGAGATGTTGTAGTATCCGTAACATCTCCCAAAACACACCAGAACGAGGATCCTGAAGACCCAAACCGCGGCCCGCACGTGTATGTCCCTGACATGGCCATCCAGAAATCACCAAGTGAATAGGCCCATGTCTCTCTAGGTCATGCGCCCCCAATAAGGAAATGTCTCCTGGTAAGGCCTTCTGGTAACCTCTGACTGCTGACATCGGTAATAACTCCGGATATCGATAGGCCAAGTGTGCCACATGATGTAGAGAGACTCGCCTAGCAGTCTCATCTCTCTCTACATACAAGTACCTCTGTACTCGGATACCCGCCTGTAACACTGCAGCTAGTCCGGTGCTGATCCCACCAAACAACTCTAATAGACATATCCCCTCTACTGGATACTGCCAAGCAATGAGTGTGGTATCTAGAGGTGTCAAAGCAATCGCTTCTGGAGGCTCATCCTCACACTCATCCCCTGATGGTACGAAGGCTCCACTCCAAGCCTGCTGCACCAACTGATCTGCATGCTGCTGCAATGCCTCCTCTGAACTCCACAATGGAACATCCAAGGTGGATGGAACAATCCCACTTGTACTCCATAGCCGAGTGATCTCCTCTGGTACTGGAGTATCCTCTGCATGGGCATTCCCCTCCAACAAGTCACCAGGCCAAGTAACTACACCGCTGAAAGCCAAAACTGATGCTGCCATGGTCTCAAACTGTAGTGAGCCAAGACTGCCACTACTAAAGCGTACTGGTAGGCGACATACCCGTCCCTCACCAGACTACCAACCAGGTCTATAAGAGGCTGTCTCCTCCCAATAGTCAATACTGAAACCCATAGAGTATAACACTGCTCCCCCAACTAGCACATCATATGACTCAACTATCGTCGCAATAGCCTGAGCTCTCACCACTGAGCTATCAGTCGGATGACCAGGCTGAACCTGGACAACAAGCTCCCCACGTGTGATGTACTGTGTCGAACCACCACCTAGAGATGTCTGGATCTGAAATGGACACCTCTCCACATCGGTCTTCCGTAACTCCAGACCAACAACTACAGCCTTCCCCAACATAAGGGGCTGCGCACCAGAGTCTAACAAGACTCTCTGTGGTGTATAGACCTTCCCTGAAGGTCCCACCAAACGAAAGATCCCCCTCTGGTTATCCAATAGGACAACACCAGGTGTAAACCGCGCTCTCTCAAAGGCCGGTCTAGCTGGCAACTCCTCCAGTCTAGCCGCTGCTGCCTGCCATAAACCATTGGTCGCTGAACGGATCCCATGCTCCTCAACCAAGTCAGCTCCACTACCAACCACCTCTGCTCTAGTAGTAGGAACTGCACCATCCCTACTCTCACACAACGTGGCAGCCAACCGGAACACTGGGGCTGGGTCCACTCCCAATGAAAACATGTCACTGGCTGAAAATAAAGGATGCCGCATAATCAGCTGAGCCGCCCCCAACATCATGCTAGACTCAGTCTGTGTAGTAGCAGGTGGCTGACTAGCAGGTACTCCATCATGTACTCCATCACCACCTACCACACCTGCACTGGGACGTCTAGGAACCATGGATGTCGTCTGCAATGCCTCAGATAGCGTGAAAGACTGGGGAAGTCTGACCTGTCTCCCAACCTCTCCTCTCTGTGGGTCCAACTCCACTGATGCTCCTCTAGGCTCTGGAGCACGTACTACACTCCTAGTCACTGCTGTAGATGCATCAACCTGTGCTGCTCCGCACATGAAGTCCAAAGCATCTCTATCACCAGCATATGAGGTGGAAGCCTCAACACCCGAATCTGATCTCCTCTGAGCAATAGCCATACTAGCCAATCTCTGCTCCAACTGCAATCCGAGTAGCCATAGTTGTGTCAGAAGTAAGGGCAGGTACTGCACCCCTACTAGGTGTAGATCCTCTACCACCACCTCTACTACCTCGTCCTCCATGAACTGGAGCTCCTCTACTACCTGCCATAACAGCCCTACCACTCCGTAACTCCGGGTGTAGGTCAAAACACCGGTCACTAGTGTGACCAAATCTGTGGCAATGCTCACACTGCCTCTGTGCTGGCTATGATGCACCAGAGGTATCAGGTCCGCTGCCCTGAGTACACTCTCTCCTATGGTGAGGTCCACCACAAGTCCAACAAGCAACACCACCACTCACTGGCTGCTGCTGACCCGAAAATAAGGGTAAGGGTCTAACTCCACTAGGCCCTCCACTCGCTCCATAGGATCTGGGCTGTCCACCCTGTCCTCAAAAACCAACTGGGCGTGGTGCACTCCGCTGCACTCTAGAAGAAGTCACAACCGTGGATGAGGTCTCTCTACCAAATCCAGCTGTCACCACTCTCTCCTCCACCATGTTGAGCTCAATACGCTCAGCCAAACCAAAGACTACTGCCAAAGTGGGCGAAGTAGCCTGCAACAACGTAGCATCACGAACTCTAGGTCGCAACTCCCTGTCCAGTATCCCATACCAAAACTGGACTGCCTGGGCCTCAGTAACTCCTTGAGTGAAACTGATCAGCCGCCTCATGCGAGTGTATGCCTCGCGTAGGCTCTCTCCAGCCTTCCGCTGGAACTCCTGCAAGCTCCTCAGCTTGTCAGTCCGCACTCCCTGGTAGTTCTGCCTCAAACATAGGAAGAACTCCACCATGGGGTTAAACCCCGGTACCACACCACCTCCTGCAGCGGTACCTCCACTCGTAGTAGCACTATCTCCAGCTAGTGCACCTCCACTAGCTCCACCAACACTACTCGAGCTAGAACTCGTAGGTACAGCCGACCTACTCCTGGCCACCGAACCTGAGGTGATGGAGACATAGTGTGGAGACCAATACTGTCTCCATAACTCAATCTCCTCCAAATGAGCTCTCCTGAACTCATGGTAGTCGTCCATCGGTGGACCCTCCAAGTGCTGAAACAACCCCTTCCATGCCATGAAGGGTGTGAACAAAGTCGGGTTCCGCATCTGCTGCAGATCACACCAACTATCGAACTCCTGGATGAAATCATCCAACTCAATAGTACCCACTATACCAGAGTAATGCCTAGGCCCTTTGGAGGCCCCATAAATCTCGTCCATGTCCCACAACAACGGTGCGGACACACCAAGTGCACTCTCAACTGAATCAGCTCCTGTGTCAAACTCCAACTCAGAGTCAATCTCCTCCCTCACTGGGACCTGAGATACAGGCTGATACCGAGCACCACTCCGAGTAAACCCACTGCGTACTGCAGGGCTAACTCCTCTGGAATCTCCAAAGAACTCCGTCGTGACCACGTAACTGCAATAGCAAACCCGAACCACCAACTGCAACCGCAAGTCGCAACTGCAAGTGCCCCACCAAGTGCAAACACCAACTAGACACCACCCACTAATGTAACTCTAACCGAGATAACTACACTAGGGGAAGGGCAACCTGTAACCTGCCATCATAACACGCACTCTCATGGTCTGCAGGTCATCACTTCCTACCTCACCGGAGAGAAACAAAGGTAGTCTGACTGGTCATCACTCCAGCCTCACCACCGAGAGCACACCAGAGCACCAACGCTCAAAAGTCAAGGCACCTCACACAAACGTGGTGCACAAATAGGAAGCAGAGAATGGAGGGGATCCAATCACAAGAAATCTAAACGAAAACCCTCCATCTCATAACACAACACGGGACTGACTCTACCACCATTTGGCATTTGACATAAGAGTAGTTCGTATCTAAGTCCTAAGCTACCAGGATCACCAAGAATGGGATCAAACTGCCTCTCCTAGCCAAAGCTACATGTGTATAGATAACAGTGGCACAGTCACTATGACAACAAGTGAGGGTGGACCAGTTGGCTAGGGCACCAGTCTAGGAACAAGAGATCTAGGGGTCAAACCCTGTTGCACACAATCTAGCAAGAAAGGCAGATTTTGCCAACCAATGACCAAGATCTACACTAAACTAGCTAGCCTCACGCCAGCAAGCTGGCTTGCTGGCCCTTCTGGCTCTTCTAGGCCTTCGTAGCCTCTCATAGCCCACAGCCCTATGCCTCGAAGCCTCTAAATTCAGCCAAATGAGGCCTTTCTTGTTGCCACTTCGAACCTCCTCCAAAATTGGCGAAACTTCTCCAAATCTGCGAAACTCATCCAAACTAGCAAAACTTCTCCAAATCTGGCTAAACAGCAAAACTCCTCCAATTCTGGCCCAAAATCTGAAGTAAATCTGACGTAAACCCTAAAGATGGATGTCCGCCAAATCCCCCGCTAACTTTCCACTCGAGCCAAATTGACAAAACGGGTTTTTCCAAATCACAATTTCATGAGAAGAGCTTTCCAACTCCACCTTCAATTTCACTTTCTGAGCCCAACTCGCAGCAAATTGGTCCTGCCTTCACCTCCTGAGCTCAAAATCACAACCCTGCTCGAAAATTGCTCCTTCTTTGCTCGAAATTTGGCCAGCGCTTCCGCACACCGTCCGCCTAACTGCCAAATTTGCATCAACTACACGAGCTTCTGCACACTAGGGAAACATAGAACTTGAATCGAGCTACCACGATCCACCGAGCTTGGAGATACCACCAACACTCAACGTTCCTACACCCGATTTCCCCCTGACTTCACTTCTCTGATGTAATCAGATTGCTTAACACTTTCAACTAAACTCAACTCAGATCAGTACTTGATCTGTCACTCTATAAACTGCCAACAACTGGGCACTGATTACAGTCAAGCCACACCCACTCAAGCATAGAGAATCCAGGTGACGCTCGCCGGTCTCTGTCCACCATAGCCAGGAACTCGAAGGCTCAACATCAGAGAAGTGAGCTCTCTGGAGCTCACTTCAAAACTATACCCCCTGGACTCGAGCTAGCCCTGAAACCCTAACGGTCCCGCTGACGGCACACTCGACGGTGCAAACGGTGCAAAGTGATGGTGGGCCCCACCGTGAAGTCAGTACCCCGAACACGAAATCTAACCATCGGAAAGTAGTCCCTGAGAAACAGCTAGAATAACTCTAACTACCATCGCTGGAACTCCAGTGTCCGAGCATCTAGATGCAGAACTACAAATGGCGTGACACACTAGGCGACCAATGTGAGGATGAGCCACCAGAGATGATTACCTTGACACCTCTGGATACCATACTCAATGCTTGGCAATATCTAGTAAAGGGAGTATGTCTAGAGGGAGTTGTTTGGTGGGATTAGCATTGGACTAGCTATGGAACTACATGGGGGTATATGCAGTACAGAGGTACTTGTATATAGAGAGAGATGAGACTACTTGGTGAGTCTTTTTACATCATGTGGCACACTTGGTCTACTGGTATCCTAAGTTACTATTGATGTTAGCAATTAGGGATTACCAAAAGGCCATACTAATAGACATTTACTTGCTAGGAGTGCATGATCTGGAGAGACATGGGCCTATTCATTTGGTGATTTTTAGATGGCCATGTTAGGGACATACATGTGTTGGTTGAATTTTGGGTCTTTAGGATCCTTGTTTTGGTGTGTTTGGGAGATGTTACAGATATTACGGCATCTCCAGGCTCATTAGTCCATTTCTCCAGCTTACCTTTTGGAGAATGTCCCTTTGATGGGTGATTCTGGCACCCATGTGGTGGCGAGTACACATCAGGTCCATTCTTGGATGGAACCTACCATGTTGTTAGATGCAACCAGAGTGGAATCACGGGCTTATTGTCTTTGTCTTTGGTGGAAGAACCTCTTTGAAAGAAACTCTTACCCAAAGAGGTTCTATAGTGCACTTATGATGGGATTCAACGACTAGACCACATCATTGTTGATGACATCTTTGATGTTGGACGTTAATCTCAAATGGTGGTAGTGGTTGATAGGTCACTATGGCAATGGTGGACCTAGTTGGATAGCCTAGAGCTGCTTTTCCCACACTTATGAGTTTCATAGGCTCCCATGCTTTTTGAGAGGGAGGTCTTGGACTGGTTTGGGACTCACAATTACAATAGTTGGTGGAACCCAATGCCAATGAGAGAGAGCTGGCAATGGGTTTTTGCAACAGTATTACCATCATTCTAGTAGTGTAAGAGGCATCCAAGCATCAAGTATTAGGTCAAGCTATGGACCTAAATTGTTTGAACTGGTGTGACAACCCGGCAAATATCACTTTTGCGGTAATCAGGTAAGTAAAGTTCGTTCTCGTAGAGATACGAGTCAGAAATGTCCAAATAAGAAGCAAAGTAAAAATTTAGTTCTTCTTGAGTTCTTCTTTAGTCTCTCAGGTAGAAACCACACCCAGAAGAGAGTAACAAGCACTGACTTGCAGTCTTGTCACAAATTCACACTTCTTAATCACAAATCCTTCAATTCTTTCCAAACAATCTTGATTGTGATGATTCAGGCTCTCCCAAAAACGGCACTTCACTACAAAACGACTTCGCCTCAGAATTGTGTTCCACCCCTCCATTGAAGGCACAATTTTCTCGATCAAAATTGCTTCACATCAACTTCGCACTGCACTCACAAATGCAAAATACTACCAACACTACAATTCCTCTCAAATCTGTCAAGGCATTGCTCCAATTGCACTTCACTCAGGATCAAACACACAGAATGAAGATCAAGGCTATGGAATCCAACATCCAACAAACACACTGACTTGCACTTCAAATTTCTTCACACACTCACAAACGCAATTGCAAAGTTGATACTCGGAATCAAGCTCAAGCGACGAGCACTGCTTCACAACACTTTGCTTTATCTATTCTCAGAAATTATGAGCACTGAACAACAATTTCCTGCAAATGCCACTCTTAAATAGTGAAGCAATCGACAGTTCTAACAACTATACCGTTTCTACAACAACTGTTCTAACCTGCAGATCCAAAATGACAATGCACCTCTTCATATCTGCCCCTTCAAATCTCAAATCGATTACTACTCCAATCCGATGTCTACTTCTTCTTTGGCTTTCAAACCCAAACCCGAAGTAATCTTACTTCCTACTACTCTGTCCTCGGGTTTCAGATCTTCTACTTCTTCTACCAGATCAAGCAATTCTCTTTCCTGATCTGAAATTCCACTAGTGGGTAATCTTTCTAACTCCTTATCTCCTGACCCACTCTTCTCTAATGTCTTTGATGGCAACTCCGAAGACATTTGCACTCCTATGTTATCTACTTCGGGTTTTGCTTTAATATCCCTCCGAAGTTTTTCTAGCTCTACTTTCACTAAGTCTAATCTAATGGAAATGTTATCCTCTACCTCCAAAACCTTTCTATCTACACGAGCTCTTAATTTTATTAACAAGGTGTTCATCTCTGTGTCCTTTGCTTGTCTTTGCCTTGTCTCCTGCACCAACAACTTCAACTTGTGTAGTCGTGCTTCTTCAATTCAAATGCTAGCCTCTGTACTTAACATCGCGTTTACTCTGAGGACTATCTCTTGCAATGGCTCCAATCTTGTCTTCCTTTCTCATTCCCGATCTGCAAGCCATTCCTCTCTGTACATCGCCAATTCTTCATCGAATTCGGCTTTCACCGACTCCTTCTCCTTCTCTTTCTGGACAACCTTCTCTTCCTGATTATGAAGTAACTCTTGTAATCTCTCTTCTTCTCTATATCTCGCAGCCAACTCTCGTTGCCAAAGTTGCTTCTTCTCCTCCATACTCTCCATCACTCTATTGAGCTCTTGATCCTTTGCTGCTACCCTTGCCATAGCATGAATAAGCTCTACCCTTGAATCAGCAAACTGCTGCTTCAAGATTTTGTATTCAGCTACCTGTCTCTCTCTTGCAATATCACTCTTCCTTGCAAGATCTTCTCAATAGCTCACTTCCCTCTTCAGGTCTTCAATTACCTAACTTCTCTCTACTGCCTCCGCTTGCAGTACTTCTCTCTCCTCCTCACCTCGGGTTACACTCCTCTTCAACTCCGAGTTCTCTTCTTCTAATCTTGCTACCACCTGCAATACCATCTTTACCTCGGGACAAGTCGACTGCATCTCCTTATTCTTTTGCTCCAACTTCACCAACAGTGGGCACACTACTTCTTGCAGGTACTCCACTCCATCATTGGCAACTTCTTCCTCCCGAAGAGTGGTCTCTCTTTTCTCCTCGTGTTCTCCTGATACTCGCTTTCTTCTCTGGAGTCTTCGTGTCGGGATTGATGCTTCACTGCCCGAGCTTTCTTCTACCTCTGCCTTCACTCAACTTGGTCTTGCCTCACACTTTGCCTTACGTCGTGAGCAAAATCCTCATTGCACTGCGATCTTCTTCTCCTCTGGCACCGGTACTTCATCTTCCAACGCTGTATTGTCTTCGGCTTCTACCTCGGCTTGCACTTCTTCTTCGTATTCTTCAGCCACTGGCGCCGAGGTCATCTCTCCACCGTCCTCACTATCACTGCTCATATCTCCGCTCTGTAGTGTCAGCTCAGGTTCCTCCTCATGCTCCGAGTCCTCCGTCTTGAGCTCGGCCTTGCCTTCTGAGTCTTCATCTTCTGACTCAATTACCACCATTCCTTGTCTCGGGTTACTTCTCTGCATCTTCTGAGGTTTCTTGTTTTCTTTGGCTTTTTCTTGCCGAGTCCTCTTCTTCATCGGGGTACTCACTACGACCTCCACATTTTTCCATGTCTTTGCATAGTAGTCGTCCGTGCTCCGGATTTGGAGAATGTATTGCTGCTCCTCGACATTGACCTCCTTTCGCACATCAGGATGGAAGTGCGACACCATCCGATTCCACTCCGCCAAGTTCAGCAAATTGAGCCTAAGGTAGAAGTGCGTTGCAAACGGCACAATGTAATGTGGAGGCGACTTATCCCGCAGATTCCACACCATCTGCCTCGTTATCCCGTGAAAACACCTCACCCAATTAATTGGTTCTCCTGCAAACAATTTTTGAAAGAACACCGCTTGGTGTTTATCACATATGTTGTTCTCTCCGGCTTCAGGATTGCCATCAAAGCACTCACAATTCCTCTCTTGACAGGGTCTTTGTAACTTTCTACCTTGTACCCATTCTTCGTTCTCTTCACCGAGAAGGCATCTCTCACCTCCTGAGTTTTTTGGGCTATCTCTCCTTTTCCCAAGAACGTGGCTCCTTGCTCCGAGCCCGCCTCCTTCTCGAGTACAAGTCTCCAATCCGACTCTGTCCAGCGAGCCGGATTTCCTCTCTTCCCTTCCTCCTTGGGTCCACGAGACACTTACTCTCAATGATCCCTGTCATGAATCCTGGAAAACTTACATTCCGGTTCCATGCCAGAAAGGTGATCCGAAGTCGGCTCAAGACTTCAATCCTTGCTACTACATCTAATCTCCGAATTGCATGATTTCTTATTGCAAATTCAGAGTTCTTCTTCCCTCCTCCCATCTCTTTTGCTTTCTCACTTTCTCTCAATTTCATTCTCGCGACTTCTTCCTTACGCACTAACACAAGCCTAACTCTATTTCCCTTTCCCCAATCACCTGCAAGACGACTCCTCAACGGCAAAGGAAAATTGCTCGACATTTTGTTGTTGGAGTTTCAATTTTTATAAAGTTGTGCTTCTTTGTCTTCCGTCACTTCAAGTTTCTACCAAGAAATCATACCTCCGGCATGCACCTGTCACTGCCAATCAACCTTTGCGTGTATGAGCCGCCAGTTTTGAAACGGCCCCTTCTTGAATTTCTTGCCCCGACGAAAGGTTGTTTGACTGTCTTTGCCTTGGGTTGAGCTCCCCCTGATCCGAAGACAATTTACTTCGTATTGTATGCTGACATGACATTTCTGAGTACTTTGCCTTATGACCCGAAGTCACTTTACTTCGGATTTCAACCCGAAGACTCTTTTCTTTGCCTTCTTTGGCCATACAGACGCAATCCAACTTCTCTATACACTTCTTCTCCTTTATTCTGAAAAAAAACAAAAAATGTGGGCACCACACCTGGATTGTGAACTTTGGCTTGGCAGAGCAGCATAGGATGTGCTTGATAGGCATCATCACTCAAACACTATGAGCCTTGTGCCTATTGAGATGATTCAAGCATATGCTGGGGGTGATGGACCAAGTGGATAGGGTATTCTTGAGACACAACCAATGGCTACTAGGAAGAGTGGTCTACTTACAGTCCATCCAAGTGAACATGGTCTACTTGGATTACACCCTTTGTCTACTTGGGATGCAACTACATGATGTATGGAGCTTATAGCCAAATTGGAGGGAGTTTTTCACACTAAGGTTGGGACTTCTAGTGGTTGGGAGCATGACACTATTGCTTCCAAGGGCCCAATGTAGCAGCCAATCAATACATCTTCCACTCCTATGATGGACACAAAGGATACTTGGGAGCCAGATCTTGGACCCAAGCTTACAATAGAGGAAAGACAGAGAGTTTGGAGGTTCTTGAGGAGCTACACGAGTTGTTTTGCCTTTAGTATGAAGGATTTGGGTGCTCTGAAGGGACCTGGTATTTGGATTGAGCTTATTAGCTATACATTAGTTTTTTGACATCCTTATAGATACAATGCCATGGAGTGAGCATTGATTTAGAGCCGGAGTAGTGACTTTTTTGAGGCTAGTTTGGTAGAGAGTTCACATGGAGAGTATGCATCAACTATAATGATGCCAGCCAAGAAGGATTTGCATGGCAACTAACACATAGGCAGATGTGTGGAGATTACTGTCTTATCAATTGATAGATTAGGGCTAATCAATATGCCATGCCTACACCAGAGGAGATCTTTGATGCAATTGGGCATGCAAAGGTCTTCAATACTCTAGATCTTCAAGTAGGATATCATCAATTGTTGATCAAAGAGGAGGATAAGTCCAAGACAACATTTTGGGCTATTGATCCCCACAACAAGGATGCATTATATCAGTGGAGGTTCTTACCATTTGGGTTAAAGAACACTCCTATCAAGTTCTAGAGGGTCATGGACAGGATCTTAGCTAGATTGGATTTTGCTGAATGCTATATTGATGACATTTTAGTCTATAGCACTATTGTGGATGAGCATGAGAGACATTTTTTGGAGGTGTTTGAGAGGTTGAGATTTCATGGACTCAAATTACATCTTGGGAAGTGTAGGTTCTTCCATGAGCAGATTGAGCATTTGGGTTACACTATCTACCCCGTAGGACTTGGTGTTCAATAGACCAAGGTGGAGGCTATTGTATGTCTTCCTTGGGCTAAGGATGCGAGTAGAGTGTGAGCATTCCTTGGGTTGGCGAACTTCTATCGCCTCTATGTTAGAGGATTTAGTGCTATTGCCAAGGCCTTGACAAAGCTGACCAAGCTTACACATGAGTGGTGTTGGGGAGATAAACAAGAGAGAGCTTTTGTAGAGCTCAAGGAGAGGTTGACATCTACTCCTATTTTGAAGAGACCAATCAAAGGATGACCATTTCAAGTTCACACAGATTTGAGTATGTTGGGGCTTGGAGCAATTCTCACTCCAACATGATGATGAGAGGAAGGAGTTTGTGGTGTCCTATGCTAGTCACTCCAAAAATTCAGTGGAGGTGAAGTATAGTTCATATGAGGGAGAGTGTTTGGCAACAATATAGGTACTAGCACATTTTTTATGTTACCTATTTGGTAATCATGTTACTCTCATCATTGATCATCAGCCACTGAAGTGGTTGATGGAGTCTGACAAGCTTTTAAAGAAGCTTGCACGATGGGCTCTCATTTTACAAGAGTATGATTTCATGATTATTCATAGACTTGGAGTAGTGAACCATGATGTAGATGGGTTGAGTAGAAACCCATGTCCCAACCAACCAAATCAAAACAAAGAACATTGGCATGGTAAGATAAATGAGGAGATGGTGCCAGGTTAGCACACATCTGCCTTTCTTTGTATATTTTCTAAGGCTTTGGTGGTATCTCTCTCAATGCATACAAGAGGAGTTATTGAGTTATTGAGGTCACAACTCCAAAGAGTGGAGATAGTGGTACAATTCAGCAAGATATTCATGATGATGTCTTAATGATGGACTATCTTTGCATTGGTGTTGTGGGTGGTACAATTGGGGCCAAGGAGAGAGACCGTGTTCTTCAGCAAGCCAGGCAGTTCAAATTGGAGGGTAGACACCTTCTTTGTGTATGGGAGGATGGTAGAGTGAGAGTAGTACCACTTCCATCTTAGAAATCATAGTTTGTCCGTCATGCTCATGAGGAGCTAGGACATTTTGGAGTAAAGCATACATATAGCTTACTCCAAAGTCATTATTGGTGGTGCGGTATGCAGACTAATGTATAGCAGTTTGTTGCCAGATGTGTAGTTTGTGACCAAGTTAGAGCATCATTTAATGCTCCTATGCCACAGTTACACCCATTACCTATCATGGGATTGGGTTACCGTTAGAGTTTGGACTTTCATGGACCTTTACTATTGATTGTGAGACATCATTGGTACATTTTGGTGATGGTGGAGCACTTCTCCAAGTGGATTGAGCTAGTGGTACTTCCTGATAAGTCTAGTGAAGGGGCAGCTTATTTGTTCCTGGATCGGGTTCTTAGTCATTTTGGTGCACCAATTGAGGTTTTGATTGATCAAGGTATAGAGTTCTTGGGGGAGTTTTAGGTCTTGTGTGACAAGGCTTTGATTGATCATCGTACTACCTTCTAAGATCACAACAAGGCAGATGGCTTAGCAGAGAGAGTGGTTCAGCCAATGAAGAGAGGATTGTGGAAGTACGGTTTGCAAAGAGGCCACTTGGGAGATTGAGATAGCCCATGGCCAACCAAGGTAATTGGCCAACCAAGGCCAGTTACCTTGGTTGGCCATGGGCTATTGGTTCAGCCGGCAAGCCTCCTTAGCATCATTCTCTCCTTACTTTCTACTCTCTGGACAAGATCCAAATTTACGTGCAGCCATTTGTTGAGATGCTACTATAATTTTGGACTTGGATGATCCAAATGTATGGATGAGTGCATGTTCTCAACGGGTAGAGATCTTTTAGAGAGTGATGCCAATGGCTTTTGAGAACTTTGCAATTGCTCAGTATAGGGATACCTTACACTATGCTACCATTTGAGGAGGAGGTTATAGACACTTGATCTGTCAATTTAATCTAGGTGACTATGTATATCTACAGTAGACAACACCAACAACACTTGATGTTTCCACCGCCCAAACTATCTTGAGAGTGCATGAAGTTTTGCCTTTTGGAGTCCTTGTGTTAGAAGGACATGATGGTGTTGTTTAGAAGGATCATGTGTGCAATTGTGTGCCATACCACCTCCCAAGCATTGATGGTACTATGGACCCAAGCTTGGCACTTGTAGGAGCAGGCTTGAGGTATATGTTATGCGGTTCTTTTGGTAGACCTGCTACTATGTTAGTGTGTGATAGCTATTTGAGAGGATGGCATATGGCATGTATGATTCCTCCCCTCACGGTGTTTCCTTAGGGATAATGGTTATGTCCTAGATGTACTTGACCTATAGCTAGTTCATCCTTTATATAGTATAGATTGCAGACAGGCAACAAACAATTGGGCTCGATAGCACCTGGCCTCCTAATCTTTGCCCACCATAAGGTATACTATATACTTGGAGTAGATGGCTATCTAGAGTTAAAGGGGCCTAACTGCCAGCTAGGGGGGCAATTGTGGTATTTTAGAGTCCATGTATGACTTATGTGTGAGTTGTGCTTCTATAGTGTGTGATGTTGACAATGATGTATGTTATGTAGTGATGTATATACACACGACAACTATCACGCCATTTGTAGCATCGCATCTAGATTGCTCGGACATTAGAGTAGCAATGATAATAGTTAGAGGTATTTTGGCAATTACTCATAGACTACTTTCTGATGGTTAGATTTTGTGTTTGGGGTATTGACTACATGGTGGAGCCCACCGTCACTTGCACCATTTTGCACCATTGGGTGTGCCATCAACGGGACCATTGGGGTGAAACCTAGGTCAAAATTAGGAGTATACCTAGAAGTGCAGCTCTATAGAGCTCACTTCTCTATTGTTGAGCCTTTGAGTTCTTGGCTAGAGTGGACAGAAAGCCAATGAGCATCACTTGGAATCTCTTAGCTAGAGTCGGTGTGGCTTTACTTTAATTAGTGCCCAACTGTTTGGCAGATTATTGAGTGATAGATCAAGTACTAATCTAATTGAGTGTGATTTGAGTTGTGTGACTGAACTTATTATTGTGGTACTTTAGAGTCCATGTCTGACTTATGCATGAGTTGTGCTTCTATAGTGTATGATGTTATGTAGTGAAGTATGTTGTGCAGCAATGTATATATGCACGACAATGATGGTGTAGTGGGGTGTTCACCAGACTTCAAGTAAAAGGATGTAATCTTCTTTGATGTATTCCTAAAGTTATTATGTGGAAACTCAAAAAGAATGAGCGAGGTATTCCATGCCTCTTGTCCTCCCCAAGGTAAATGCTTGCAGCATGTATTTGATGGTTTCTTTGTTTGCACATCACATCGAGGATGATAAGCAATGTATATGGCTAACTTTGTTATGAAAATTAAAAGAACTCTAAGATATATTTATAAATTGAGTTCCTCTATTGGTAATGAGTACTCTACAAAGACCATGTAGGATAATATCTATATATAGAAATGAGCTAACTCTTGGATGATATTATCCTTGGTTATGGGTATAATATATATCATCTTAGTAAGTTTATCTATAAGACAACTTTGGAATCAAAGCCAATGGATGTACAAGGTAACTCATAGTTTGATTTCATAATCTTATATTCTTGTATTTTTAGTGATATGGAGAGGTTGCAATAACCTATAGGCTTTGGTTTTTAGCTTTATTTTTGACATGCAATTCTTCACATATGTTGCTACTTTGTCTCACCTATTTGGCCAAAACTAGATCCATTATAGACCTTATGGTGTCTTCTTAACCAAAATATGACTAGCAAGGATTGAGTTATGACATTCACTCAACAACATAATGCATAGTTTTGCATATTCTAGGACACACATCTTCTTCTTTGAAAATTAAGCTAGGAATTTTGTGCCTTGGTTAGATTGTATAATGCCTCATAATTTCTTTATCTTCTTTTGTTGCAAGTGTTAATGTTAATTTCAATGTAGAATGAATCTTCATCTATAAATAATGTTCATTTGAATGCATATGAAGGTATCACAATTTTCTTTTTGCTCTCTAGATATATAGTCTTCCATTTGAATTTTTGGCATCATCCATATTAGATTTTTTTGGTTTAGAGAGCACTTTATTTTAACTCCAAACATCCCAAAGATTTATGGACTTTTTGGGTTATAAATTCTCATGTCTCTTAAGTAATGTTTCATAGTCAATTCATGGTAGCCATTATACTATGGCCAACTCATACTTCTTGGTTATTTGGTAATTCTTGTTCAATCAAAAGCAATTTTGGGAGAAGAAAGCAGTTGGGTGCCACACATCCTCTCACTTTTCTTGAAGAATCCCACCAATTATAAATCTAGCTTGATTAGCTTACTCTAGTTAACCACTTGAAGGTAGTACATTCAATAAATATACAGTTTAAAGGTAAGAAGGCAAGCTCTTGTGATGCCTTGTGTTTTGTTGTATAACTCTAGCAAAGGAATTGATAATCTATGAAAGAATTCTATAATCCTTTTAATTAAAACTCTTTTATTAAGTTTTATCTTCAATTATGCTATGTTCTAGATCACTTTTATATTATTACTCATGAATTGATTTCCTTATGCACTTACTTTGTGGCTTAAGTAATTAGTCTTAAGTATATCTATCCACATTAAAGCTTTTTCATATAGCTTGTTATTTTGTAGAATTTATAAGATACATCTAAAATTTTATTATTATTGCTTAGTTGTGATTATAGACCAATATATGATTTAAGAATACAATGTTTTTATTATTTCTTAGTTGTGATTAAAGACCAATATATAATTCAATAATATGATTTTTTTATTATTGCTTATTTGTGGTTATAGACCAATAGATGATTTGAGAATACAATGTTTTTATTATTGCTTAGTTGTGATTATAGACTAATATATGATTTAACAATACAAAGAAATTTTTATCCAAGTAGTAGCTAGCTGTGTGCACCATAGCCAAAGAGCTCAAGAGGACAAATATTGAAGAATTGAGCTCCATGAGCTCTTCTCTGAAGTATACTCCTCCTTAGAGAGTCCAAGGAGTCCATCCATTAATTGCACATCTAATGATATTGACTATGAATGGTGGTTCTAACAATGAAAATTTAAACCTTAAAGGAGTAGATGATTATCACCAAGTAATCCATAAGTGGCTATTGATATTTGTGACAGCCAAGATAATCATTCAGGCATCTCACAAAATTACCTTAGGCACTACAAATGTTGTAATAACATCCATGCCATCCCAATAGTCTTGGAAGAAGACTTTGCAACGTACTCGATCTAGCTTTGAACACGGTTGTTGTTATGATGTAAGAATTAAGAGGTGGAGAAACCAATGCTTACCAAAGAATGATCTTGGTGATATCAATTTTGCATCAATTTATTTAAAAGGAGAAACGGGTGCCAATTTTGATTTGAGTCCTCTTCACCATAAACCTAAAATGATGACTAAAATTAATTGCCATTTTAAACCTAACCATACCATTGCTAGTATTAGAAATCCATATCTTAGCTTGTGACACTATATCAACACTTTTCCTCAAGCTAACACTATATCTTTGATGCCTAAATGAGATCTGAGATATTACAGATTTACCTCTAGGTGAAAATTTGATTAAAATATCAACAACTTGTATATAGACAGTAGATATAAACTTGTAGATATAAAGAATATATTCTAGATCTATTTCCCAAGCAAAGGAATTCTCTCTTATAAAATGATAATGAATCTCAACATGTTTGGATGATGCAAGAAATAGTGTATTATGGGTAATTTCAATACTACTTAATATTTTTATATAATATATAAATTATAAAATTATATCCCACATCTTGTAACAAGATGTTAAAGTAAATCCCATATAAGGGTGCATTTTTGACACCCTTAAAATATGATTTTGTTGGAAATAAGGTAGTAGTGAGTTGCTTCTTTGATGACTTATTTACTTGGTCTTCCAAAATTGACAATATACATTGATATAGATCTCCTATCTTGGACCCTTTTGCCCAACACCCCATCAATAAGACTTTATACATTGGTTAATCCATTAATTGAACAGTGAAGACAAGATTGAATGGTAAAGTTCACATTATATAAAATCCTCTAAACCACATCAAGATATGGCTTCCTTGGTGATTATACAAATTGACCCATTATTCCAAGAACATAGATTAGATTTGGTCTTAGAAGAGTTAAATAAAAAAGACTTGTGAAAATTTTTCAATACAAACTTGGATTAGCCAGCAACTCATCATTATTGGCACCTAAAAAAAGTCAAGAGAAGAATAGAAAGAGGCTTACACATCATCATACCAAACTTATCTAACATGTTGAGAGAATATTGACATTGTAATGTACTGGTATTTTTTGTAATAATTAGATTAGCCAAAATTTATTTCCATCTTGGATAAACTATATACCTATTAAGTAATTGAGTTCTTCAAAGTACTTAATGTCAAACTCTCCCTTTAGCCAATCTTTCACTAGCCAAAGGAGATATTGATAGCTATTAGTGACAATCCAGTTATCAACATAGATAATCAACAAAATTATCTTATCATCAACTTATATCCACTACAACAAAGAATCTAAATTTCAAACTTGAAATCCCATGAATAAGAAAGTCATTTATCTTTGCATTCCAAAATTTAGGGGCTTGCTTCAGTCCATAAAAAAGAGACTTTTTTAGCAAGCAAACTTTATATAGATATCTCGGATCTTCATATCCAAGTGGTTAGATCATGTAACAATCTTCTTCCAAATCTTAATTGAACAAAGCACTATTGAAGTCTATTTGATAGAATTTCCATCTATTCAAGGTGGCAGACCCGAGAGAGGAAAAGTGAAGACACCTTAGTAAACAGGCTAAATTTCTAAAAAAATCTATTCTATAATTTTTTTGTACTACACTTTGCTACCTTTTATTTACCTATTGAACCATAAAAAGAATTCTTGATCTTATATATCCACATGTAGCAAATTTCTTTCTTACTAGGAGATTATAAAACAACTATTATGTTTGTTGTTGACATAGTGCCATAACTTCATGCTCCATCACTTACATCCAATTTTCATGATATATTGGCTACTTGTAATACTCCAAGGACAAGATAAGAGAGAAAACACAGATTGCACACTCAAACATTCGATGCCCCAAAGGAGCACCTTCTCTTTATTATATAGACAAAGAGGATCTCCTCCAAGGAAGCTCCACCATAGGATTGGGGACACAGATAGGTGACATGTCAGCAAGCTCCACCCTTGGATTACTTACTTGGATGGGTGACATGTCTGGTCTAGGTCCTATCTGGTTGGTCAAACAAGCTTTGACCAGAGGGAATCTTTTAGAGAATCTTCTTGTATGAATCTCAGAATCACATAAGGTACCGTTAGAAAGCTCTTGACGAGACAAAGTAGGGGGGAGGGAAGGCCAACCTTTTCTCCATTTGGAGGGAGGGAGGGGGGAATCTGCACATTTTCAAGGCCTAATTCATCCGTTTAGGCCTCCGAAATGGCCTTCAAAGATTTCAGGCACATTTTGGTTCATACTCTATTAGTAGAAGTCCCCTTTTTGTGATACCTATTTCTGATCTATTTAGTCCATCATGTGTAACATCCTTCCTGATGTTACCAAACCAATTCTCACCTTTAAATCATATGTCTAACTATTGGTTCTAAGGTTCTCAAGTCTATTTCGGTTTCTACCCTATTAGTAGAAGTACTCTTTTGGTGATACTTCTATCTTATCTATTTTGACCATCATGTATAACATAATTCTAGATGTTACCAAACCAAATTTCACATCTAGATCATATGGCTAGCTCTTGGTATTACACTACTCAAGAGAATTTCTTTCTTGTTCTTGGGTAGCTTTTACCATATATGCATGGTATTGGATTAAAAACTTTCCAAGTTAAAAAGCGTCTAATGGTGTATTTGGCTCATGTACTAATCCTTTGCTAACACATAGTTTGGGTTGAAAAGCACTCCTTGCAACCTCATTCAAAGGACTTGAAACATCCAATTACATGGTTGATTGATCATTTGTTCCAACAAAGAACAAGAACCTTTAGTGAACAAAGTAAGAGGTGAATTTTTACAAGTTGAGAGATATGTGCTAAAGGCTTTTCAACAACTTGTCTTGACCAAGGATTATAAGTAGATAGTATAAGAGTAATCACTAGAAACAATTATGACACTTGTATAATAGCCTTTAGATTAGAAATGTCATTTGGAATAATGAAGGATGCAAATGGTACAATAAGTTGTAATTAAATATACAACTAAAGGAGCTTGATCCTAAGATTTAGTTCCTTATATATAACATCTCTGTCAATAATAGAATTCTGAAAATCAAGATTATTAAAATTTTATCATTTTAAATTTGATGTATACCTAAGAAAGACATATACTTATGCATTTAAAATTAGCCTTTTCTTCTTCTCATCAAGAACATGAATACAGAAAACACAATTAAAAGAACTTTCAGATTTGATAAATCAGGTTTATTTCTGGTAAGAGCTTGAAAAGACATCATCTTATGTACCATTGTACTAGGAGATTGGTTTGAGAGATTGAAAATGTATCACCTTATATACCAAGATTGTAGGGGATTGGTTCAATTAAACCATACAAGTACAATTGATGGCTTCTACAATTGATCACTTTCTCATTGAGGATAACCCTTGCAACTTATAGAATGCATCAGTTATTCTGCTCAATGATACCATTTGGCTTGGGTATGTAGCTGCAAGTAACCTTTTGCTTGATACCTTGCTCATGTAGAAAACTTCAAAGTGGTTCTAAAGGAAATTACCTCCTACATTGGAACATAGACACAAGATATTATTATCATATTACTTCTCCATAAGTATCTTGGAAGTTTGAAAAAAAAGATAACTAATTTTATTTCCAAAATTGATCTTTAAAATCATCAATAAACAAGAAAAAATAAATTTCAAGGCAGTCCATAGATTGTTGTACATAAATTTGAACACTTTAGTGGTTCTTGTACCATGATATTTGAAATCTTATCTAGCTTACTTATCAAGTTTAGGGGCCTCACAAATCCTTATAAATCCCTATAGGAAAAGGATTAGTAAATATGGAAGACCCATAACTAGATTTGAGGTAGGTAATATCTTCAATCTTTGAATGATCATTTGACTTGCTCTTTTATACCGCAACTCAAGCGATGGGTATACATAGCATTTTGGATGTGTAGCATAATGTATATTGACTTCTAACTTAAATATTCTTCCTATTTTGGGTTTGTACCTATTTTGGATCCAAATTTGTAGCCTATGTGAGTATCACACTTCTTATACTTCTTGATAAAAGTATTATCTTGGTTAAATAGTACTTCAAAACACTTTTCATAACATGGTTAACAAAAACTAGGTTCTTGATGATTGCAAATATATGAATTAGTTCTCTTAAAACACTTAAATTCCTTGATGGGGTTGAAAATAAGATAGTATTATGTGAGTGATAGTAGGTGTTGTATCATCACTAGTATTTACAGCCAAAATTTGCAAAATACTTCTTTGACATTGAATATACTAGTTTGAGTGTTCATGTGGTTTGAACATCCATAATTGATAAACTTCTCTCCGTCACTCTTGGTCATCAATGGAGCAATGGTGCTATGTGAGTCATCATTTGTAGATGATCTTGGGAGTAGGAATCCTTCTCCATATAGTTTTATCAAAGAAGTTTACACAATTGTAGATTGACTTGCTCTTTAAAACAATTCTTCTCATAGTGAATCTTTGACAATTTTTGTAAAATTGGTCTGTTGTGGACCTCTTTTTGATCTTGATACCTCTGTTAGGATTGACCTCTACAAGTGATACCCCCAAAACATAAACCTCTCTTAACAAACTACACTTGATCTTAATGGCAGACCATTATCACCACCTTGTACCTATATCTTCTCAAGGAGACTAATATTAAGACTAGCTTGTCAAATTGAAGATATGTATCTCTTATTGCTATAGAAGTCTCAAAAGGTTTGTACTCTTTGATTTAATTAAAATGGCGAAACATACAAAGAAAGGAAAGTGCATAGCTTGATTAGCGAGGTTCTTCCAAGCACATATATTAGCATTTAAAAGAGCACCACCCATACAAGCTTTAACCCATGCGACAAGATCAAACAATTCTTGGACTTTCAAAGAAGGTAAACATTTTATACTTCCATACTGAATAATTGTTCTTTGTCGAGGCCCCGCCTTTGATACTACCAAATGCATTGAGTTTAGTACTCACTGTGTAAATAAAATCAGATTGCTAACAGATCACTATTTCGCAATCGAGATCCCCTCACAAATTTAAACTCTAAGGTTCTCACAATCTCTCTTTTAGCACTAACACCATAAATCGAGACACGCTCACCGATTTAAACTTTAAAGTTCTCACAATCTCTCTTTTGCTCTAATACCATATTATCACTGAGCAGTAGGTGTTGGAGACACGAAGTTCACATCCAAAACTCATCCATGGTCTGCGGGATAGCAGTCTCGCACCTATATAGGACAAGAAATGGGTACCAGTTTTGGTTTGACCTCCTTTTCATCGCACACTTAAAAATCGTTACCAAAAAACTTAACCACGCAACCGCCAACATTAGCCACCGATGTCATTAGCTTGTGACACTATATCAACAATTGTGGCTCCTGTAAATACAAATGCGAGTACGAAAGGACCAAATACACTCGGAACCAGACTAAAATAACACAATCAGGGTAACTGAGATCGGGAATAGAGAGCCGATAAAGAAGAAGGAAACGATGAGCGTACTAAGAACTGGAAATCTATGCACGGCTTTCCATCCTTCTCATGCCTGAGGTTGATAAAGTCGTTAATAGATGATCGGATCCATTCTGCAGTAGATTGGACTCACAGGCATGTCACTGGGTGGTGGTTGCAACCAGTGCCCGATCGAAACGCATGAGTCCTCAGCTCGTTCACTCATAGCTTTCACATGCTGTACAGTGTTGTTATTTTGTCATCGTCAAGTTCAGTTATGTATTGAACTCAGCCATAAATCAATACGAAGATAAATTAACATCTAAAGCCAGAGCTGGGGCTTCTTCCACCAGTTCTGCGCAACTTATACATAAAATATCTGGAGATGCGAAACCTTTAATAGCTATGTCCGGAACTTCTCAATGTTAATCAAACGGGCGAGTTTGTAGGTAGTAAACCTGCTCTTTATTCACGCTTTATTCATTAAGAATGGCAGTAAAGACTGCCAGCTCGAGTTTCAATTTCGTAAGACTTACCGAAGTTTTTCGGCTTAAAATCAAAATAAATCTAGTCACAAATGAAAGAAACTTTCTCATTTAAGAGTGGAAGTAAATGGACTTGACGGCCTGCTCGAGTTTCAATATCGTAAGACTTTACGAAGTCTTTCGGCTTAAAATCAAAATAAATCTAGTCACAAATGAAAGCAATTTTCTCATTCTATGTATATCTCAAACAGAGTCGGTTCTACGTTGAAGATGTTGTTAGTAGTCTGCACAAACTCCAGTTCTCAATGAGTAATTTTCACTAAATAATTTTCACATCTGATCTGAACTTCCGGGTAGAATACTTGAAAAGAACATTTAAACTTACCCGATTTCTCACCTTGCACCGATGTGAATCCAGTCTGGAAATATATTACAGAACAACACAGGCACCACATTCTGATACACGCTCCCATGGCCAATGTTTACGTCGAAGAGCTCAAGAGAGAGGAGAAAGCGTGTCGAATTCAGCAAGCTTTTTCTATAGATTGTATGAACTGTTCTTTCAGAAAAGAAGAACCAGTTCCCACTGTTGGGGCGAAATGTTTCTGTTAAGAGAGTCAATGAGAGGGAACTGGAAACCTGCCTGGAAACCAGAGCAAGAGAGTCGATGGAGAGAAGATTGCTTGCTTGGGTTGTAAAATAAAACTAAGACGAATTTAAATGATAGAATCATAGTGCTCTTGTTTTTATGGCAAGTTGGATTTGGGCTCTTATGTTTTATGCCATTGTTATTGCACTGACCAATCAGGCCTTTTCCGAGAAGTATGGAGTACACTCAACAGACTATCAACAGTAATTGTGTCAATGGTCACTGGACAACTCAGGTACCAGTTGGAGTATGGAGGCTTGATCAGTTGGATTTCCCGATGGATGTGATTCCATCTGTTGAGATTGCCTCGAATAGCCACTTCCATAGCTCTTGATCTGAATTACCTTCTCTTACACTCAAATTCGGAACGTGCATGGTAGAATAAAAGATGAGTCGCCTTTGCGAGAAGACATTGACGAGATATTTAAGGACTGACTCACACATTTAGAAGAATGTGCTTCTTACTCGCATAGCTCGATGTTGGCAAATTCTCCTTTCTTTACATGTGCAAAACTGATGGGTGGAGATCCAGATTTTCCGCAAACCCACCCCTACTTCTACATCTACTCTAATCTTATACTTTTATACACACTATATGATACATCAAACGAGCGTATAATAATAATCGGCCTCAATCCAGCTATTATCTGATCCAGACTTGTCTTAACTAGATTACTCCTACAGAATGATAAGAGGAGGCGGAGACTTGGGCGTATCGGGTTGTTTTGGTTGAGAGAGCTTAATGGGGGGTAACTTTTCGTCAACATTGATACCAATATGCCCTGATTTTGTCTTGCCGTCCAAGCATTTCAAAGAGAGAGCTGAGGAGGCCCTGACATCAATCAGCATCTGCACCACTTCTTCCATTGTTGGTCTTTCATCGCAGATAACATTTGTGCAAAACAGACCAATTCTGAGAAGATCCTTCATCTCTTCCTGGACGGAAATAGAAATCTCAACCAATCGTTTATCAAGAGCAGACACTATTCCCTCCTTCTCGCGCATACGCCATTGTGCCCACATGCACACATGTTCCCCTTCTCCTCCTTCACCCTCTATTGCTTTCTTCCCGGTGACCAACTCCAGCAGAACCACACCGAAGCTGTACACATCGCTCTTTTCACTGGCTTTCATGGAGAAAGCGCACTCTGCAGAAAACCAACTAATTAGATCAGTCATCCCAATCGCCAGGCCTACATCGTACGCACATTTTTGGGGTGATCAATAGTTGGTATGATTCTATTTGCAGTATAACTTTGTGCAAAACCTGCGACATCCCCAACGATCTGCAATCTAGTAAACTCCGGGCAAGTATCTAGCACCGATTCGTATGGTCATAAAATCTAACCGGGTAAAATCTAACATGGAACAATCTTGCCTTGAAAGCCTGTCTTGGAGGATCAGATCTTTTGAAGCAGTCAACTCACATAATGATAGCACTTAATAAAGACTAGCTGTTTCCTTGACATGGTGGACCTGAGGTTATTGTCTGGCTTACCGAACTAGAAATAGTTCCGAACCTAAAGAATAAGTTTAGACTGAAACTAAAGTAAACCAGGCTCTCAATCTAAGGAGGACGGCTAACGACTCATGGCAGACACTGAGGTGCTTGGGTAATGTAAACCGTCCGGGACATGCTTCTTGGAAATAATTGCAATTACTTTGTACTTCAATAAGCATAAAGTGAAGAAGATAGACGCCAACGCATATTAGCCCAAGAGAACTTGAACTTAAGGAGGTAGGAGGTAAGAATCGAGTCACTCACCAGGAGCGATGTAGCCGTGGGAGCCAACAACGTACGACATTGTATTCATCTGCTGCGTTCCCTGCACAAGCTTAGCGAGCCCGAAGTCTGCCAGTCGAGCATTAAAGTCTTCATCAAGCAGAATGTTTGTGCTCTTCACGTCTCGATGGAGGATGCGAGGAGTACAATCACGGTGCAAATATGTTAGACCTTGGGCAGCACCAAGAGCAATCTTGTACCTCGTATCCCAATCCAGCATTCCCCCCTTAGGTCCATGCAGCTGGTCTGCCAAGGATCCATTAGGCATGAACTCAAACACGAGCAGTTTTGTTTCATCATTCCAACAGCAAGCCAGAAGCTTCACCACATTCTTGTGCCTAATATTGCCCAATGTCTCAATTTCTGCTCTAAACCCGTGGTCAAAGACACTGGATCCCCTTTCTACAGCTCCTTTCAGTTTCTTGACAACGAAGGGCTGGCTCTCTGTTCTGGTTTTCCCCCTGAACGATTTACCGGCCCTCAATTCTCCTTTGTACACTGTGCCAGATCCACCAGTTCCCACCACATTGTCATCTTCCAACGTATTCACTACATCTTCGATTGTGAGATCCGGAAGCTTCTGGAACATTGTTATGCTCCACCGATTGCCAAACTTTCTTGCTCGAAATTGCGCACCGCGTTCTGAATAGCAGCAAAGACATAGTCCCACCGAACAAATGAATGGTATCAAAGCACCGGCCACAATCAAGAGGATCAGAGTGACTCCCACGCTCTTAGTGTCCCCTGACTGCTCATCGGACACCGGTGTGGACTTATTGCAAGGTTCTAGACCCCTGTCTGCATCCGATCCTAGACTACAAAGCTCTGGGTTTCCCTCAAAAGCACTTGACTCCAAAGTTCCAAGAAATCCTGTCGTGGACACTGGACCCTCCAGGTCATTATAGGAGACATCGAACTTTTGTAGATCGATATCAGTCCTTCCTAGCTCTGAAGGGATCACACCTGTCAACTCGTTGTGAGAAAGATTCAGTTCTCTAAGGGCTGACATACCGGCAATAGAAGGAGGGATAATGCCGCTAATTTGATTGTGGTCGAGGAGAAGCAGAGTCAGCTTTGAGCATGCATTTATGTCCACGGGAAGTGGCCCCGACAACAAATTGTGACTAACGTTTAAGGTGTCCATCTCCCGAGAACACAACTCCACGGGAATGCTCCCAGATAGCTTATTGCTGGAAACTGTCAACTTCACGAGATTGCTAACGTTACCAGGGATGCTCCCGTTTAGCTGATTGTCATCGAGTATCAGTTGCTTAAGTGCAGAGCAATTCCCAAGTTCAGCGGGTATGGGACCTGTAAGGTTATTACCATTCAAACTAAGAAGCTCCATATTCTGCAGTTTCCCGAAACTCTTAGGAATACCACCAGTCAAATGATTGTTTTCCAACCGCACGCGAAAAAGAGGGTCGCAGTCGCCCAGCGAATCAGGAATTGTTCCACTGAAGTCATTATCCATAAGGATTAGCCTCTTAAGCCCACCATTCGCACATAGATCGAGTGGAATGGTGCCGCTGAATTGATTGTCAGCTACATCGAACTTGACCAGTGGATGGATCCGACCCAGGTACTCTGGCAATTCACCTGTTAAGAAATTGCCGAACAGAGAAACATCTTCTAAAACAGTCATTCTGGCGAAAAGGTCATCAGGAAGGTCTCCGGACAGCTCGTTCGTATACGCATGAAATAAAAGTATTTTCGTGAGATTCCCAATCTCTGACGGGATGGAACCATTCAACCTGTTGGAAGCCAAATCAATGTTCGCCAAGCTCGCAGCTGCCTTGCCCAACTCCTTGGGGATACTTCCAGTTAGGAAATTTACGTGGAGTCGGATGACGTAAATGTTCTTAAGGTCTCCCAGCTCCGGTGGCACCGTGCCCTTGAGATTGTTAGATGAAACATCAAGTTCCCGCAAACTGTCCATGCCTCCCATATTAGGAGGCAATCTTGTGAGATTATTGAATGCTAAGTACAAAAACTCAATCTTCTTATGATTCCCCATAGCTGCAGGAATCTCTCCTATCAGACCCGTGTAAGACAGATCAAGATACTGCAAATTGGTCAAGGTATCCAAGTGAGGAGGGAACGCCTGGAAACTAAAATTGTTCCCTGATAAACTGAGGTACCAAACCGTGTTCTGATTGCCGAAATCCTCTGGTATTTTACCTGATAGCCAATTGACGCTCAAGTCCAAGTACTCGAGACTCACCAAGTTCTGAAACCCAGAGGGTATCACATCATAGAAGCTATTGTTGTGGAGGTCAAGGTATCTGAGCGAGGTGAGATTGAAAATTGATGACGGTATTCTACCGTCAAAGGAGTTCTCGTGCAGAGAAATGTTTCGAAGAGTTTTAATGTCTCCAATGCTTCGTGGTACTGAGCCAGCCAAATTCGCTGCATTAAGAACTATCATTGTGACCTGCTCGTCGACGCAAGTGATCCCTTTCCACCCACAAGGAGTAGCGTCTGCCTCATTCCAGCTTGCAGTAATATTCAGTGGATCTTTGCGAATTGCGTTCTTGAACTCAAGCAATGCTCTACCATCGGCTGACAGCGAAGCTACCGGTATAGCATTCCAGAAGGAAAATACTACGAGCAGCAGCCGCAGCAGCACACAGCATTTGCTCCCAAAATCTTCTTTCCACAACCCTGACATCTTGACCTCTCCTCGTATAATCTGACCTCAAATTCACGCAGCAAAGAGTACCTTCTCCATTCGCATGACCTCTCGGCCCTCGATTCCCTCAATCTCCAAACTCTCTTCACTCAACTTCTGAAATCCTGCACATTCTGTTCAATCACAGCCCCGTCATTTCCACTTCAAAACTTTCTCACTCAACGGGTGTACCTTATTACTCCTCCCCTGCGCATTCTGTTCCCCTGTTAGCTCTCATCAAAACTGTTCTTACAACAATAAATATACGCCCTCTCAACCAAGCAGAGAATGCTGCCAAACCTCAGAAGCTTATTCCAGACAGATACCGGCGAAAGCAAACACAACACACGATGAACTTTCGGCCCGCATGAAGACAGAAGATTCCAAAGGGCACTACCCCAAGAAGATTCTTAAAATGGAACGAAAAGAATTTTAAATTCTAATCTCAACAAGTACAGCACAGAATGAAATCTAGCACAATTTCACAGAAGGGAACACAACCAAACACAGAACATTCTAACCTTGGACGAAGACGCACATCCGAAGAAGCTGGCATGCTAAAAATTTACAAAAGAAATCGAAATTCTGCACAGACGACACGAGACTAGAGAGAAAAGAGATGTTTCCTTACGGATTCTGAAGCTGCACAGGAAAGAGGCGCGGTTGCTGTGCAAGAAAACGGAGTCCTGATTTCATAGGACCTTTAGAGCGTGCGAAGACTGTGACTTCGATTGACCACTCACTGACCCCGCTTTTGGTCCCGGGTAACTACAGTACAGTAGTACTATGTAACACTTCTCTTCTGTCCCGAACCCTGGCCGGGGCGGCGGGGCCGACATCCTTTCCCTTCGGGCAGGGTGGAGCTCCTCCCTTATCCTACTGTACAGATTTTCCTTGACCTTGCCGGTCTCCTAGTTCCACGTGTCTTAGCCAGTATTCTCTCCAGGCTTTGAGATGTAAAACCATTTGGGGAGATTCCACAGGCATCCGTGGATTCCTGTACAGATCTTCCTCTAGGAGTTTGAAAACTCTGTTGTTTCTGGAGTTCTTGTAAGCTGTGGCTCCACCGTGATCTGCCATAAAGAGCAGGTTTCATTTCGCAGTATTTCATTTCATTTCGTTCCGTTCCCCTTCGTTTCGTTTCATTTCAGTTCCGTCTCGGATTGACGAGATGCCAATTCGTAGTAGTGCATCTCAATCTGCAAGAAATGGAATAAACTTGAGAGAATTTTGTACTCATCCTAGCTGCTTGTATTGGGGATACACATCACTATTGAATTTTAGTCCAAAGGAATTTGGCAACGAGATGTATAAGCTTGATAAAATCCTGTAGTCATCCTAGAGCCTCGTGATGAGGAAACATATCACTATGCGAGTTTATTTCAAAGGATTTAATGATAATAAAACAGAGGCGTCGTTGTTTTAGGATGTGCTCAATAATCAGGAGCCGTGGATGCTCTAGGGCAACCCAAGAACTTCCCTTAAATCAAAAGTTAATCCCCACGGATTACTACCATAACACCAAGGCTTTGAGGTTATAAAATTTTTCTTCGCTTTCGTAAGTGCCTTGACGTAAGTATCATGAGTTTAATTTAATCATAGTATACATAATTAGTTGGACTATAAACTCATTTTCGTGGAAGCTTGTTTCGTCGTAAGACGAACGCCAACCGTCCATAGAAGTATACACAAATTGTTTTTGACATAAGGCTGTAAACAAGTTATATTAATCTCAATTTCCTTACATGTTTTTAAGAGTTGACTAAAGGGAGGACTGCCATCGACTAGAACCAAGAAGATAAATCAAATCAAGCTTGAAAAAGTGTTTAAATCACTTCAAATGTTCAAAGCATTTTGTGTTGTTCTTCAGTAACAACAGATAACATAAAAACAACACAACATGCACTGGTGTTTCCTGGATAAACAAGCGTTGCTGCATTATGGTAACAATCTATGAAAAGAGGTTAATATATCATCTCTTAGTAACTTGAGTGTGCAACTAATATTTACCGAATTGATTACAATACCCTGGCTCTGTTGCCAAGTTATGGATGCACATAAACAGCTCTCTGAGTTGAGGATCATGGAGATCTGATGTCAACAATAGGGGTTTCAGAAATAATTTTACAAAGCTCTGTATATTTTCTGTAGATTATTATGGAACGTTCAGACTATATCGGTATGGGGTGTGGGTGGGAGGAAGAAAGAGTACCATTACGGCCATGTTCTGGCCAAGTTCTTTACGATGAGCAAACTCCATTTATAGAAAATAAGGGTTTTGGAATTTTCCTTTAAAATCAGTTATAAAAAAATATAACATTTCTCTCAAGAAATCACATCATTTCTTTTGATAATTATTTATTTCAATATTACAATACTAAACATAAAAAATATAATATTTAATTTTTATAAATGAATACAAATTACAAACCATATATTATATAGCCATTTATGATCTGTTCATTTATTAGCATCGTATCTCTTTACATAGTTCACTAAATATAGTTACTAAGTTTGTTATTTATCCCCATGACATATATCAAAAGTATTTCTGAAACGCCAAGTATCTAGATATCCATGCAAGAGATTCCAATGTGTGAATTAGACACTGGCTTGCGTCCAAGGTAACGTGGTGTTTACGAGGGTCAAAAAGCATGGAGACTGCTAAGAATGGAGTCCCAACAAATCGAACCTTCCAAAACCCACTTTTAAATTCCTATTCTAAACTATTAGTTGGGATCCCATAAAGTTTGGTTTCTTCGGATTGAACAAATCGGTTTAGTTGCCACAATGGGATCTCTTGTTGGATAAGATTTTGAAACTGTAACCTTCACTTATGGTTGAGGTCAACCCTAATTGTCTTTTTAGGAAGTAATGAAGGAAGACTGCGGTGTTATTCTTTCGTTATATTACTTGAGAATAAGTAGAGGAGTTGTGCTTTCATGAAAATTTATTCAGAAATTCAAGGCCGTTTGTTTCTATATGCTTGACTGAATGATGATCTGGAAGGTTCCAAATAGATAGAAATAAATATTTATTTATCAGGTGCATTCACCGGAGTTTTACATTCATTTAGAATCTTTCATATGGCCTTGCTAGGTAGGTCAAGTCACGGAGAGGATTTGGTTTTGTCACATTTTCCCTTTTTTTTCCTCTGGATTTTATTAGTAAAATATATTCGAAATTAAACCATTGTGGAAAGAGGCTACAAAATGATTCTATTTTGGTTTATTGATCATTTCCTTGAGATATCGGCCAAATCATAAGCGGGGAGGTCTGCTATGCGACCATGTTGGGAATATGGGGATTCGGTTGGACAGCACCTGTAGTGCATCTTTTTCCCTATGATAGAAAATGCAAGGAGAGATTACCATTCATAAATATTCAAATTTATGTCAAAAGCTTGAAAATACTAAATTTATATACTGCTTATAATGGACTTCTTCCTTTCAAGGAGGGAAATAGGATATTCTCTTTAAACTCATAAAAACACTTATTGACAAATTCTTCCACAAATCATTTCATCCATATAGTCAGTCCATTGCCCTTGCAATTTTAACTTGATAATATCTCGAAAGGTAAGAACGTCTTAAAATAACCAAATATTTTTAACTGCCCTAAATTGCAAACATACGATAAACAATTAATACTAAGGTACACTTTTCAACAACCATCCGTACGAATCCAAAACAATTGCAGTTGAATGATGCACACTTCTGGCACCAGCACAACAACTTTCCACAAAGTGAAAACGTCCTACAGAAATTGACCCAGTCATCTCTCCTCGTTGACTACAATGCATCGAATTGGATTTTATTTAAGTGGCACCCATAGGACAACAAAAAGGATCATAAGGAAAGATAGACTGGAGGAGCCCATCAAGCCATACAAGGATAAAACCTAAGAAGTAAAATGGAGCTACACTCAAAGGAATCCTGTTACTTCTCTGTAGGTCAGCACAAGGAAAAGGTTCTATATAGACGTATTAGATGATGGTGGCGGTGACGGTTGTTTGACAATAATAACAGTTGTGCATTATTCAGTTTATACTTTTCAGTTTATACTTTTCAGTTATAAGAACGGCTCCTTGGAAAGAGGGCCTTTTTGGACAGATGCAGTTCATAAATTCGAGTTGAGTGAATAGCATTTTACATGTCAGGGAAATATGATGAAATTGAGAGGTAGCTGTATTACTTCAAAGGAAGAATGGAGTATTTCTGGTGTTAGTATTTATTTATATAACTTTTGTGGATTTGCACAAGAGAAGTGGTTCGGTATTTTTGTTTGCACATCAAAGAAAGAATAAAGTGGAAGTAACAATGTGCAATAACACGTACTCATGTGCAGTCTGCTGATTACAGTGTTTTCTACTTGCAGGTATTTAGCTTGGGCTATGATAGATGTAAAGGATCTTTTCTCTTTCTCCAGTGCAGAAATTTTGTTTTAAACATCTGCGGTCCTATGAATTTTTTATGCAGCTTAGAATAAGGATTTCCAAAGTTTACAGATTCCAGCACATGCAAAGTTGAAGGTTCCATGTAGGGCAGATTCAGGATTGAATTTCTTTTCTATCAGTATTACTCAGAGAAAGCATTCAGTTTGGATGAAAGTAGATTCATTTCAGCCAAACCCAGAGAAGGAGTGGAAAGCATTTGACGAGGTTTCCCTTGTGATTGAAGCCAAATAAAGCTTAAAAGTGGAGACCGGATTTGCAAAGAATATATAGGATAAACACTTTTGGACGAGAAGGAGCTTTCTGCTTTAACTTTCCAACTTCCTCTTAGAACCACAACGTAGTTTCCGCACGATGTCATAGAGATCATCTACACATGTGATCTTCGAGAACCAAACGTGCTCGTTGACGACTAGTCTTGTAATACACAGTGGAAAGACTTGAGCTCGACTCTACAAGACGTGCTGGTCAATATAGTATCAATTGGAAATGATTGGTCCTATGTATTGACTTTCAAGGCTCTAGAACGGCCCAATAAGCCAAACTTTGCATGGGATTATGTGTACAATACTCAATCATATATATATATATATATCCCAATCTTAAGTCCATTCGATCGTCCCAGATTACAGACTAAGCGCACCTAAACTCACTTTTAGCTTGTCCGAGTTTTGTTGAATCTTACAAATACAAGTATTGGAAGTTTCTAATCAAAACGAATCCACAGGAATAGCTGTAAGGCAGTTAACATCATCGCACGATACAAGCTTGAGTTATTGCTTAGCTCGCTTCTATTCTACATTAGCTGATGTTGAAATTCTTTCTGCCCGACTTTAGCCCCCTTGTTCACTGGGTCCCTTGCTCTCTATCCCTTCTTGCACTCCTTGGTACCTTATACTCCTGTTTTATAAATGTATACTTTATTTATTATTAAAAACTCTATGGTCCTCTGAGGATTGAGATATGAAGGTCGGTACTAGACCCAAAAACTGTATTACCTCGAACCAGCTCGAAGATATAATTTGAAACTTGGGTTACATCGGCTGTTCACTTTTACGCCAGATTATGATTTTGCTATCGCTCCAATGTTTCTTCTCTTCTCAGTGAAAACCGGTACGTTGACTTCCAGTCCACTGGTGTCAGCCGCATGAGTTTCCGATTTTCCATGTGTGGAGGGACAGACAAACTGTAGAACACGACGGTGTTGGAATCATCTTTTATCAGAAAACAAGAGCGAGATGAAAGTACATTTTCCTGCGCCTATATCGCCTTGAATTAGTGAGTAAAGCGCTTGCAATAGCTAGTGAGAGGAACAGAGGAAGAGAGCAAGTACCGAGGTACTCTCTCTTTGTTGCTGATAGATTTCCTTCTCGTCCAAGTGGTCCGTAAGTATTTTTCGTTCTTGATGGTTTCGCCTGCTCCTCTGTTGGGGTACTGCCGGGCCGCTGACTCGATGTGCTATATATTTACACGTTGGGTGACATTTATGAAAGACATTAGCAATCGTTGGGTCGTGCTACATTTTCTAGGGGTTCTTTGTGTGAGTGTACACGTCCGAGAAACTCATTGTGAAAGTTGGTGGGGTTCCCAAGTTGGTGCGCTGGTTGGTCAATGGGTGAGCTCATCTTAAATCTACTGTCTACCTGACTCACTTTTTCTTGCCGCGGCCATCTGTTTCTTGCGGTCATGGGTTTCTGTGGTCCCGCAAGGTCATATCAGGTTATGTCTATCCACGTTCCCTAGGGGTTAATTGGGGCAGTGGTAGGTACGTCCACGGCAATTCTTGGAGGACTTTACTTACCAAAGCTGCCATACCTTTCAGACATTGTCGTAGCAGCACCAAAAAAGGTGAAAGGTAGTTGTACACCCATTTTAATAGTGACAGACTGCTAACAAATGACCGCCATATACTTGTTGAGAGGGATAACCTATAGAGATTGAGAGAGAGAGAGAATATTGAGAAGAGTGTAGGGCAGGACAGGAGAGAAGAAGTCAAACAGAAGTTTCTCGAAATATTCTTGCTGAATGCAAAGTGGCACAGTACATCTGCTGACAAATAGTCCGGGTTCAGATGTTATTAAATCACGCAAGTCAAACTGGGCATGACGGCTCCCAATCGACGTCGTCGAATAACTTCAAAGGCGAGAGGTCTTACCGGTCGCTCTTGGAAACCACCTAGTTCAGGAGACGGTTGCTCCAAGCAGTCAAACACTGATACACTGATGAACGGCACACGCGACGGCTTTTCCCAGTAGAACAGAAGCGATTACACTTTACCGATGCGTGACATCAGTCAAAGACTGAAGACCTATTCAATCAACTCGTTTATTCTTTATTCAGCCTCAGTAAGAGACTTGCAAATGAAACAGCGCAAGTCTGGCCCTGACAGGCGCTCATAAGACGCCTTGGGAGAACGGATCTGCTTTATGTAGATCTCGATCTGTCGCTCTAGAAGGAGATTGTTACTTACTAATGATACTGTACATTCTCCGAGCGGATGACGCAAGCTCGCCTGACATCATGCTCTCCTCGAGTTACTCTAGTGTGATATCTGCCCTATTCTTGCATCCGAAAGAGAACACGTTCGATAATCCCCTACTGGATATACAAGGCGGGACTCGTCGGGTTAACCCATTATTCTCAGAAGTAATGAAAGATGATCAAAGGGGTCGCGAATCTCCGACTGGCCTGTTCCAGAAAGAGCAACGGATTTGAACGTTGCTCAACGGGTTACTTCAATCTTCCACATGCTCCACCTGCTCAGGCTTTCCCATTTCGGCCTATACAGTTCTGTTATTCAAACTCTGCTGACCCTAGTCAGAATTGGTGAATCAGCTCGGTACATGATCCTAGGGAGCAAAGGAAACTTGTCTGATCACATTGCTGTTGAAAATAGCGTATGCCTGCACAAATCCATGGAACTTCTCAGGTCAGAGTTCTGATAATCGATGAGAGGTTACTTGCGACTGGAGTCATGTACAACAAAACCTGCAGTGGTAGAAAACACCCACAAAATACGAGTAGCGAGTCCTTCTGTGAGGAAAGACGCTAGCTGTAGCAGGAGAATTAAGGAATTGCGAAAACAATTACGTTCTATAGAGTATGAAGTTTTATCACGTACCTGCTTCGAACTGATACCAATTCTCTCCAGATCTGCCAGCTGAGAATGAGCAAAACAGTTGCACATTGCGTCAGTACATTGAACAAGTTAAAAGTCCAATAAACCTTGAAATGACGCGCAATTAATAAAAGTCATTTAGATTAGAAGTCCAGTAAACATTCAAAAATAAACAAGAACTCTTGGATCCACCTCAGTTCTGAAAACGTATCATCGCTTCATACTTATGTTGCTTATGCGGTACCAGAAACACCATTCAAATACTAAATTTGGACAAGTTTGGATACCATCGATTACCGATCTGTACTTACTTCTTTCATGGGTTCTGGTGAAGTTTCCCGGAGCTGTAATATGGCTTCCGTTCTTCTCTCTCCGAAGCCCTGGTTTTCCAAGGTAAAAATTCGTATACCACATTTTAGACCGCTTGTGATTACTCTTCCATGGGTCAAGGATTGCTTCGTATCTTGTAACGTAACAACACAACTTATTTTCGAAATCACTCGATTGTCAACTTAACTCCTAATCCAACCTCTTTGCCAACTCACTATCATCCCCATTTCATATTATATTGCAAAGCTCTCTTACCTTTAGCAACAGAAGTTGCTCCCTGCAAGACAACGGAATCCAAGGCGTACATGTTAGTCCCACTAAAAGTATCCATCGAAAGCAAGAGAATTCTGACAAACTTTGAGCATCTCTAAACCAACGCATCAAAGGTTTGAGCATCTCTAAACAAACGCATCAAAGGTTCCTCGTATTTGAACGTGCACTAGTTAACTCTATTCCTAATTGTTAAGAAATTTTGCAAGGGCGGGAAACATCCGTGCCTTGGTGCCGAGTTTAGAACATCCAGATACTGCTCCACCAACATACTCTGTAAAAACCAACATAGCACTCTTTAAAGTAGAAATAAGGTGCTCCAAAATAAAGGTATCCTTCTAGGTAGTAATGACATACGTGCCTTGTCTAACGCTACCATCTTAACTGATAAGTGATCACTTATGTAAGCAAACGTGTAGTTTGTGTCTAACCCGAATCTTTGCAGTCGACTTGCTAAACCTTTCGTACGGTGTTTCTCCGGCATTGAAGCTCGGAGTGAAATCGTTCAAGCTTGGAGCTCTCACTAAACAGTTGGTAGTTGGGGTTTCTGCTCCGTTGAGAGTCGGAGTGAAATCCTCCAAATTGAGAACTCTGGAAAAAGAGTTGGTAGTTGGGGTTTTCTCCATCACAGGAGATTCTCCATTTGCCTCCACAGGGCTCACACACGAAAGAGCCAACGGGCTCACAGGTTGGAGTGCTCTTGCGAGACTCTTTAGTTTGACGCTCAAAGGTGGAGATGCCTCAACAGTCGGTGCTGTTTTCGCCTTAAGTGGTGTATAGGGGCTACCCATAAGCTGTAAAAAGTTGTTCTCTTTGTCTGCTTCATCATCTGGAACAGATCAGCAAAACGAGGTTCAGATACTGATTATCAAATTAGGAAACATAATCCAGAGCAGTGAACGCGGGCACCCACCATAAACATCGGAGCCAGCATCTCCATCTTGAAATAGAGGGTTGGTGCAGTTGTTAAACATTTCCTCACTGAAAGTCCTTGGTACGTCAGTGGCCGTTATCTTCTTCTCGATATCTTCTCCCATGCAGGCCTTCTCTACTTCATCTCTTATCGGGGAGATAACCGGAGTCTGCAAAAACACTACATGGTCAGGCTAGGACAACTTTACCCAAAAGAAGTTGCAGTGACATCTTACACATCTCGGCAGTTAAACATCATATGTTCTACAAGTGGTCAGGTCAGGAGAAGATATAATGCATTGACCAACTTCTCTCCTTAGCAACGGCAATATCACCATAGGAAGTGGATGACAGTCACTTACTGGGGATATGCTTCTGGTATCACGGTTTCCTTTACAATAACTTCTCCCTAAACATTCATCCCCTACAATTCTTCCATGAGAATAGTATGTCCTATACATCCCACTTTCATCTATTGAATTTCTAGAAAGATACTGAACTGACACTGACGATCTTGTCCTAATATTGATGGTTCAGAAAATATGCTTCACTGTTGACAGATCACCATACCTCAGCACTCCGTCCACTGGTTCATCCGATAATGTCATATATAATGTGTGATGATGGATGATCTACCGATATGGTAACCATGCTACACGAATTTAGCATTGTGTAAGGGAGTTACCTTCTTTGAGGTCGTTGTACGCGTGACAGAAACAGCAATCTTTGAACTACTTTTTACTCTGCAGAAGACCACCATATATTCATGAGCTTCTTGAGGGCTTCACCACATATTGTACTGCAGACCTCTGAGTTTTAGATGTGCACTAAACTCTAACTAAAGTAATAGCGTACCTCGTCCTGTTGCTAACTCGTTCGAGAGGGTGCTTTTGTGAAGCCGGGGTTTTCGGGCTCCGAGCTTGTGTGGGAGGAGATCTCATGAGGAAGGGCTTTAGTGGTGAAGGACTGCAGGATACGTTCAAATTTTTGGCTGGTGTTCTGGTTTTGGAGTCCTTCCAAGCCTGAAGTTTTGCTGCCATATCCACCTTCTCTCTAGTGAGTTCATCAGATTGTTTGTGACCCTCTGCATGATTTACAACTTGCCTTGATCTTGCAGCGAGACTCAATGTCTTCACGGCCTCTGGGAATGACCCCGGGTTCTGCACAAGGACCAAATGAGCACCTTGAAAAATTGCTCAAGAACATAATCAATAAGTGCATGCCAAGCTAATACGTCAGTTGGAAAGTAGTGCAGAAAAGTTCGATAGAAGAGTTTGTCAGCTCAAATTGAAGCTAGAGCATCTGTCTTACCAAGCATGCCACCATAACCGAACGGCTGGTGCCACCCAATGAATCGCGCAAGATACGCGTCAATTTGCTGTCACGGTAGGGAACACGTGCATCATTTGCATTAAGAGCGTTGATGACATTAGAGAGGGCAAAAAGAGATTGATTTATTTGACTGCTCTCAGCAAGCCTGACACCATCACTGCCTGTCTTCCTATTGTCCTCATTTCCTGTAAATTGGGAATTCGAAAAGTTAGATGCCTGAACAGTCTATTGGAGATTTAAATACATGGTGTCGAAGCGCAAGTCTTTAACTAGAACACAGCACCAATCTAACAAATCCGGAGCTGAGAGTTGATTCTCCAGAGCTACTAATACCGTTGCTTGAAGGAAACAGGGGCAGCAAGAGGACTCTTCTTTTATTGTTCTGAGACATTTCAGCAGTATGCGCTTCAAGATACTTATCATCGAAACTTGAAAAGGTCTATCATATCAGCGAATTATGGACTTTGACCAGAACAACATGGTAAGAATTGTCAACACTACTCATGCTCGTACCTGCCAAATCTATCAAGTTCAGCTTAGCCTCTCTTCGTACATTAGTCGCTTCTTCAATGGACGCCACTGTAATAGCTAACACTCCATGGCTTCGGCTTGACCCATCATTCAGCGCAGTTGAGCCAACTCTCCGTCTTGCACATCCTTCTGCCAGGAGAGATTGAAACTCGTCCACACTTCTAATAACCATCTGTGATCAAGTTGTAAGATATACGCTGCTTAGTTTTCTAGCTTCATAATCTATCGCAGGCATTGCTCTGGAAATTCGCTCATTTTCTGGAGTCTCAAATGGCAGTAAGACCGGCATACGATAATGTGTAAACAAACCTTAGCTAGTCCGCGGAATTGAATGTTGCCGTGTTGATCCTCCAAAACTGGAACCTCATTTTTCATCTCCAAAAGATCATAGCAACGATCCATGTATACTTCATAGTAGGAAACAGCAACAGTGCACCCTGGATGTGTTGCAGCACTGAATATACTCCTCACCGCTCGCAGCATTAAACCCGGATCTTTCTCAGTACCCTGTCGCCCATATAGAATGCTATCAGCACAATTAACTAAACGTGTCGTCACATCGCACCAATTCAAACATCCGTAGTCGATGGACGATACTAGCTTGAGGACTTCAGTCTTAATAGGAGCTCCTGTTCCAACTAGCCAATCTCATCGTTGCAATGGGCTACAGAATTCTTTACTCCTTTTGCTCAGCTGGGACAAATGAAATATAGCATGTGCACATTCAAGGTCTACAGAGCCGGTGTTGGTACCTGCATGGTATGGGTCTTGCCGCTGCCGGTGGCACCATAGGCAAACACAGTAGCATTACGTCCTTCCAAGAGGTATGGCAAGATTGGTTGCACCTCATTCGCAAACAATTCCGCATTCCCAGTACTTTCTCCATAGCAAGCGTCCAGCTTATACTCCTCAGAGCGACTGCAGTCAGAAAGAACGTTCAGATTCTTCTTCGCCAGCAGATCGTAACAATCCAACCAGGAGACCTTTTGTGAGAAGACCAACTCGGAGGTAAGTGGATCCGTTTTAGAGTCGTTCAGACACTAAAATGTTCGTTATCTTGTCTGCAAATAGGAGCTCTTAACTATTCGACGCAGATCATTACATGCAAAATTCGTATCCACAAGTGCCAATTACCACACTTTAGCTTTGAGAAGCCACGATATTCGCAACTTGATTGGGGGCTTTCTTGTGGAAGATCCTTGCCCACATTGAGAACTGTTCACACAGTAAGGACGCATTTATGTCGGCATTTCTCTGTGATAGTAGAGTTTTTCAAATCTACATGATCTATTGTGCGACATCGAGGAAAGAACCGTTCAAAAGCTCCCAGACCAAATTTGGGAATCTCAACTACGATAAGTTTTCTTTGACGTCCGAAAAGAATCTCGTAAAGTTTCTTAACGTCAGGTTCCCGTTCGATGTCTTAAATTAATTTCCCCACTTCGTCAACCCGCAGGAGAAGATTGCAAAGATTGTTCGAAATTTAAGTTCGATTAATTTTTCCGCATTTCATCGATTTACATTAACAGCAACAGCAGCATCTGCGGGAAAACAGTCATAATTCACCACATTTGGAAGAAATGATGACCTTGTACCTTGCATTCTCGGTGGTTATTCTCAAACTATCTTCCTCGTCGCCTTTCAAAATGCAAGTGCAGTTGTGCCCCTCATACCCCGCGGTGGAAACCTCCACCCGGAGAAACGGGCGCACTCTCGCCACAACTCGCACTCTGTGCCCATTTCCAGTATCAGCAGTCCGCTGAGGAGGTGGAGGAGGAACTCCAAGCCTCGATCGACCCGGCGTTCTCCCAGGAGTTCCTCTCAAAGGACTCAGCATCTCTTCAACACTTAGCAACTAACACCACACACTACCTCTACAACTACGTTACAGAAAGGAAGAACAGCAATCAAATCATGCGAGTTTACTATCAATCCCGTGTGATCCCTTACGAGCTAAACCCTCAACCCTCCTATTTCAAAATCGAATCGTACGTTCCTGCTCGAGCGACCTTTGTAAGAAGCGGGCCTTCAAGCCGAAAAGACGATCGATTGATTACCATTCCAACTACTGTGGAATCACGAACCAGTGAAATCGAAAGCAGCGAAATTGGTGGAGACTACGAGACAGAATAAACTTGCAGCAGCAGCAGCACTGTAGACGCCAGCTTCTCGGGAAAGCCAGCGTCCTGACGTTTGATTTCAAAATTGATCGAGTTACCGTTGGAACGGATGCCCGGCTGGTGGACACTCCGGTTCACGGATGTCGCCGTCATTGTAAAGGCTCACTTCCAGCGCATAGGTATCCCACTGGCCGGCAGTATTCCGTAATTCTTTGTCGGTATTTCCATTATCCGGCGCCAAGACGCACCTTTTCCCCTTCAAGGTCGACGTAAGTACGGTCTGTTTTGCCTAACTCAGAAAGGCGACCGCGTAGGAAAAACGAAGGATGGGAAGTCTCACAAGAGAGAGACAAAAAAAAAAAAAAGGTAACATGGCCCCAATAGAGTCTATATGAGAAATCTGCACTACCGCACCTAAAACATATGAACCATCCAAGTGGTACTGTTTACACACAATGGAAACATCCAAAGAAACATCATCTAATGTGATTGCTCTCATATGGATTGCACTTGTCACTGCATTTTGTAGAATAATGGACACAAACTGTCTAAAATATGTTACAAAATTCGAGAGTGAGAGTGGTATCCCTTATGCTTAACATGATAAGCTTTCTCGCATTCCTTAACAAATGTGTCAAATGCCATGTCCATCGCTCCATATAACTCCAAGGCTAGATGTTGCCTAAATTAGAATTAGAATAATTCACTGCCAGTGCGCGTCTCAAATCTTGATGGAATTTACACTCCTGAAATATTTCATGTCGTTTCATTCACAAATGCGAGCATAATTTTATGACTGACAATTTATAAGGCAAAATTGACGATGCAGCAATGCCATGTTCAAGAGAGTCATTTGTGCCTCAATTGTGCGAGTTAAACTTCTTCTCTCAAGGGAGTTACGGTTAAGACTTAAGTAAGTGAAGAAGGTAACCTTACACCCGGATGTCATACATAATCATCTTAAACCCACGTCCTCGAAGCCTTGATTATTCTTTAGGGGTAGATGTCTGATCACGAGATCAGAAAATTGCCTTACGTTTATGTCCTAGAGATTATATCTGATTTCAACAACAAGAACTATGACTCTTCACAATTCCTTCAATCCACTTTTTAGTTATAACCAGTGAAATATCTGCATGAAAAGTATGCCACAATAGACATTGCTCATGAACATCATTCCATAATTCTATTGTCAATGCTTTTTGTCGAAAATTTCGTCCTTGAAAGAGTACTAAGTGGCGTTCTGACAGTGTCATTACTATTCGTTGACAATAGAAACCATTCCAAGTAGAACTTAAGGTGAGCCAGTAAACTAGTAGAGCACAAATCGAGGACGATGCAGAAGTTGAAATCCACGGGTTTCCATGGGGCCCCTCTGTAAAGATTTATCGCTTCAGATCAGCTTGAACTTTCAAAAGGAACTTACTGTGCATGACCGTTCTGACCAGATTCGTATCTCAACGTTGAGATCTTGCTTTCACGAGGCGAGCAATGTGGATACGAGAAATGTGATACAGTACCCGTTATGAAATCCAGGACAGTGGCTAGAAACCGGTTTGTACATCCTAACAAACCCAGTTTGTAAAGTTTGAGTCTCGTACAGCAGCAGCAGGCGAACGTGTGTGACAATGGAAGGAGTCATAATAATGAGGAGAATAGAAAGCATCTTCTACACCGACAAATGAGGAACCTGTCTGCATTGCTGCATGCAGCTAGCGAAATGCATTCAAGATAATATATACTTAAACGCGCCTTAAGTTGTTGGGTGATTATTCAAGTTCGAGCAGCAGGTCCTAAGGTTTCATGTATAGGGGCATGGAGTGAGGTCTTTTGTCTATTTCTCTAGTTTTGGAGTGATATAGAGCGAAGGATGCGACGTTTCACGTATTTATGGGGGAGTATACAAGAGCTAATTATGTTAAGCGCCATGCGATATTATTTTCGTTTTTATATTTTATAGTATATGTTAATCACATGTGTCTATTGTTCTGCAGAGTATAGCTGGCAGTACATTTCATAGAAGAATAATTATATTAGATGATGTTTTTTCAAATGCTCTGATTATTTATAGACACTATGATTTGTATAGCTCGGATATCATAGAAATGATAAAGTAATTTTTTCAGATAGACTCTATTGGAAGTTAACCCCATTTAACCTTCTAGTTTCCCCCTTTGTTCGGCTTGATGGGGTCTCCCCGACCTGCATATTTTCTACGCGGTCGCCCTTTTTCTCATTATTCAAGTTTGTGTATTTCGAAGATTTACTTGATCACATCGGTTTTAGCTTGCTCGAAGTGTGTCACATCATTCCCTTGGTTACTAAAATTCACTTACAGATAGATTATATTCTTATAAATACACCTTGTTACGTAGAACAGCACAATGTAGTCTTAACTAAGAAGGATCGAAGTCCCATCAAACCAACAAGGACCGAACATGAGATCTATTGGACTTTGATCTTAGGTTTGATTTCTCTTGGGATCAGCCTACGAGGTAAGACTCGGCTAACCAACCTGCAATGAATCAGAATCGTACTATCAAATGCGAGAAACCTGCAAAATGTCGCCTTATAAGGTTAGAAAACAATTTTCTAATGGATGTAGTTTATGGCAAATGGAAAAAATCGGAATCAAATCATGACAAATGAGAAAATTTGTCGAGGACGTCAAGTCCTTTTGAGAAAAAGGACAGACCTGAATCTGAGGAAGTGGCAATGAGATTTAAGGATCCGACATGGACACTTTATCACGTTGAGATAGGTAAGTTAAGTTAACATTTTTAGTTTCAGAAGAATTTGAACAATATATAAGTATTAGGTAGAGTTGAATATAAAGGAAAATGTGAATAAATTATTTTCTAAAATAAAAAATTTATATAAGTATTAGGTAGAGTTGAATATCAAGGAAAATGTGAATAAATAATTTCCTAAGATTAAAATTTTATGTCCTAATGGAGGATGCTTTTATAGTGAAGAAACTTGAAAATTTAGAACATATATCGTTTATAAATTTGGTAGTATATAAATTTTATATTCACAGTTTTATTTATAATTTATTTAAGTTATTATTCAAAAAAGTTATAAACTTACTACGTATTATATTATTAGCCAATTATGAGTTCAAGTTCCCATTGCATCTCACTTCATTGTTACATGTTTCTTTAATATTCTTGCCTTTCTATTATTGATATTTCATATTTTATTACATTTTAATTAAAATTAAATTTATTTTAATTAAAGATAATTTAAATAATTATTGTTGAAAAACTTGGTAAAAACTCACTGTAAAAGATACACTTCTATACTTGAATACAAATGACCTAGAGTAGAGTTGTTATTGCTAGTTCCTTGGTGCTATCATTGATGAATTACAAAAGATTGTTGTATATAAGCAAAACTAAAACTTCAAATGGAGAATTACGCAATATTTGAGTGTGCTCTTTAATTATCTGCATCGCGCCTTGGATATACTTCAAACATAACAGATTAGTTGAAGATCGATATGTGCTATTGCGCGCATTGATCTTTTGCTGGTTTGTAGTACTTCCACCACTTTGGCATTCAGGGTATAATATCAAAATCTATTTTGTTTAGATTGTTGTTTAGTTTGATCAAGTATCAATATCTTCTCCGATCGTGGAGTGTCAATTTCTCGTCTGATCGTGGACAAGTATTAGATACTTGTAAATTCTTGAAGGATTTCTTTTAAGAACTCCTCTCAAAACATACAGAAAATGATAATGTTACAAAATAGTAAGATAAAGACAGTGAATTGAATCATATGATTATATATTACAGTTACCAAAACACATCTGAAAGATGATACACTTCAATAAACACGATGAATCAATACTTGTTGAATAGTTTCTTTTGTCTCATGTTTTCATAGTTCACTAAATATTAAAATTTACACTCAAAACCATTAGAACTGCCACAAGATAAATTCATGAAAACTAGGACAATAGGGCGTTTCAAGAATAGATACTACAGGCTATTTACGGCAGCAGCAAGGGTCCCATAACTTTGTACAACAGGTTCTGTAATTTGTAAAGTTGCCAAAAAGGAACATATGTAAATAAATTTATAGGTCTACAAGTCTTTTTTTTTGGATATTGAAAAGTTTTGGGTGATGATCTGGCGTGTCATCTTAATTACTTTGAAATACATGTTCCACGTCAAGGAGAAGATGCCACTTGGCAGATGTTAAAACAAGCTAAGGGATAATGTGTAAACTTTTTGATTCTCGAGAATTTGGTGGGAATGGTGGGAGTTGCAAGGTTTGAAAGTTTACCAAAAGACATGCACTCGGAGAGATTCTTAAGTCTTGAGGGAGAGCATCTTGTGTGAATGAGTGAGTGTGTAAGCTGTGTAATGAGTTGGAGATCAACAAGGAAATTTTCAAATTTTACATCCCTAAGTGCGTGTACAAGCTACATAATAAAAATTGGAGATCAAAGATCGGACAATGAAACTTTAAAATTTTCCATCCTCATTGAGAAGAGAGCTTTGGTGTTTTCTCAATGCTAGATAGGTGTGCAGTGAACTATATAGGTGTGAAAGGTGAGAGAGAACATGGTACATGGTAGAGAATGAAGGTGAGAGGATTAAGTGTTAGGAAAATGAGGAAGGAGAAAGGTGACACGATAGAAGTAAAATGGAGAATTGTAAGTTTGTTAGGAAAAAGCTTTGGTTAGCACTCCATTGAATGTAGTGGGCACCAAGAGTACAAGGGATTCTAAAGTTAATTTGGGGTATCACTATTGGGAATTTGGGGAGTCAACCTTGTCTTGTATGCAAGGAGTGTCATGGAGATACCATGGAGCGCATCACCTTGAGAAGTTTGCTTAGCCTTGATTCCTGATCACTTTAAACTCTTGAATCCCTCAATCCTCTACAAAGGCTTCAATCTCCCCACCCTTTACAATCTGATGTAATAGAAAACTTCAATCTCCCAACCTTTTACAAGGGGAATTGTCTGAGAGTCCTAGACAACCAACTTCCACTGATTGTACAATTGATTCTCAAATTCCTTATCCTTGTTCCTTATACCCTTCTGTCACCCAAGAAGTGCTTTCCAAAATTCACCTACTATCAAATCACTCTCATTCAATAACCCTTATAGCTTTTGCTTCCACAAGATCTGTTAGCACTTTAGATTCAACCCCCTTTGCAACCATTGTTCCTCCATATCCATGTAAATTCCAAGATCTCCTTAACATGGTGGTATTTTCCAAGCATGTTGGGGTGCCAATAGGAGTATCCTAGGGCCATCCTCACAATTAGTTACTCCTTCTCATGGTTCACATGATGATAGGTTTAGAATGATATCACACTATTATAGTCAAACTTCTAGACCATCTCAAAGACTTGGAGCATTTCAAGCAAATCCATGGAATCCCTTGTAAGAAGACAACAAATAAGATCAAAGCCTTCAACTACATGGCCACTTACCTTGTAAAGTTTGGAAGGAGCTTTCTTGAATCAATGAATGGAGAGAGATTAACCAAGAAGTGGGATTGTTACATGACATCATACAAATCCACTCAGAATTGGAAAGATAAATGCATTGGTAAAGGACTCACTAACAAGGAAAGGAGGCAAGGATTGAGGAAAATTGATGACAAGCTTAATCATATTTGTCCCCACTATGCTAGAATGGATAGTTTGTTTGGTAGAATAGCTAATATTTTTCCGCCTGCCCTAATAATTGTATTGGAACATGAATGGAGTGGAGCATGAATTTGTAGAGATGATATTGGAAGAGAACTCTTCATCACAAGTCACAATGCACCAAGTGCATGCCACATATGCATCAAGAATTCATTTTCATTCAGATGTTGTCTATCCTGAACCTAACACACAATAATCAAAGTCTGTTCCTCATGATTCTTAAATACAAAACTTTTGAGACTTTTTAATTGAGCACATGCACAAGGAGAGAAGAATTGAGCACAAAGAAAGCCCAATTTGATAAGAAGAGGCAAGCACAACCTCCTCATATCATTCTCCACCAAGTATTCCATGTGTGAGCCCACTTGTCCCAAGAGTAGATCAAGAAAGAGAGAGATGATGGTGAGAATGATGGAGTGGGACAAAATGCTAGAGTGGGTGAATCAAAGAAGAGGAAGAAGATACCTTGAGTTAAAACACCAGCCTCCTCCACAATGGAAGCTTTTGCACATGATCATGCGTCCTTTAGCAAACTCAAATCAAAACAGTAGAAGCAAGGGAGAGATGCATGGTTGCTGAAATTGAAGCTCAAGACTTGCAAAGATGGAGAATTTAAGAATGAAAAGTGAAATGGAGAAGAATACATTAAATTCCAAGGCCAAGAACAGACTTGCAAAGATGGAGAAGTTTAGAATCAAAGAAAGGAGTTCCAAGTCCAAAAGGTTTCAGAAAGCAATTATAGAGTTAGCAAAAGCAAAAAAAAACACCTAAGGAAATTGAGTGTATCATGAACCTCATGAGCATGGTTCCACCTCAAATGAAACCCCTTCCCTGATAGAGAATAAAAAAATATGTAGAAAATAATGAGTAACAATATAGAGTAATAAAGTGTAGAGAACAATGAGTATCTCTATTACCAAGTAGTAGGCATAATATTTGTCTAGCACCATTAGTGTCACTTGAAAAGTGTTTTGAGATAAACATGTATTTCTGCTTATCTCTTAATATATAAATATCTTCTTTTCTTATCTACTTATGTGGGTGGTTGGTTCAGATTTGTGCTTGATTCATATCATTGTTCATTGTCAATTCATAGTCCAATTTTATTTATGTGTGATGCCACATTTATGTATGATAGAGGGTGACTCAAAAAAAGAGAAGATGAAGAGATGGGTTGGTTGGTTGGGTCAAGGGTGAATCTTTGCCCTCACTATTTAAATTGGAGAATAGAATGTTTTCTGCATGTAATAAACTTTAGAGATACGGGGAAAAAGAATCTGGTTGTTCATGAAGTGTATCAAGAATTTGTCAAGTGTTTTGGAAGGTTTGCATTTAAGCACATGAAACTTAGAAGGTTTTGGTTTGCATATCTAAGAAGAGAGTTTTGTGTGGCTAAGAGGGGGTTTTGGAAACTTTGTATGTTTGAAAATATGAAATTTAGAAGGTTCCAAACAAAAATTTAAAAAATGATAAGAGAAAAGCGTTTAAGGAATGTGTAAAAGTGTTTAGGAAATTTTTTGGAGAGAAGAGCAAAGATTTTTTAGGAATTTCAAAGAGAAGAAGAAGAGTTTAGGAAATTGACCCCAAGAGAAGACAAGGGAAAAATGAAGAGGAGAAGTGTTTATGCAAAAGAACCTGGAAGAGAAAGTGAGGGTTTAGGGAATTAGCATGAACCAAGAGCATAGAACTTGCTACTTAAAATTGAGGGAACATGCTAATTGTAGGAACTTGCAAAAACTTGATAAAATTTATAGGGCTGTATGGAAATTGAAACCTGCACTATCAGGCTCACAGATATTTGACCAGGCCATGCACCTAAGGTTGGTGATTCATGGGGAGGAAAAGGGAGAAAGTAGAGTAAGGAGAGAGAACAAAGACAATCAAAAGACAAATAGAGCAAAGAAAGATGAGAATAGAAGATAGAGAGAGAAAAGATAGAGAATAAAGTAGAGAACAAACCAAATATGGGAATGCATGGGTATGAGAGATGCTTTGTGGAGACAAGAAAAGGGTAACCAGAACAACTTAAGGACCTTGGTTGGTGAGATTTAACACATTGATTGATTACATGCACTATGTGAAATGGTGTTGGATGGATAGACTACAAAGTAGAGAAGCTACAAAAATAATATGAGAGAACAATTTGGAGGTTCTTGAATTAAAAATTGCACTTGGAATGGAGTATCCACAACCTCATTCTCAAATTGTGAATCCCAAAGTTGCATTGTATGATTCTTGAATAAAATTTTGAATTTAAAATTTGGGATGTCTTGTAGCCCTACACAATCATGTGAAAACCGCTATGCATGTGCAAACTCCCAAGGCTAGTTTTCACAAGCTATGCAAGCTAGCTGGTGGTTTGCCTAGGTGTAGTGGTTTGTGTGGGGTTGCGGGATGTTTCTTTCATTCCTTCACATGTCTGCATGATTAGCAATAGATTCAATCTTGAGTAGGACTTCTATATTTGAACCCATAAAACATTAGAAAAAGGTCAATTCTTTTAGTTATCCAACATAAAAGCATAACATAAGTTATTTTATTTTGTGCATCACTTTCATTTGTGTTTTGTATTGTTTGGAAAATGAAAATAGAATTTTAGGTCTCACTCACCTTGGAGTGTATAGCCATCTCCTTTGAGCATATTTGTATATCTTTACTAGTTTGAGTGTTTCAGCATAGAGTACTTTGTTAAGCACTTGCATTTGTGTTCGGTGTTGCTTGGGAAATGAAAACAAACGTTGATGTCTCAATCACATTTGGAGTGCATATGCGGTTTGAGTTTGAGCCTATTTGTATACCTTTACATGTTTGAGTGTTGGAGCATAGAGTACTCGGCACTTGCATTTATCAATTTGAGCATATTTGAGCATATATGTGTACCTGATTAATTAATCAAATACATGTGTATTGATAGGAGTGTGGCTAGGTATTCTTAGCTTATCTTTATATTGAATTAAACCCTTGAATCTCTAAATTTGGGAGTTGTGCCCCATGTTTAACATAAGAGCATTATATTTCTAAACCAATTTTATGTTATGATGTGCAAGTGTAGTTGTGTACCAAATTTGCACAAACATGGAACAAATATACTTATAGAGGGAGCATTAGAAGGAAGGAATTAGTTTTGAGTATTGAGATTATTTGAGATGCATTTTATTTCCTTGTAAGGAGCACATCCAAGACAAAGACAATACCATAGAGTTTGGTTGAAGATTGGTTTCTAGTGGGAGACCATGGTGCATAAATGTAAAAGACCTAAGAGAGAAATAGGAGAATGAAAGATCAGAATGGAAAATCATATTGGGACTCTCAAATATGAGAAACTCCAAATGCCTAGCATGAACTTTGGCTTTGGTATTTATAGGGAACACACAAGGATGTTGGGAAGCTCTTGAAGAATCTTCTTGGAAACCGCCTTCTTAGAGTGCAAGCTAAGCTAGCCAAGAAGTTTCCCAATAAGCTTTCTTCTGGAAACCATCAACTTGGTATGCACGCTAAACTAGCCAAGAAGCTTCTTTCTAAAAACAATCTACTTGGCATGCAATTTAAGCTAGTTGGAAAGCTTCCCAATAAACTTCTTCCTAGAAGCTACCTACTTGGCATACATATTACCCAATACTTTGAAAGTACCAAGAAGCTTCCTAGATGCTTCTAGAATATTCTTAGAATTCCTAGCTAATTTGGCCTTTTTGTTAACTCATTAGCTTCTACTAACTTATCTTCTAACTCCACATTGTTATATATTCCTCCACCACTAGTTGGTGATGTCTTTATCACCAAGAAATCCTCAAACTCTCTTTTAGGGCTATTGGTGCATTGTGGAGATGCAAAAGAGGCTCCCATGTGGCATCATGAAGGGGATACACTTTCTAGAGGACTTTGTACTCAATGTGTCATTGGTGGCCACTTTGGATGGTGTGACATGCAAGTTTATGATCAACTTCATATGCCTCATGATCATTGATAAAGATGGGAGGAGGAGGTTGGATATGGGTAGAAAAAGATGATGGGTTAGAAACAAAGGGTTTGAGTTTTGTAACATGGAAGATAACATGGATCTGCATATGACTAAGGAGAGCAAGTTGGTGTGCAACAAGAGAAATAATCTCAAATGGACCTATCCAATTGAAAGCAAGTTTAAGAACTTAAGTATCAAGTAGTAGAAGAAGGTTACTAGAAGAAAGTATGACCTTATCACCTAGTTGAAATTTGAGATCATGACAATTTTTATTGGCGTATTACTTTTGCCAATTTTGAGCAATGAGAAGATGCAACTTGGCTTGGTGTAGGGATTTAGATAAGATGGACAATGTAAAAGACAAAGCAGAGAAATAAGAGAATAGAAGACTTGAGTGAGAGATCACATTGGGACTCTTGAATGAAGGAAACTCCAAATACCTAGGATTTGGTATTTATCAAAAATATACAAGGCTCTTGGGAAGATTCTCAAGAATATTCCTAAAATTCATCTTCTTATAGTGCAAACTAAGCTAACCAGGAAGCTTCTTGAGAAGCTTCCTTCTAGAAGTCATCTACTTGGTATGCAAGCTATTAGAGAGTACCTAGAGAAATTTGGATGATCCTTATGAGCTTCTAAGAAGAGCCTATTGTGAGCCTTAGATGCATTCTTGTGAGAGTAGATAGATATGGTGCTATATTCCTTTCTTTATACCACCCACTCTATATTGGAGATTTCATGATGCTTTAGATTGTGCAGCCTAGGTAGTATGTAGACTACACCTTGGTATTGCATATTATACCTATTATTATTTGATACACTTATTATATTATGATGAGTTTTCATTTTTTATCCTTTGTACCAAAGAAAATTCATTGATATCTTGTTCTACATGAGTCTTGTATTCCCAAGTAGTCAAACTTCAAGTTCCAAATGTGTAATTTGGTAGTTGCAAACCCTTTTTCTTCTTAGTTAAGGTAAATATATGAGTCTTTCAAGATTTGACAAGAAGTTATACTACTGAACCTTACATATTTATACAAGTGAAGAAGAGAGCACCAAAATTTTATGCCAGTCTTGTAGCCATTAGTAGCACTCCAAAAGTAGTGGGTTCATTTTTCTAACTATAAAATAAAGGTTAGCCTATGGCATATCCACTTTAACTGCTCAAAGAATCTCTAGGCCATGAATTGAAAAGCTTATAGCTTGTTGGAGATTTGTTATGCTTGGGCAAAAGAGTTCTCACCCTAGTGTGTAAAGCTAACTTTGATTAGACACGGACATTCACCCTAAACTTGGCTATATATGGTCTTTTTTGACACCAAAAGGTATTCATACGGGTGTGATCAAGTATATATGAAGAATCAAAGGATGGACTTATACATAAGTATAAAAAATGGTGCAAACTAAAGAATTGGTGCAAAAAATGATGGCCTAAACACCACACAAACTGAGCCTCCCAAAGCCGTGCAACCTACCATTTTTGTACCAAGAAAACTACATTCCTTTGGCCAAATAGTTTACATGGCATTTGAGGCAATTTGTGTGGTATTTTGGTTTTTGTGGTGTTTGCAATTTGCATAAGCCAATGGTTTGTGCAGTTGCAGCTCGTGCTTTACTCATCAAGAAGTGAAGTTGAATTTTTTTGATAAGCTTACACAATGAAGTCAAATTGTTGCGACATGCTTATTGTCTTGTGTATTACAACTAGCTGAGTTATTGTCTTATGCACTAGTTGGACGAGTGGGATGTTTTGGAACTAGGTGAGTGCATGTCTTGTGCATTACTTAGATGAGTGAAAAAAATCAGTGTATCATATAGAACCATATCAAAAAAGAACCTAGTATACAAACCACAAACCAATATCATAATATCATTCAGAATTGAACCTTATCATTCAGAACCATATCATACAAAACCATATCACAAACTTTCAAAACTAAACCTTAAAACCATATCATAGGAACTCCATGACCAAGCACCCAAACATAGCATTCAGAACCATAAGAACTCCATGACCAATGATAGAATCAAGAACTCCATCTCTAGATTGAAAATTCATGAATTCAACAAAAGAGGTATATTAGATTATGTCAAAGTCTTGTCAAATTGTGTATCCTTGCCCAAGTCCAGTCCATATTTCTCAAGAAGAATATGATACATTGAATTGTGTTAAAGTCTCTAATACTCTCTCTTGAGAAGTTCTCAATATGAAGGCTGAGGGGATTCAAAAACCCTTGAGCTTGTCTATTATAGGAGAAGCAACCAGTCATAACATATGATCTAGTATCTTCTTGATTGAAACTTTGTCTGTCTTCTCCCAATAAATCTTGAGCTATAGTGGGACTATTTGCCTCTAAACTTTGTGAATTCTTCTTCATCCTCTTACAAGTCTCTTCATCCTCTCTTCTATTTATCAAAAATTTATGCAAAATAATGCATATATTAATCCACCTGAACAAATATTTATTTCTAGTTTTATTCTTTTTTAGATGAACTCGCAATTCACACAATGAATGCTATCTACCTTTCAAAATGCATGTGCATTGCTCTTTGAGCACACAAGTGCAAGCTATAGATTTGTTGAAGTCTATCTGATCTTGAGAGTGATGCACTCTAAAAGAAGGTACCAAATGACTCATGGGCACATAGGTAGAATCACCAATGTAACAATAAGTTAGTTGAGACTAAGGAACTAGCTAAGAGGCCAAATTAGCCAAGAGTTATAAGAATATTCTAGAAGCATCTAGGAAGCTACTTGGAACTTTCTAAGTATTGGGTAATGTGCATGCAAAATAGCAACTTATAGCAAGAAGCCTCTTGGGAAGCTTCCTGGCTAACTTAGCTTGCACACCAAGCAGGTAGCTTCTAGAAGAAAGCTTCTTGGGAAACTTCCAACTAGCTTAGCTTGCATGCCAAGTAGACGGCTTCTAGTGTGAAATTTCTTTGAGAAGCTTCTTGGTTAGCTTGGCTTGCATTCCAAGAAGATGACTTTTAGGAAGCTTCTTGAGAAACTTCTCAAGAGCCTTGTATGCTCCTTATAAAAACCAAAGCCTAAGTTTATGCTAGGCATTTGGAGTTTCACTCATTCAAGTCCCAATGTTATTTTGATTTTCCATTCTCCTATTTCTTTCCTTGGTTTTTTATATTGGTATCGGAGTAGGAATGAGGTGGATAGAATTTATAGACCACCAAATCCATTTCTACCAAATCATTGGGATTTTTGTGTCTATGAATTACCCAAGCATCATCTCACACAGTTCATCACCTCACATTTTGGGTCAATTTTTTTTAAATGCAATCACTTTGTTTGATGAACCCTTGTTACTTCTAATTGTGACTTATGGAGAACGGTAGATGTGCTACATCTATAAATTAACTTAGACAATAGTAGGTAGTTTGATAGAGTAACAACCATGGTAGCAATACCCAAAGTTATCATTGCTATACACCAATAGATCAAGCATCTTACTTGATTGTTGGAAGAACAAGACCAACAACAACAACAACAACAAGTAGAGAGAACACCATTTTGAGAAAGAGACGAGTGAATCCAATTTCCAAGACCCAAGGTATTTGACAACAATAATCTTTTGGGAGTAGTGGAGAATTTTGTATTTAACTACAATCTTATTTTGAGGCTACAAACCTTCAAGATGAATGGAAATAAATTCTCTTGGCTTCAAGCCAATTTGATGGAATGGCAAAACTATGGTGACGGTTTCAAGAGGAGCAAGTTGAATGGCAATTTGTTATGTAAATCTTGACATGGGAAGAATTCAAGAGTGCAATAACTTGTCTATTCCAAGCTATAATTATCAATTCCAAGCTATAACTCCCACATGAGCTGCACAAGATAAGTTGGCAGAGTTGAAGAAGACTGGCTCTCTAAGAAGCTATATCATGCAATTCTAAAACACCATTATGTAAATTCTAGGTATATTGGAAGGTGAAGTTTTGGATCAATTTGTGAGGGGGTTGAAGTCATAAACGTGTTGGAGGTGACTATGCAAGAGCCAAAAACACTTGGAGGAAGCCATGTAGTTGGCTAAGCGCTTTGATTCCTTGGTTGTGACAACTTGGTCTCAACCTTGACTTTCACAAAATGTACCAACACATTACACACGAGTGGATGAGCAGGCACCAATGGAGATTGATGTCATCAAATGGAGGCCACTTGGCACTAAAGATAGAGAAAGATTGTGGCAAATAGTGGTTGCTTTTATTATCACCAAATTAGACATCATATTACTGAATGTCTACTTAAGAATGGGCAACCTTGAGAAATTGTCCAAATGGAGGTTGTGGAGCAAAATAATCAAGGAAACAAGGAATCACAATAAGAGATTTTGAGCCACCTATTAGGAACTTGATTAGTTCTAATGAGATTGAAGGCTTGACCTATGCAAGTTTGTTTCACTTACAAGGTATGATATTTGATCATGGTTGTAGGATTTTGGTTTATTCAAAAGTTCAAAGAATTGCATGTCCATGCAATTAGCAAAGGAATTAAGTATTCCAATCAAGCCAATTATTGGAAGTAGACTAATGATGGCAAATGGTAGAAAGGGTTTTGCACACCGTACTTCACATCCTGTTACATTCAAGATTAGGAAGGAATATTTGGAGTGTATGAGATTTGTAGTGGCACCTCTACACTATGATGTCATTCTAGGTTTACCTTGGCTTGAACATCATAAGGTTCAATTTGATTGGACCCAATGATGAATTCAAGTACAACATCAAGGTCAAAATTATCAATTAGGTTGTCGAGTATCTTTAAGTAGTACAACTAAGAATAGTAAATCCTTAAATAGGAAGTTTGTTAGTAAAGCAGCCATAGAGCAAACTTTGGAGGAAGATAAATATATTTTTGGAGAATCTAATGAAGGCCAAAATTCTCATCAAGCAATGGCTGATCAAATAGTTCAAGAGTTTGCAAATGTGCTTTTGGATAATATGCCAAAGAGATTACACTCCAATCATGGTATGTTGTTCAAGATTGAGTTCTTGCCAAGAAGTACTCTAATGAGTAGACCAATCTATAGGTTCTCACCAAAGAAGTTAAATGAAATTTGAACAGCATTGATGGAGTTGTTGGAGAAGGATTTCATTTGACATAGTACATCTTTATAGGAAGAATTGGTACTATTTGTCCCAAAGAATAATGGAGGACTTCATTTTTGTATTGATTTTCGTGGCCTCAATAAACAAACAATAGAGAATGCATATCCTTTGCCTTGAATTGATTACTTGCCAGATCAATTGATTGATCTTTAATCAAAGCAATGTTATACCAATAGCAAGACAAGAAGGATGTTATATATGATGGACTAAGTAGATCAGATAGAGGTGTCACCAAAAGAGTACTTCTACTAATAGGACAAGAGAAAAAAACACTTTAGAGCCACTTTTGGAGGCCTATACGGATGAATTAGGCCTAAAAATGGTTCAATTTTCTCCTCAAGGAAGAATTGGTTACCCTTCCCTCCCTCTTGTTTGTATCATCAAGAGCTTTCCAATGGTACCTCACAAATGTGATTTTAAGATTCCTATATAAAGATTACCTAAAAATTCTCTTTAGTCAAAATTGGTTGACCAACCAAATAGGACAAGAACTAACACGTCATCCATGCAAGCAACTAATCTAAGGATGAAGCTTGCTGACAGGTCACCAATCCATGTATCTGATCCAAGGATGGAGCTTCCTTTGAGGGAATCCTCTTTGCTATATAATAAAGACAAGGTGCTCCTTTGGGGTATCATAGTATTGAGTGTGAAGCTTTGTGTTTCTTCTTTTGTCTTTCACTTGGAAGTTCTCCTATCTTCCAACATTACAAGCAAGCAATTTATAAAATTAATTTACATACATCCTCATCAATTGTTTAAAAGGGACAAGATCTTGATGTTGAAACAACATAGAAATAAATTTACTAGGGTAATCCACAACGGTTTGGCCCACCAAATAGCAAGGGGTATGAGCAAAGTCCCACCATCTTAAAAATATAGCACATTATTCAATGTCATCTTCATCTATATCTTTAAAATCTCTAAACCTATTCTCGATGTCAAGTCAAATGCAACCTCACTTAGCCACATTGACAAATGTGCTTACATAACCTTATTTTTTTCTCATTCATCAACTCTTGCTTTGGGCTCAATGGTGCATTTGAGGAAAATGGCCTTTATAACACCATCTTCTAAAAATCACTATATGTATTCCACAATAAAAGCTTGAAACTCCTTACTACCATGTACTCCTGCATTTAGATGCACATAGATTTTGAGCTCCTATAGCATGTACTCCTATGTAGAGTCTTAGCTCCTCTATACATTTGCAAGTGTAGATTCTTTGTACATTTTTCTTCTTTTGTGCATTTGCAAACATCTGCAAAGATCAAAGATCCACCTTCTCCACTACTAGAGAGTGTTTTTCCAAGTCCTTCTCCACTAGTAGAGAGTCTTTTTCCAAGTCATATGTACTCTCTTATGTGACATTTACTATCTAGAGTGGTTTCCCTTCTCAACACCAGTAGAGAGTAATTTTATGTGTGACTTTTACTAACATGAGACTATAGAATACCCATTTATTTTCCTTTCCCCACTCCTTTGCTAACCCCTTTGCTAATTACAAAAGCTATAAATAAACAATAGAGCCAATGATTTCTTTCTAGACTGTTTCTAATTTCTTGACCTTGTTTTTAAGGACAAAACTTTCTAAATCGTTTCTAAGGACATGGTTTTCTTTCTCTACTTTCTCTATTTCTGAGGAAAAAACTTGGCAAGTCATTTCTTAGGACAAAACCCATTGTTTTATTTTAGCTTTGATTTTCCTTGACCTCTATTCTTTCTCCTATTCTTTCCCTTGACCTTGATCATTCCTTTAGTTCCTTTGATCTCAACCTTTGTTCTTCCCTCAACCTCTACTCTAATGTTCTTTCCTTTGACCTTGATTGTTCCTTTTCTTCCTTTGATCTCAACCTTTAATCTTCCCTCAACCTCTACTCCAATGTGACTCCTAATAAACCACTAACTCACATTCAGTTTTATTTTTGTTCTTTCCTTGACCTCTACTCTGCGGTGACTCCTACTAACACACTAACCCACATGAGCTCTTATTCCTATTGAACATGGATCCCAACTAGACTGGACTCTTGCTAAGGACATGGACCAACCACATCCACATTGACCTTTTTATAGAACTCATAAGGATATGGACCAAGGAAATTAATGGCTTTCTACTCTACAAATAAAGATTAAACTCAAATTTTGAACTATTAAATTTGGAGAGTATTACCTAATTTTCAAACTTATCTCTCTTTGTCTTGCCTCATGATCTTTCTCTCTTTTCCTCATGATATTGGATCTGCTTCACAACAATACTCTCTTCAAGCCTCACTTCAAGCTTAGAGTTGCAAGAGGCAATATGCCTTAAGGAGGAAGATCTTGTCTCTGCCTCACACTACACTCTCTTCTAGCTTGGAATTGCATGAGGCAATGTTGTCATGCATATATACATCGCTACACAACATAAATTGTTGTCAACATCCTACACTATAGAAGCACAACTCACACATAAGTCATACATAGACTCTAAAGTGCCACAATAATCAGATTGTTTAAAACTCTTAAATATACTTAACTCAGATCAGTACTTGATCTATCACTCTATAAACTGTCAACAACTAGGCATTGATTATAGTCAAGCCACACCCACTCTAGCTAAGAGAATCCAGGTGAGGCTCACCGGCCTCTGTCCACCATAGCCAAGAACTCAAAGGCTCAACATCAAGGAAGTGAACTCTCTAGAGCTGCACTTTGAAAGTATACCCCTGGACTCAAGCTAGGTCTAAAACCCTAACGGTCCCGCTAATGGCACACTTGATGGTGCAAAGGGTGCAAAGTGACAGTGGGTCCCACTATGAAGTCAATACCCCAAACACAAAATTTGACCATGAGGAAAGTAGTCTTTGAGAAACGGTTGAAATAACTCTATCTACTATCATTGGAACTCCAGTGTCCAAGCAATTTAGATGCAACACTAAAAATCGCATGATAGCTATCGTGCGTATATACATCACTACACAACATACATTGTTGTTAACATCATACACTATAGAAGCACAACTCACACATAAGTCATACATAGACTTTAAAGTGCCACAATTGCCCCCTAGCTGGCGGTAAGGTCCCTCTAACTCCAAATAGCCATCTACTCCAAGTATATGGTATACCCTATGATGGGCAAAGATCAGGAGGCCGAGTGCTATGAAGCCCAATCATTAGTCACCTGTCTGCAATCTATACCATATAAAGAATGAACTAGCTATAGATAAAGTACATCTAGGACATAACCACTGTCTCTGAGGAACCACCATGAGGAGAGGAATCATACATACCATATGCCATCCTCTCAAACAGCTATCACACACTAACATAGTAGCAGTTCTACCAGAAGAGCCACATAACATACACCTCAAGCCTGCACGTACAAGTGCCAAACTTGGGTCCATAGTACCATCAATGTTTGGGAGGTGGCATGGTGCACAATTGTGCATAGGATCCTTCCAAACAACACCATCACGTCCTTCTAACACAAGGACTCCAGATGGTAAAACCTCACACACTCTCAAGATAGTACGGCTTGTCAAAACATCAAGTGTCATCGGTGTTGTCTGATGTAGATATACATAGTCACTTGGATAAAATTGATGAATCAAGGGTCTATAACCTCCTCCTTGAATGGTAGCATAGCGTAAAGTATCTCTATATTGAGCAATCGCCAAGTTATCAAAGGCCATCGGCATCACAATCTTTGCAAGATCTCTACTTGTTGAGAACATGCGCTCACCCATACAGTTGGATCATCCAAGTCCAAGACTACAATAGCATCTTGACAAATGGTTGCAGGTAAATTTGGATATCATCCATAGAGTAGAAAGTACGGATAGAAGGATGCTAGGGAGACTTGCCGGCTGAACCGATAGCCTATGGCCAACCAAGGTAATTGGAGATCACAATCTCCCAAGTGGCCTCTTTGCAAACCATACTTTTGCAATCCTCTCTTCACTGTCTAAACCACTTTCTCTGCTAAGCCATCTGCCTTAAGGTGATCTTGGGAGGTAGTACGGTGATCAATCAAAGCCTTGTCACACAAGACCTGAAACTCCACCAAGAACTCTATACCATGATTAGTCAAAACCTCAACTGGTGTGCCAAAATGACTCGATCCATGAACGAGTAAGCTGTCCCTTCACTAGACTTGTCAGGAAGTGCCACCAACTCAATCCACTTAGAGAAGTGCTCCACCATCACCAAGACATATTGATGATCCTCACAATGAGCGGTAAAGGTCCAACAAAGCCCAAACTCCAACGGTAATCCAATCCCATGATAGGTAAGGGGTGTAACTATGGTGTAAGAGCATTGAATGATGCTCCAACTCAATCACAAACCACATATCTGGCAATAAACTGTTGTACCTTGGTCTGCATACTGTGTCACCAATAATGACTCTAGAGTAAGCTATATGTACACTTTACTCCAAATGTCCTAGCTCCTCATGAGCATGATGGACCAATTGTAGTCTCTAAGATGGAAGTGGTACTACTCACATTCTACCATCCTCCCATACATGCAAAAGGTGTCTGCCCTCCAATCTGAACCGTCTGGCTTGCTGAAGAACATAGTCTCTCTCCTTGGCCCCAATTGTGCCACCCACAACACCAATGCAACAATAGTCCATCACTAAGACATCATCATGAATGTCTTGCTGAATTGTATCAATATCTTCACTCTTTGGATCTATGACCTCAATAACTCCTCTTGTATGTGCTGAGAGATATATCACCAAAGCCTCAGAAAATATACACAGAAAGACCAATGCATGCCAACCTAGCACCATCTCCTCATTTGTCTCACCATGCCAACGTGCTCTGGTCTGATCCTGCTGGCTAGGACATGGGTTTCTACTCAACCCATCTGCATCACACTTCACCACTCTAGGTCTATGAACAACCGTGAAATCATACTCCTGTAAAATCAGAACCCATCATGCAAGCTTCCCTTAAAGCTTGTTGGACTGCATCAACCACTTCAGTGGCTGATGATTAGTGATGAGAGTGAAGAGGTTACCAAATAGGTAACATTGGAAATGTGCTACTGCCCAAATTGTTGCCAAGCACTCTCCCTCATATGAACTATACTTTGCCTCCGCTGAATTGTTGGAGCAACTAGCATAGGCCACCATAAACTCCTTCCCCTCATCACATGTTGGGTGAGCACCACTCCAAGCCCCAACATACTCCAATCAGTATGAACCTGAAATGGTTGTCCTTTGATCGGTCTCCTCAAAATAGGAGTAGATATCAACCTCTTCCTTGAGCTCTACAAAAGCCCTCTCTTGCTCATCCCCCCAACACCACTCTTGTGTAAGCTTGGTCAGCTTCGTCAAGGCCTTGGCAATGGCACTAAATCCTCTAACATAGCAGCAATAGAAGCTTGCCAACCCAAGGAATGCTTGCACTTTGCTCACATCCTTAGGCCAAGGAATACGTGCAATAGCTTCCACCTTGGTCTGCTGAACACCAAGTCCTCCGGGGTAGATAGTGTGACCCAAATACTCAACCTGCTCGTGGAATAACCTACACTTCCTAAGATGTAATTTGAGTCCATGAGATCTCATCCTCTCAAACACCTCCAACAACTATCTCTCATGCTCCTCCATAGTAGTGCTATAGACCAAAATGTTATCAATATGCACCAAGCAAAATCCAATCTAGCTGATCTTGTCCATGACCCTCAGGAACTCAGCAAGAGCGTTCTTTAACCCAAATGGTAAGAACCTCCATTGATATAACACATCTTTGCCGTGAGGATCAATAGCCTAGAATGATGTCTTGGACTTATCCTCCTCCCTGATAGGCAACTGATGATATCCAAGCTAATGAAGACCTTTGCATGCCCAATTGCATCAAAAATCTCCTTTGGTGTAGGCATGGCATACCGATCAACCCTGGTCTATCGGTTGATAGGACGGTATTCTCCACACATCCGCCTATCTGTGTAGTTTCCATGCATATCCTTCTTGGCTGGCATCATTATTGTTGATGCATACTCTCCATGTGAAATCTCTACTAAACCAGCCTCAAAAAGGTCACTACTCCGGCTCTGAATCAATGTCCTTTCTATATCACTATATTGATAAGGACATTAGAAAACAAGTGTATTGCTATTCAGCTCAATCCGTATACCATGTCCCTTCAGAGCACCCAAATCCTTCATACTGAAGGTAAAACAACTTGTGTGGCTCCTCAAAAACCTCCAACCTCCGTCTTTCCTTTCTAGTAAGCTTGGGTCCAAGATCTGGCTCCCAAGTATCCTCTGTAACCGTTGTAGGAGTGGAAGACGTAGTGACTAGTTGCTACACTGGGCCCTTGGGAGCAATAGTGTCATGCCCCGACCACTAGAGGTCACAACCTCTGTGTGAAAAACTCCCTCCACTCTAGATGCAAGCTCCACATGTCCTCTAGCCGCATCCTCAGTGGACCAAGGGTGTAATCCAGGTAGCCCATACTCACCTAGATGGACTCCAAGTAGACCACTCTCCCTAGTAGCTACTAGTTGTGTCCCAAGAATACCATGTCCACTTGGTCCATTGCCCCCAGCATGTGCTTGAATCATCCCGATTGGCATAGGGCTCACAAGTGTCCAAATGGTGATGCCTATCAAGCTCAACTCACGTTGCTCTGCCAAGCCAAGCCTCATAATCCAAGTCAAAAAATTCAGGTCCATAGCCTGACCTAACACCTAACACCTAACCACTCAATGCCTCTGACACTACTAGAACAGCAGTAATACCAATGCAAAAACCCATCACCCGCTCTCTCTCATCGGCATTGAGCTCCACCAACTGCTATAACTGTGAGTCCCAAACAAGTCCAGGTCCTCCCTCTCAAAAAGCATGAGAGCCTAGGAAACTCATGAGTGTGAGAAATGTGGCTCTAGGTTGTCCAACTAGGTTCACCACTGCCATGGGTGACCTATCAGCCACTACCACTATCTGAGACTGACGCCCAACATCCAAGATGTCATCAACAAGGATGTGGTCAATTCGTTGAATCCCATCATATGCACACTTTAAAACCTCTCTGGCTAAGAGGTTCATCCACCAAAGATAAAGACAATGAGCCCATGATCCCACTTTGGTTGCATCTAACTATACAGCAGGTCCTATCCAAGAATGGACCTGATGTGTACTTGCCACCACTCTAGTGCAAGAATCACCCATCAAAGGAACGTTCTCCAAAAGGTAAGTTGGAGAAACAGACTCATGAACCTAGAGATGTCATAGTATTTGTAACAACTCCCAAAACACACCAGAATGAGTATCTTGAAGACCCAAAGCTCAGCCAGCATGTGTATATCCTTGACATGGTCATCCACAAATCACCAAGTGAATAGACCCATGTCCCTCCAGATCATGTGCCCCAAGTAAGGAAATGTTTGATGGTAGGTGGTAGGGCCTTTTGATAGCCTTTGACTGCTGACATTGGTAATAACTCTGAATACCGATAGGCCAAGTGTCTCACATGATATAGAGAGACTCACCTAGCAGTCTCATCTCTCTCTACATACAAGTACCTCTGTACTTGTATACCCGCCTATAATATTGCAGCTAGTCTGGTGCTAATCCCACCGAACAACTCCAATAGACATATCTCCTCTACTTGATACTGCCAAGCACTGAGTGTGGTATCCAGAGGTGTCAAAGTAATCAACTCCGGAGGCTCATCCTCACACTCATCTCTTGATGGTACAAAGGCTCCACTCCAAGCCTGTTGCACCAACTGATCTGCATGTTGTTGCAATGCCTCCTCTGAACTCCACAATGGAACATCCAAGGTGGATGGAACAATCCCACTCGTACTCCAAATCCAAGTGATATCCTCTGGTACTAGAGTATCCTCTACATGGGCGTTCCCCTCCAACAACTCACCAGGCCAAGTAACTGCACCATTGAAAGCTAAAACTGATGGTGCCATAGTCCCAAACTATAGTGAGCCAAGATTGCCACAACTAAAGCGTACAAGTAGGCAACATACCCGTCCCTCACCAGACTGCCAACTTGGTCTATAAGAGGTTGTCTCCTCCCAATAGTCATTGCTGAAACCCATGGGGTATAACACTGCTCCCCCAACTAGCACATCCTATGACTCAACTATTGTTGCAATAGCTTGAGCTCTCACCACCAAGCTATCAATCAGATGACCAGGCTGAACCTAGACAACAATCTCCCCATGTGTGATGTACTTTGTCAAACCACCACCTAGAGATGTTTGGATTTGAAATGGACACCTCTCCACATCGGTCTGCCATAACTCCAGACCGACTACTGTAGCCTTCCCCAACATAAGGGGTTGCGCACCAGAGTCTAACAAGACTTCCTGTGGTATATATACCTTCCTTGAAGGTCACACCAAGCGGAAAATCCCCCTTGGGTTATCCAATATGAGAGCACCAGGTGTGAACCACGCTCTCTCAAAGGCCGGTCTAGCTAGCAACTCCTCTAGTCTAGCCATTATTGCCTACCATAAACCACTGGTTGCTGAATGGATCTCATGCTCCTCAACCAAGTCAGCTCCTCTACCAACCACCTCTACTCTAGTAGTAGGAACCGCATCATCCCTACTCTCATAAAGCATGGCAGCCAACCAAAACATTGGGATTGGATCAACTCCCAATGTAAACATGTCATTGGCTGAAAAAAAAGGGCACCACATAATCAGCTAAGCCACCCCCAACATCGTGCTAGACTCAATCTATGTAGTAGCAAGTGGCTGACTAGCAAGTAGTCAATCATGCACTCCATCACCACCTACCACACCTGTATTGGGACGTTTAGGAGCCATGGATGTCATCTGCAATGCCTCAGATAGTGTGAAAGACTGGGGAAGTTTGACTTGTCTCCCAATCTCTCCTCTTTGTGAGTCCAACTCCATTGATGCTCCTCTAGGCTCTGGAGCACGTACTGCACTCCTAGTCATTTTTGTAGATGCATCTACCTGAGCTACTATGCACATGAAGTCCAAACCATCTCTATCACCAGCATATGAGGTGGAAGCCCAATGGTACCTTATGTGATTCTGAGATTCCTACAAGAAGATTCCCTAAAAGATTCCCTCCGGTCAAAGCTTGTTTGACCAACCAGATAGGACCTAGACCAGACATGTCACCCATCCAAGTAAGTAATCCAAGGATGGAGCTTGCTTACATGTCACCTATCTGTGTCCCTAATCCTATGGTGGAGCTTCCTTGGAGGAGATCCTCTTTGTCTATATAATAAAGAGAAGGTGCTCCTTTGGGGCATCGAATGTTTGAGTGTGCAATTTGTATTTTCTCTCTTCTTTTGTCCTTGGAGTATTACAGCACCGGTCACTAGTTTGACCAAATCTGTGGCAATGCTCACACAGCCTTTGTGCTGGATGTGATGCACCCAAGGTATCAAGTCCACTACTCTAAGTACACTCTCTCTGATGGTGAGGTCCAACAAGCAATACCACTACTCACTGGTTGTTGCTGACCCAAAAATGAATGTAAGGGTCTAACTCCACTAGGCCCTCCACTCGCTCCATAGTATCTAGGCTATCCACCCTATCCTTGAAAACCAACTAGGCGTGGTGCACTCTATTGCACTCTAGAAGAAGTAACAATTGTGGATGAGGTCTCCCTACCAAATCTAGATGTCACCACTCTCTCCTCCACCATGCTGAGCTCAATACGCTTAACCAAACCAAAGACTATTGCCAAAGTAGGCAAAGTAGCCTGTAATAACGTAACCTCACAAAATCTATGTTGCAACTCTCTATCCAGTATTTCATACCAAAACTCCATTGCCTAGGCCTTAGTAACTCCTTGAGTGAAACTGATCAGCCGTCTCATGCAAGTGTATACCTTGTGTAAGCTCTTTCCAACCTTCCACTGGAACTCCTACAAGCTCCTCAGCTTGTCAGTCCGCACTCCCTGGTAGTTCTGCCTCAACATAGGAAGAACTCCACCATGGGGTTAAACCCCTATACCACACCACCTCTTGCAGCGGTCCCTCCACTCATGGTAACACTATCTCTAGCTAGTGCACCTCCACTAGTTCCACCAACACTACTCGAGCTAGAACTTGTAGGTACAACCGATCTACTCCTGGCCACCAAACCTAAAGTGATAGAGATATAGTTTGGAGACCAATATTGTCTCCATAACTCAATCTCCTCCAAATGAGCTCTCCTGAACTCATGGTAGTCATCCATTGGCGGACCCTACAAATGCTGAAACAACCCCTTCCATGCCATGAAGGGTGTGAACAAAGTTGGGTTCCACATTTGCTACAAATCACACCAACTATTGAACTCCAAGATGAAGTCATCCAACTCAATGATACCCATTGTACCAGAGTAACACCTAGGGCATCCAAAGGCCCTAGGCGTTACTCTATATAAATATAAATGAGTATAAATCTTGTCCATGTCCCACAACAATGGTGCGGACACACCAAGTACACTCTCAATTAAATCAGCTCTTGTGTCAAACTCCAACTTAGAGTCAATCTCCTCCCTCACTGGGACCTGAGATATAGGCTGATACCAAGTGCCACTCTGAGTAAACCCACTACGTATTGCAGGGCTAACTCCTCTAGAATCCCCAATGAAATCCATCGTGACAAAGTAACCATAATTGCAATTACAAACCGGAACCACCAACTGCAACCACAAGTCGTAACCACAAGTACCCTACCAAGTGCCAATACCAACTAAGCACCACCCACTAATGTAACTCTAACCAAGATAACTACACTAGAGGAAAGGGCAACCTGTAACCTACCATCATAACACGCACTCTCACGGTCTGCAAATCATCACTTCGTGCCTCACCGGAGAGAAACAAAGATAGTCTGACTTGTCATCACTAGCCTCACTACCGAGAGCACACCAGAGCACCAACGCTCAAAAGTCAAGGCACCTCACACAAACGTGGTGCACAAACAAGAAGTAGAGAATGGAGGGGGTCCAATCACAAGAAATCTAAGCAAAAACCCTCCATCTCATAAAACAACACAGGATTGACTTTGCCACCATTTGGCATTTGACATAAGAGAAGTTTGTATCTAAGTCCTAAGCTGCCAGGATCACTAAGAATGGGATCAAACTGCCTCTCCTAGCCAAAGCTACAAATGTATAGATAATAGTCGCACAGTCACTAGGACAGCAAGTGAGGGTGGACCAATTGGCAAGGGTACCAGTCTACAAACAAGAGATCTAGGGGTCAAACCTTGTTGAACACAATCTAGTAGTATGGACAGATTTTGCCAACCACTGACCAAGATCTACTCTAAACTAGCTAGTCTCATGCTTGTTGGCCCTTCTAGGCCTTCATAGCCTCTCATAGCCCTATGCCTCAAAGCCTCTAAAAGCCAAATGAGGCCTTTTTTCTTGCCTTTTCAAACCTCTTCCAAAATCTGGCGAAACTTCTCCAAACTTGCAAAAGTCCTCCAAATTGGCAAAAGTCCTCCAAATCTGGCCAAAATTTGACATAAACCCTAAATTTGGCTCACCGCCAAATCCCCTACTAACTCTTCACTCAAGCCAAATTGAAAACATAGGTTTCTCCAAATCACAAATTCACAAGAATAGCTTCCCAACTCCACCTTTATTTTTGCTTTCTGTGCCCAACTCGCAACAAATTGGTCTTGCCTTCGCCTCTTGAGCTCAAAATCACAACCACTACTCAGAAATTGCTTCTTTTGTGCTCTAAAATTGGCCAATGCTTCTGCACACCATCTGCCTTACTGCCAAATCTACATCAATTGAATGAGCTTCTACACACTAGGGAAAAACTGAACTTCAATCGAGCTACCAATGATCCACCGAGCTTGGAGATACCACCAACACTCAAAGTTCCTACACCCGATTACCCCCTAACTTCACTTCTTTGATGTAATCAGATTGTTTACAACTCTCAAATATACTCAACTCATATCAATACTTGATCTGTCACTCTATAAATTGCCAACAATTGGGCACTAATTATAGTCAAGCCATACCCACTCTAACTAAGAGAATCCAGGTGATGCTCGTCGGCCTCTGTCCACCATAGCCAGGAACTCAAAGGCTCAACATCAAAGAAGTGAGCTCTCTAGAGTTGCACTTCAAAAGTATACCCTTGGACTCGAGCTAGGTCTGAAACCCTAACGGTCCCACTGATAGCACATTGGGCGGTGCAAACGGTGCAAAGTGACGATGGGTCCTACCATGAAGTCAGTACCCCGCACACAAAATCTGACCGTCAGAAAGTAGTCTCTGAGAAAGTGCTGAAATAACTCTAACTACTATCATTGGAACTCCAGTGGCCGAGCAATCTAGATGTGACACTACAAATGGCGTGATAATGTCTTACAATCTCTACCTCATGCAACACTTTCTTCCATCTTGGACCATGACTTGTCATCTTTCTCTTTTGGTTTAGTTTAATTTGGATTTTCCTCCTTAGTAATCGGATCTATTTACCACCTTTGTATCGATCCCATCTACTCAAGTATCTTTGTACTCATGTAATATCAATAGCTAGATATATTATCTAGAGGTGAAAATTGACTTGGTAATATCTAGAAGAATGTTAGGTATGATGGGCTTTAGGTAGATCAGATAGAGATGTCATAGAAAGAGCACTTCTACTAATAGAGTAGGAGCCAAAAACAACTTGAAAATATAATACCAATAGCTAGACATATGATTTATAGGTGAAAATTAGATTGGTAACATTTGAGAGGATGTTATAGATAATAGACTAAGTAGATCAAATAGAGGTATCACCAAGAGAGTACTTCTACTAATAGGGCACGAGTCGAGAATAGCCTGAAAACTTCAATCAATTTTGGAGGCCTAAACGGATGAATTAGGCTTTGAAAATGTACCCCCCCCCCTAAAACCAAAGGGAAGGCTGACATTCCCTCTCTACAAGTTTGTCTCATTGAGAGCTTTCCAACGGTACCTCACCCATGTAATTTTGGAGATTCTTATATGAAGATTCTCCAAGATTCTCTTTGGTCAAAGATGGTTTGACCAACCAAATAGGATTAGAACCAACATGTCACCCATGCATGCAACTAATCTAAGGGAAGAGCTCATTGAAAGGTGACCAATCCAAGGGTGGAGCTTCCTTTAGGGGAGTCCACTCTGCTATATAATCCAGTCAAGGTGCTCCTTTGGGGCATCAGAGGTTGAGTGTGAAATTGTGTGCTTCTTCTTTTGTGTTTTTTTCTTCAGGTCTCCTATCCCCGGAAGATTACAACTCACTACTCATCTCTAATCTACACATTCTACTCCAATTGAATCTCTTTGCATCACTAGCTCTTTTGTTCCTTGCATGCTACATCGGGAGATATGAGACATGAAGACATGAAGACATGGGATATGCACTTCCCACTCCAAATCATTTCATTTCTAATAGCATTCATTTCTCTAATTGGAATCCTCTTGAAGCTACTAGTCCTCTTAGTTCTCCTGACACAACTAGCCGCTCTTGATCCTCAAGTTCGCTCGTTCTAACTCAAAATTCAAAATTATCAAATGTGAGAGGATTCATGTCTCATCCCTATCTCTTTTTGACTCCAAACTCCTTTCTTCTGGCTATGTCATCAAAGTCCCCACTACAGGTCACCATACGACACAACCCACCTCCGTCAACAATTAATAGCTGAGTGAAAATGATTAATAGGAAAAATTAATAGCTGAGTGAAAATGATTAATAGGAACAATTAATAGCGGAGTGAAAATGATTAAGAAGAATGTGACCATGGGATGGGATTCTACCATAAAACTCCATGAGTCAACTTTTGGATCTCACTCAAATAATTTATGGCGATGGAGCTTCTCCTGTACTAATCTCCAGTACACTTCATACGATACCATGAAATAAATTTGCAAATTTATCGTTCTTATTCTTTTAGGAGGTGAAAGAGCTATTCTTGAAACGCTCCAGTAAAGCACCACCGGAGCACACGTGAAATATACAAGAATGGTCAAGTACAACCGAAAACATAGGATAATATAGATAAACTAGGATAAGATAGTGGTGTGGAATATACGTAACCGCAATGGAGTCGGTGGATAGCGGGTTCTGGATATTGCTCGAACTCGTACGTGCATGCTTGATGATTCTCACAAACGACATAAGCTTACAATTGGACTTCCTTAAGGATCGGCTACAATAGAAGAGGGCGAACTGAACTTTGCAGTCTCTGAGTGTATGGAGTCGCGCAAAGTCCTAATACCTTTTTTTATCTCTCTTGTCCGGCTTGATGGGTCTTTTCATCCTTCGTTTTTCCTACGCGTCCGCCTTCAGACATTCAAAGAGATACATCCATCCATCTTTTGTTTCACCTTTGTATTGCTTGATGGGGTCTTACCATTCTCCGTGTTTTTATGCAATCGTTTTTTGGTTTTTTTGGTTGGTTTTTTTTTTTACGATAGGGCAGATTTTCCGTATAAACTCTATTGGGGCTTAGCCTTGTGTTTTTTTTTTTCTTTCCCTTGTCCGGCTTGATGGGTCTTCCCTTTCTTCGTTTTTCTGACGTGGTCCCTTTTTCTTCTTTTCCGTTTTCATAGATTATATATGTATACTATATAATTTAAAATTTTCATTGTTTTGGTATTCTATATAAATACTATCGTGTTTCGTGCTTCAATGGTTACGATTTCCAATTTTCTATACTTAATTGGTAGAATACCTAAAAAAGGAGTTTTGTCTGTCTGAATAATGAGACTTGATTTGCAAAAGGGCTAATGCAATTTGTATATACAGACACCGAGATAGATTCACGTTGATCGATCTTTACAGCTGACAGTCATACGAAACAGGTATCAATGATCATGCTAATATAAATTCAAATCTTTTCAGATAACACATTCGCCATGATATTTTATGTTTCTGATATCATTGATGAACAAGCTGACCTGGCGTATATTGACTTATTTTTTATTCAATAAAAAAATTTCTTAAAATATCTTAATTTCTTAAACTTTCTTAAAATTTCTGAAAATTTCTTAATTTATTTTAGTTTATTTTTCAAAAATATTCTCTAAGTTCTTTTCAATCCTTGAGTACCTCATTGATTTATTAAATTTTCATAACTAACAAAGTTAGGTGCCTTGTCTATTACTATGTTTTCATACGTAGGAATACCACTTGATTTTTAAGCAAATGCTATTTAATTTTTATCTTTTTAAGCGGTGGAGGCCTACTTACTAGCCTTAATAGGAGTAGTTTTCATACGTAGACATACCACTCGATTTTTAAGCAAATTCTAATTATCTTTTACCATTTTAAGCGGTGGGGGCCTACTTACTAGCCTTAATAATATATTTTGATACACCTAAACATCCAACCCGGTCTACTTGAAAGCAAAGAATAAATATTACAAGCTTGTCAAATCATCGAGAGCTTCTTCGGCTGAAATAATACGAGTGAAACAGGATAGGTTGAAAAGCAAAAGGGTGAGATGAAAAGGAAGATAGGACGATCTCATAATGTTATATATGGATAAAATAAAGATAATACCAATAAAAACTGAATTTTAATATTTAAAATATCTAAATTATATTATCTATAAACGACGGAAACATCCACAAATAAATATCATGTAGTGTGATTCCTCTTTTGAATTACGACAATCGACCATCGTTCTTTTGAAAGAGCAATGGACGCACGTTACACATGTTAGACGGTGACACACATCTTTCTTTCCTTCTATGGAGACACTTTACAAATGTTAGATGTAGACACACGCTGTTGATATGTTAGAATCAGTTACGCGATTCAAACAGGCTCTAAAGCGATGCGTTATGGTTAGAAGCGGGACAATTGGATGATGGGGCGACGCGTCCAAAAGGCCGCAACCGTCAAAACAAGAGATCTCCACCTTCCTCCGAGAAAGCTTAGAACTCTTGCTTCAGGCCGAAATGACGCGTATTACAGGCACCCCGCACCTTCGCCGAGGCCACGTGCACTGTCCTGACAAGAAGAAAAGAGACACGCGTAGACACATGATGAACAACTATCTTATAAAAAATAAAAAGTATCTTCCTTTAAAATATAACACAACAACTATCTTATAAAAAATAAAAAGTATCTTTTTTTTAAATATGACACCACTAGATTTCAATCCAGCTTATATTATATTTCTTTTTTTAAATAATTAATTTCTTGTTGCATTAAAATAATTGGTTGCACTTTGTTCACTGAACTTATAAAATAACTCATAGAAATTATATCTAGGTAATTTTTTCAAATTTTTATTGAATAAATTTACTTTTAATTCTCTATAATAAAATTTTATTTTAAGTAAATTAATATTAGTGAAATAAAAAATAATTGAAATTTTATAATTTTTATATCATAATAATGATTTAAGACTTTGTAATTGAGAAAATTAAAGGTAAAACTAAAGGATCTTCCATTGTCGATGACCAAGGTAATATTTTAATGTGATTATTATGGTTTGAATGTATTATATGACCCTGCCTTATAGAGATAATTGATTCAAACTCTATACTTGGAGTAAGAGTTATAAACTTCCAATATCTGAGAAGTGAATCCGCTAGGTAAGGATATGCTCATTCAAGAAACATTCAGTTGATTCAAATTCATGAAAAGTTCATTTGAAAAAAATTCCATTTGTGGAGTAAGAGTAGTAAAATTTAATGTCCAAAGTTATAGGAATAGGTTGTGTAAGACATGGGTTAGTTTTGTATCCAATGCAATTGATGAATATGTATGCTGGATCAACTCATAAGAAGATGGTGAAAATATACATATATTGTTTGCGTTTAGAATTAAAAAGGTGTAGAATTGAATGTAAAACAAATTTCATTATCTACTGAAGCTTAACAATTTTATATTCAATACCAAGATAGAACTATAAAACGTTTGAAGAACCCCTATAGTAACAAATGAGTATAATCTAGAAGTCCGAGAAGATTTTATATTCTCGAAAGAGAAAAGACTTTACAACATTTGAAGAAGACCAATATAAGTATCATATTTTCTATAAGGTAAAACTATACAATGGTCTATGGAACACTTGAGGTAATAGATGTAACCTAGAAATCAGAAAAATCAGAAAAAGGAATATATCAAAGGAAACAGTTATATATATATAATTTATTTTACACCATAAAAAAGAGCTATAAATACAATAATTGCAATCCATTATTGGTAGTAATATAGCAATAAACCGAGTTATGAGTACCATAGTTGCAATCTATTAGTAATAAAATATAACAATTAGGTAATTTCAACTTATATTTTAATAGATTGTATAGTTAAAAATAGTTTTTATATATATATATATTATAACACTATAAAATAAATAAGAGCTATGAATACCATAGTTGCAATCTATTGTTGTGAATAGTGTAATAATAAGGTGAGTTATGAGTACCATAGTTGCAATCTAATCTTAATAATATAGCAATTAGTTGATTGAGAGATTTCAACTTATATTGCAAATGAATTACACACTTTGAAGTATTTTTGACGTAAATAGATTAACCAAAGCTACAAACTCTGAATACACCAATTCATTCTTTATGATAATATTTTATCATTGCTTGATATATAGCCTATCAACTAATTAGTTGTTACTTAGGAATCACCAAATGATATATGTTACATGTGGAACAAGTCCAAGGAAATTGCAAATTTAGCAAAGTGAACTTAAAGCTCATCTTATAGTCGCTTTCATAGTAGACACAAAATACATGAATGGGAAGGGTTGCATTGGATGGATGGCTTTGCACTAACTAGTTATGTTGTTTGAGCTTTTATCCATTATTTGATCAACTTACTACCATGGATTTCTATGCCATAGGTGGTGATTTTTTTTGTTAACATATTTACTATCTCTTATCTAGCTAGCACGGCTACGGCCGCCTCTCACTCTTGAGATAATTGGGTTCCAATTTTAGGGCACAACTTTGCTATAAAGCATGCAATGCTCCAATTCAAATCAACCCATCAGACTATCTTGTCCATCTTCATCTCCATTTGGCCCTCTCCCTAATATGGTATTAGAGCATCATAAGTCCAAGGCAACCTCGCAGAAAAGAACTAAAGTTGCACTAAATAACCTTGCACTTAAGAGCAAAAGATCTAGAGAAGATTGATGCATTGAAGAGCTAGAGCAGCAAAGAAGATCCACGCACTAAACAGCAAGAGTTGCATAGAAGAACCACTCACCGAAGGGTCAAATTTGCACTAGACTAGACAATGGCAACGTCATATACCAGTTAATCATGCTACAATTGTGATTTTCCTAAGTTCACAAGCCATTTCTTCCATGCATGGAAAAACAAATTGAATTGGTACTCAAAATGGAGAAACTTACCAATTTGATCATTGGCATTGAAGAACAACTAATAAGTCCACCTCTAAGTCCAAGTAAAAACCATACACCCTCTTCTTGCCTTAGGCTCAAGCAACAAAGTTGCATGGATGATAAAAATGACTATGCATATACTATTCTAAACAACTCAAATAAAGATAATCACTTAAGAATTATCAATGGGATCCAAAATACATCTACTTCTTAAGCAAAACTCAATAGTATATATGCTTCAATACATAGAGATGTTTGACACATTTGAGATGCTTTGCATATGTTGAGAATGAAGAATGGAGAAAATGGTGCAAAACACATCAACTTCCATTAGATTTTGGATTAATCAAATGCAATTGATAAACCAATATCTAAAGGAGAGGCATATACTAGCCTTCTTCAAAGTCTTCTAATGCTTATAGCACATTTGTTAGATCCATGTGATCCCAAACACAATTGTTGACCGAAATCATGATCGCTAATCTTCTTTTGGAGGAGGTGTATGTTAGAGAAGAAGAGACAACAAAAAATGTGTCTACATTGTACATGAATCAAAGACCTCTACAAAGATTGGGCCAGTTGGGAAGAAGGAAGAACTACAGACCGATTTCAAAAGAAGGCTCAACTTCCAAACCCTTCTTTTCAAAGAAACAACAGTATTGCATCTCCTACAAGAAAAGAGTCCATTTTGCACAAGATTGCAAGAAATGACTCTCAGATAACAAGTTGAAAGAGTCTTCAAGAACAACTCAATGACTATTTTTCACAATGATAGCATTAGCCTCTACACAAATTGATGACGATAGGTATGTTGATACCAATGCTACCCAACATATATGTCATACAACATCCAAACTTTTGTTAAATACAAACCATTGTTAGTGAACTAAAGTATTTACTTGGGAGACAACAATCAATGCTCCATCAAAGGTGTTTGCAAAGTTCAAATCATTTGAATAATGGACAAACGACAATCCTCACATATGTTCTTTATGTTCCTACTTTGAAGAAAAATCTATTCTTGGTGTACAAAATATAAAAATAAAGTGGTAGCTTTTTCATACATTTCAATGCATGTGTGATGAAAAATGTAGGAGTAGACAATCATAATTGAAGTGATATGTAGCAATCGCTTGTTCAAGCCTAGCAATTAATCAAAATATGGCATCCTTGAGCATGAGGACACTTTGAGAGCATTGATCTCTAGAGCATCAATCTATATTGTTCTTTCAAGAGACTCTCAATCAATCTCTACTCATAAAGACTCTTAAGCATTGTTCATACAGATGAAACTTGGACATATCTGCTTGTCTTGGATGCAACAACTACAAGAAAACTCCTACATACTTTGACTTCCTCCATGTTCTTTGAAGTTTATATTTTTGTTCAGCATGTGCTCAGGCAAAGTCTTCATGAAAATCATTTCCCAAGAACAATGTCATATGTGCCAAAGATCTACTTGATATGATCCATATAGATATGTGGGGTCCATTGAGAACTAATTCTTTCTTTCCACATAACATTTCCTTTCATTCATCAATGATCATTCAAGATACACCTACCTCTATTTGATCACAAGAAAATCTATAGCATTTGCCAAGTTCAAGGAGTATAAAGCACTCATCAAGAACTAGCTTGGAAAGAAAATCAAAATTCTTTGATCCAACAATGCATTGGAGTACAAATCTGGTGACAAATTTGCAACACACTTTACCCACCATGGGAGTCATCAATAGTCACAAATCCAAAAAAATTGGAATAGAATAGCATAGTAGAGCAAAGAAGAGAACTCTTCTTGAATGCATTGTAGCAATGTAGACACATGTTGGTCTCCGTCATGGCTATTGACGCAAAGCAATTCATATCACCACCTATTTGAAAAATTGTTCTCCTTCTTGAGCTATTCCAAATTGCACTACTCATTACTCTTGTGGTATAGAATAGACTTTGATCTCTCTTGTTTGCATGTTTTTGGAAGTACCACATTTGCTTAGATCAAGAATCTCATTGTGGTAAACTTGATCCAAAAAGCATTGATTGTATTTTCCTAGGCTATTCCATGACAACCAAAGGGTATTAATTGCAAAAGAAAGACAAAAAAAATTTATAGAGAGTAAATCTACCACCTTTACTCCCCTTCTTCCTCTCTAGCCTCAACAACTAACATTTTACCATCGTCCTCTATCCTTGTTGATTCCCTATATAGATGCCTCTCCCTTAATCAAACAAATATATACATGTTAAGTCTTTGCATCCACGGTCATCATCAACTATAGCTAGTGCTAACATGTCATCGGATGTCAACCCATCATAATTGTTAGCAATCTCCAATCCTGTGCAATTGCAATCAAGTCCAATAGGAGTTTCTCCTCACAAGCTTTTGCCCATATCTTGCACCAATGCTCCTACTCTTGCCCTATCCCAACCATTTAATGTTTTGGATTTTTCTTCCCCTACATGTCTGGTCCTAACCTTCATAGGGGAGCATCCATGCACAAAACTATCAAAAGTGTCAAAATTTATGACTACTTGGAAGAGGAGAATCGGAGATAGCACAAAAGACTATTGACTTACTCAGAGGATTTGAAGCACATAACCATACCTTCAAGTAGGCTAAGAGTTTTGATGTTGATGATGTTTGTTTTGATGCTGATAGATGGTAGGAGGCTATGTATGATGAATTTTTGTCATTGGAGAAGAACAACACCTAAACCTTGATTGAATTACCCAGAGGTAAGAATGTCACTGATTATAAATGGATTTTTAAAATCAAATACAACTCTAATGGTTCTATCAATTGATACAAATCCAGATTGGTAGCCAATGATTACTCCCAAGTATATGGCATAGATTTCACACACATTTTCTCCAATGGTGAGAATCACATCCAATTAAATTGTTTTTGCATTGGCTGCACAATTCAATTTGGAAGTACATCAGATGGATGTGAAAATTGCTTTTCTCAATGGTTACCTAGATGAGGAAATTTACATGAAACTCCCCAAGGGGTTTCATAACTCTACCAATAAATCACTAGTTTGTAGGTTGTTAAAATCCTTTTATGGTCTGAAACAATACTCCAAACATTGATATCAAAGGATTGATACATAATAGCTTCAAATTGGTTTCAACCAAACAAATGCAGATCAAAATATCTACATCTATCATGGAAATGATGCAGATTTGTATTTAACACTCTATATAGATTATTGCATACTTGTGAATGCATCTATAGAGCTAATCACATTTGTAAAACAAAAGCTATGCTTTATGTTTGAGATGATAGATTTAGAAGAAGTTCATCAATGTCTTGGAATGCAAGTATATCATGACAAACAAAAGGATGAATATGGGTGACTCAAGCAATTATCTAGCATGAGAAAATTGATGAGCTCAATATGTCTAGTTGTAAACCAATTGATACACCCTCAGATCCAAGACTAACTATCAAAGTTACAATCTCTTGGGACAAAGGCAGGGGTAGAGAAAGCAAAAATAGAGTCAGTAATCTTTCAAGTAGCAATTGGAAGCCTAATGTGTGCAATGATATGTACCAGAAAAAACATATCCTATGTTGTGAGCATAGTTTCTCAATTTATGTCCAATCCAAGAATCATTCATTGGAAAGCAGTGAAAAGGAAATTTTGCTACTTATAAGGTAGCCATGACATTGGACTCAAATTCATTAGAAAAGAAGACACTCATGAGCTACATGGGTTTTTTGACACAGACTAGGTTGGATGCCAAGACACCATAAGATCTACTTTGGGCTTCTATTTCAGATTGTTTAGTGGAATTATCAGTTGGACATCCAAAAAAGCAAACATCTATGCCTCTACAAAAGCATAATATATAGCTTTATCCAATGCTAGTATTGAAGATGTATGGATAAGAAGCTTAGTGCAGGAGCTGAAATTTGATATAGGACACACTACATTATGTTGTGACAACCAATACCACAAGTTGAAAATCAAAGGAATCACAAATGATCTAAACATGTAAATATCATATCTTAGGTAATGGAAAAATTGTCGTTGTGTATATTCCCACTTTGCTCATCGTTGTAGATATCATAACAAAGCCTTTAGTTAGGGATAAGCATTTATACTTCTGTCACAAACTAGCTCTTGGTTGACATTAGATAGTAAATAGGAGTGTTAACATATTTACTATCTTCTAGCTAGCCTCGCACTCTTGAGATAATTGAATTCCAATTTTAGGCCAATGCCGTGCTATAGCATCTAATTCTCCAATTCAAATCAACCCTCGGACTATTCCATCTTCATCTCCATTCTACCATCTCCCTAATATTATCTGTTCATCAAGAGTGCCTTTCACCTCTAAAGAATTTTAACTTAAAAATCATCAAAGCTATTAATTGGAATTGAATAGAATTCAATTCAATCCATTGCCTTTTTGTTTCGGAAACAAATCTACAACCCCGTCCATTGTTAATTATCAATAAATTTCAATATTCTCCAGCGCTAAACACACATGGAATTGTTTCCTGATTTCTGTAGGCCAAACGGTGCTTTTCTTTACCTCTTGACAAACACTCAGATAGTCATTTCCAAACGATATTCTCTTCTACTCCATCTAAACGATATTTAGTTTAGGGTAGCATAAACTATCTCTCTTAGATAGACAAACTAGATATCGCATTTATTGATATATTCCTTCAGGAAATGTATGGTTGGATTATATCTAGTTCATATACCATTCTCTCTTGTGAAGAAATGCTCTACTACTTTGTATTTAATTTCCAAAACATATATTTGTGCAACATTGATCATGACAAAGTTTGTAATTCCATTTGTCTTTGTCTTCTCTGATTGCACATACAAATTAAAGTTGTCATGCAGGCGAACTAGGTTTGAAATGCCCTGATTATCCAAAAATGCGATGATGCACTCGTTATTTGTAATTGATGTTCAGAGTAGTTTTGGTTTAGGAGTTAACGAGGTATATGCACTTATCGGTTTCCGACTCATGGTGAGGCATTTATGCGATCTAACTCTTGATTGTGTGAACGTACTATATACTGATGGCAAATTCAGTCTTGTCCAATGAAAATATAAACGCACAGTTCAACACAAAAGGGTTGAAGCTTTATCACCTTAATTGACTAGACCTTTCTACATCTTACCTAGACTCTTACACGAGCATCAGATGGACACCGTTGTGCTGGCTTAGTTCTAAGATCAAGATCAAGATATTATATATTATGTAAACGAAGATCAAGATCTTCGTTTGCAACTAACGGGCTCTGTAGGGACCGGGTAGGACCGACTCTTCCAGTCGATTTCGTGACTTGTAAAGCACTCGATTCCGTCCACCAGAGATCTAAGATGAAGTGTTTGCCAATGCTTAGAACAGATTGCTTACGCTCGGAGCTGGTGGAACATCCACATGCATATAGCCTTCTTGCGAGCAGGCCTTGCCCTAGAGTATTGGACTTTTATGTTGCCATTCTACTTACAGTTGAAGATGTAACTCTCTACAAGTGTCTTCTCTTCTGGATCAATCTAACTCCCGTCCCCACATCAGGTAGGTTACGGGCTCCTTCCTGTGAAAGGACGGAAGTGAAAAGGAGGAGAACCGTACTTAAAAGAAGAAAAAAGGCGACCGCGTAGGAGAAACGAAGGATGGGAAGACCCCATCAAGCCGTACTTAAAGTAGGAGGAGAACTGGAACTAAGAGTAAAGCTGCCGCTGGCCGTGCTGAATGTACCCATATCTCAATCTACGCTTCTCTCATGTCTCGAGGTCGGAAGTGCTGACAATCCAACGTTTTCACAATTCGATCAGTGCTGCTATTTCGGAGGTTTACTTAGGAGATTCTGTTGACCATCTCTTAGAAGAGGACTAGTGTAGTAGCATCATTCGCGACATTCCCGAAATTCTATTTCATTCTATCCTTCCGTAAATCCGGAGATCTACCTGATCTCATGACCTCCAGAGCATTGTTGATAACCGTGGGTCCCATCGTTCGGTCGGTAGCCCAGCAGTACAGAACGTGAACTTGAATTTTTGGTACCAGACAGCAGCTATTCATTTTCGCACGTAAAGAACGGTTTCGTTGGCCGGAGACATTCCTGGCAAGTAGAAACACGGTGCAAGGAACTGCGACTTTCTTAAACCGCACCCGGAATATCCTAGTGCCGACGATAAAACTGACCCGTTGTAGTTCCCTCTTTGCGGGCTATATGCGGCTGTTCTAAGAAGTAACGTGCATACTAGATGCGTGACAGAACTCACATCGTAGAAGCCTTGCATCGCTATCAAAAATGCGGTCCGTTGATCAGGTGAAGAATTCATTCGTGGACGAATTCGTCTTGTTGTTTAGACCACCAATTCGACATTGATAGCCCGATTTGCCTCCGTGCAAACATGCCCAATTGACCGACGCAAAAGATGCAACAAGAAGCTTAAGGCGAGGAGAGGCCAAACGGGGAGACTAGCAGATTACAATCATGTGATAGATTTGATATTCTTTATTGCTGTCAAATCAGCATGAGAGTGGTGGATGCGAGGTCGCGTGGACCTACATTGCGTTACATTGATTTAGGAAATTTTTTATAACATGAAACTTTAGCTACATATCACGGACTTGCAGGTATCAGACTTATCGAAACAAAGAAAGATGTGCGGAGTGGCCAAGCCTTGAAAATCAGCCTTCCTAAACCTAAACTCTCAAATCGTCTGAAAATGCTGATGGTATACAATGCGTAGCGAGAATATCAATTGTTGCAGCTTTCGCTGTCTTCGTCTCCAACACCACAATCTGCACGCCAACATTCTCTTTAAATGATTGGAGACTTCCACTTCATTTCAGTTTCGTCAGCAGAACCGAGCATGTAAGAGCATAAATTGTGAAAAATATCTTTCAGTGGGACAATTCGGTACAAGTCAGGTAAGGGATGATGCTTCAAACCTGCTGATATTCAAGATCAAACCGAAGAAATTGATCTTCACAATTTTCGACCATGTTCGCCAAGTGCTTCAGATTCCTGACTGGAGTGCCGTTGAAAGCAAGTATCTGATAAGACGTCCAGATTTACAAAGGACAAATGGAGCCCCCAATTAAAAAATGCAAAGATATCTGAATATCAGAGTACTGGAAGATAAATTACTTCTCTAGAGAAGAAAGGTCACAGTGTCGACTAAGGCGATCCAATTTACACCGTCATCAATGAACTGTCTAGCTATTCCCAAATGAACTAAAGCTACACCACCATTCCCGAGCTCTTCACTTGTAAGGATGACCAAATCACTGAGATAGCATAACAGGCCAAGAAGTCTTACCTGAGTGTTAACGATGTCTTCATAGCCTATATTAATATCCGCCACCAATACCTGGCCAAATGTTTGCACATAAGAGAGAAAACCATGAGTAATAACATAGTGAGTGACCAATGTAGAATCCGTTCATCAAAACACGGTTCAGTGATATATACGCAAAGTTGCATCGAGGATACAAATGGGATTACTTGCCCCATCTATCTACGTGCTCCCAGCTGGAAATAGACAAACAAGCAACCAAGATTACACTCTGTAGTGCACTAAGAAATAAATGTTTCACCTGGGAGACTACTACGAGTTGTTCCTCTTCAGTTTGCGCCATAGCATGAAGCAACTTATCAAGTAGCTTTACTGGAGAGTCGTAATCGTAGTCCTTCCCATACTGCACTCCATCAGAAAACGTGGTAAATTCACCAATGATGCCCTATTGCAGAGCGACCAAAGGTTTTCGTGCGAGACGAGAGTCAATACTCCCCATGTCCGAAAGAATGTGAAAAAGTACCCAAATTACGATCAGAGAACTACCAAAGGGGAAGTAAGCAAGTGAGAATTTATCCAAAATTAGTCAAATGAAAACTACCATGGGGAAAAGAGAATAACCTGACAATAAAACGGTATATATTGACAGTTGAAAGGGAAGGTAAAACGTTCGTCAGTCACAATGCAAGTCAGTCAGTACCAGTAAAACGGGATATGAATAGCAAGCCATTCATGTGTCAAGCAATGTACAGCTGCTAGGTTCAGTAACACTCTCCAGCCCCAACTTCCACGATGCATGATTTGCAATATGACTGACAACAGAGCGACCAAACGCTCCAAACTACTTGCTCATTCTGTTTCATACCACTGCTTGTAACAACCTAATGGTGAAGATGGAATTTGACCACCGACCTCAGAGCGGAGATATGGGACCGATACAGCAGCAAATACAATCCCTGCAACGATGTAGTAGGATGGAGGCTTCCCCTTGATGTGTGCGGGAACCAACCGCTTCTGATTGGCTAGCTCAACTTCAAACTCTTTGAACTTTGAACCTCTCAGAATCTTGATTTTTGCCACTTCACCTGTGTACTTTTGAGAAACAAGATAACTAAACCCGATTCGTTCTCCATGTCTAAAAGGAACTGCAGAACAATGAATAGCATTCAAGAGTTCAGAACCGAAATAACAAACTGTCTTTTAAAAACGTTACAGCTATCTAGCTTTGCCATAGCAGTTAACGTTCAACATTACATCTTCCCACAGAAGAGGTTTTGGCTTCTTCTTGAAGCCAAACCTCTCGAAAAGTAGTAACTCTGTTAACGTCGGACATGTCCTTGAACATTATCTTGAAGGTATGAAAATGGAACCCGTTCGTTAAAACACGGTTCTATATCCACGCAAAGTGGACAAGACCGACATGGTGAACGAGGTATGAGAAGTAAACCTCTCATACCCTTAATCACTAAATGTGTTCTCTATGAGTACCCCGTCTTAAATGTGTTCTCTACGTGAACCATCTAACTTCTGGCAGATTCGATCTTCTTAAGGCCAAATCTTAAAAACAGTAGTGTCTTTGTTAACTTCAAACATTTTGTCAGATATTGTAGTTGTTCAATGCGTACCCAGGCTTATATCCCATTCTATTCGTACTCCGCTATATATTGTTCTCTACATGGTCTCTATCCGTATCCCCATCAACCTATTGAGAAACCGGTACCCCACCTTATATATGCTCTCTATGCGGTACCCGGATCATACTAAAGAGTACCCCACCTTATATTGTGTTATGGAATACAGAACCCGTTGTAAACAACCCGGTTCCATACCCATGTCTTGACAGGACTGACTCTGAATCTGACTTCGACATGTAATGTAACCCAGTAAAGATCGTCATAACTATCGATCGCATAGAGAGGTAAGCATGGGTAAGTCTGCACACAGGGGTTAGCATGATGTTTGTGATGCATCGGTACCTGCAGTACATTGTGAGTGTGAGCAAGTATAACGTTTAGAGCGAAGTATGACTTAGTGACTAAATGAAAATGCTAGTACATTGGGCATGAGCTGCCCGAGTCCCGCAAGATAATGATACATCCCCGGATATGAGGACTGGGATTAACCTCTGCATGCTCTATGTCAGCATGAGTCTGTAAACACTACAAAGGAATAAGCAGTCTTTTCATAGTAAGTCTGCACCTTATATGTCTACCTTATATGAATACCCCACCTTGTATGTGTTCTCTGTGCTGTATCCCGACAATATCTCAAGTCATCACTTCGTTAAGATGTAATGTTAAACGCCATTTAGAGGAACAATACAACAACTGAGACTCGCAACAAAGCCTAATACGGAACATCCTCATACCTGTCCCATCATTCGCAATATCCATGTCGTCAAAACTAAGAAGAATATCTGACGACTGTAGTTGTTTCGCTGCTGGTGCAGTTGGCTCGACTCTGCGGATCCTTACTCCCTTTTGATTGGCTTTCATACCCAGCGCCTTGCGCAAATCGGGATTTTCCATCTTTTGCCACTCAATACCCAAAATAGGAAAACCTGCTTGACCAAAAGGCGACACGTGCAGCGACTTAGTGTAATATCCGGTGCCTAGTGGAAATATCAAGCATTAGCTTTTTCAGATGCTATCCAAGTCTATTCTGATTAACCCGGTTGTCTAATTTCAGCAAACCATGTGGGTATGCAGTCATAAACTTTTCTTTCCATTCAATAAGGCGCTACATGCGAACCAAAAGGTAGTGGCATGGAGAAATTCCTCAAAGTGGTATAAGTGTCCAAACCTGTATAGTCCCCAGTTCTCACATAGTCAGTAATGAAATGGGTGATGACGGGAGTGGGAATCACGTAACCAATATTTTCGGCATCTTCATGTTTCAGAGACTGGAATGCGATGCCAACACACTGTCCTCTATCATTGAAGGCAGGCCCGCCAGAATTCCCAGCGTTGATAGCTGCATCAATCTGAAAAGACAGCCCGGCAGCATTAACACGGGTTCCAACTTCTGAAGCTTGAGTAACATGCAAGGAGGCTTGCAAGAAAAAGTGTCACCATCGCGGATAAAGAAACAAGAATCATTATAGCAGCTGCTTTAGCCAAAGTCAGTGATGGGTAGAGCCTCAAAAGGATGTTTAATGCTACGCAATATTCACTGAACATCTTCTATGTGTCAACGTGTGAGACGTTCATCGTGAAACCCAATCAGAGAGTGATAGGTACTTGCCTGAACACCTAACAGTTCTGTGGCGCCATGTACATACGAGGTAACTTCGATTCTGGATACAACACCACTGGTCACGGAGATGGTGTCACCGCCTATTGGATACCCTACAACCGTTACGGCATCTTGTAGTCTTGGCAATGATCCAAAGTCCACTGGCGAAACATCCTCCCAAAACTCGTCGTTGCTGACTGTCAGCATGGCTGCATATGAAACCCCGAATTGCATGCTTAAGTAGCAGTCGAAGTGAAAACACTCGGAATATATTTCAGTAATCGGAGCAGAAGCCGTTCAACGAACAGGGAATCCAGAACCTACATAGGACCAAACTGGGCCCATGCATATGGAAAATAAAGGAAAGAAAGATATGCAAATTGAAAGGAAAGTGATTTAACCAAGTAGATACAGAATGGGACATGTTCGCGATGTCGTTAGAGAATAGAAGCGAAAATTAATACGTTCCATGAGCAGCATGCACGGTGAACATAAGTGACATCCCTGTGAGAAAGGAAGCGAGCCCTGTCAAGAAGATCCGAAACAACGGGAAAGCAGAGGGGACCCATAGAGCAAGTAGGAGAGCATAGCGTAAGTGGATGATGGCTGGGCTGGAGCGACGTGTTACAGGACTGGATATGAGGAAATGAGAGCAGAAGCCGTTCTCCGGGGGGACAGGACTGGATAATGTATATCACATCATTCTCTACGAAAGCGCATGCGTCCCAAAACACTAAACACCAGAAGGAATGTATTTGGGCAACGGGAGCAGAAATGATGTATCATATCATGCTCTATGAGTGCATGAGTCCCAAAATACTATATACTAGAAGGGATATATTTGTTCACAACGTAAAATATCAGGCAAACATAAATTACATAGTATATCGGACATTTGAATACCTGGCTAAGACAGCTGGAGATCAACAAGCGTGAGTAGTTATCAAGTAACCAGGTGAGAAGAATTGTAAGTCGTGTCCAGAGGTTTGGGTGGTTTACATTACTGGGACGATCCTCATAAAACCAGAGAAGAATCGTGATGGACCGAAGGACTTGTATATTCAGAGTGTATCAGACGGGAGTAATGTCTGGATTTATTCAAATTGCATGTTTAGAACTTCAAGTATGCTGTAATTTGAAGTGGGCTAATTTACCCCAGCCACTAAGACCGTAAAATGTCACTAAGGTCAAAGTGGGAAAGTAAAGGCAGATAACAATAATGTTCTCCAGCAACACCATATGTAACGCACAAAGCCCGTGAACACATGCCGTTACGCAATCAGGAGTATGCGAGAAACCGATCATTCTTTCTCGGTGACAAGAAGGACTAGATATCCTACCGTACATCAAGGTCATGGCAAGTAACAACACAGTAGCAAGATTGACAATAAGGACTAAAAAGTGTGACAAATTGATCATCCTACTTCGATCCAAATTGTACCATCGGGTGTGGCAGGACCCGACATTATAACCTTGAAAGTTCCTATTTTCAACCTAAAGGTCCGCGTGTGACAAATCTTCTTCTTACCCAATACAACCATGAGATTTAAAAGACAGCAACTTTGAACGCAGATTATCATGTTGTAATAGATTTAATTAGCAGCATCCTAATTCAGAAGAAGTCCAAAAATTTTCATATAATAAACACTGACAAGTAAAAATTATTTTAATGAGTGAACACGTAAAAAAGAGGAATATGAACGGATCTGAGCTGAATCGTACCTATGTCACATTCGGTGCCGATGGCAAGAACCGTTGCAAGATACTTGGTGTCCGATCCACGTTTTTTCACTTTGACCTGTGTGTGGTGCTCCACTGAATGCGCGTTTGTCAAAACACGTCGGTCGCTAATGATGAAGCCGCTGCTGTTGGAACTAAACTGCCGTTTTCGTTGCCACGGTAAAGAAAAATTCGGCTCTGTGTGTACACAAAAGACCTTCACCACTGCATCCATGAAGGGGGCATCCTTCACATCATCTGGTCCTGTTGTATCGTCATAACTTGTATGCCAAGGAGTATCCGACTGTAGATGAAGCTTAGGGACCGCAGGTTTTTTGCCCCTGCGAGTAGTCTTTTCAGTAGACCTTTCATCCAACTCAAGACTTCCTCCCTCTACGTCTTTAGAATACTCCCGATCAGTAGTACCACCACCGCCAGTCTTGCCTCCCTGGCCAACACCTACAGGTGGACTTTTTTTTATAATTACGCCTCTTTTTTGAGGCCTACCCCGCTGTCCAGTTCGCACTATAGGTGCTCGGTCCAACATTTCAACATCCATCCCTTCTGCTCCAGTAGATTTTTGGCTGTGGAGAATTTCTGAAGAGGCATTGTTACCCACGACTCCCCTGGCAGTTGAGAAACCTGAAGGGGGTGGTGAGGAAGCCGGACCGCTAGGCTTCGGATGCTTGGGTGGTCTACCCCTCTTTCGTGGCGCGTGATCCATCACGCTCGCCTCCTCTATACCCTCAGATTGGACAATTTCACTTATACCCCTCCCTGTGAGACGAATACAATTAGGGTTAGACACAGCACATCAAATAGTAAACGATGGCTCTCAAACTTTTGTCATCGTCTCCTACACACCCAAATTGGAGTTACACAGCTGCAAAACTCCACCTCAAATACTTCCCGCTCTGAAGCCGCAAATTGAGATAGTGAAGCAGCCGGGGTATCTTCAGTATTTGACTTCTTCTAAGGTAACCATGTATTAGTGCAATTTCTTCCTGTAAGCTTCAGTTTTTGAATAGCCACTTTGACTAGTAGCGCAATATATCCGACGATACAACACTCCACTGCAACTACCGTTATTGTTCAACAGTGGAACTGGAAAGAACCGCGTATTGATAAACATGAACCTCCACGGTAAAGTAGGGAACCAAAAAATTAAGCTGGCAAAGGAAGAAAGGTAGGGGTTGGACTGTACGTCAAGAGATGAGTTACAGCTGCTCGCGTCCATCAATTTTCTCGCAGATCACATTCCTGGGTACGAACTAAACCCTGCATGTCTTCTCCACATTCGCAATTTATCCAGGTTCTACTCTCGCTAGCACCAAACCCTGTTATAAGGAAACACCTTCTTTCCCTCAAAACTCCCTATCTGCCCATCTCTAAAAGGGGAACAACGCAGCTGTCCACTGCAGTCTCCTTCTATCCCGCTCCAGGAAGCATCTTCCAACGCAGGCGCTCTGCTGAGGCCACGACCAGTATTTCTCTCTCTCTTTTCAGACGGCCTTTCCGTGTTGCCCAAACCAGCGCATTCTCCTCCTCCTCTACAACTGAGAATCAAACATCCTCAGCTTTCTGCTGATTTCCAAACTCTTCCTTATAAATCAGGAAATTAATCTGTAAACGTTCCTTCGCTATCTATCGCTCCGTTCTTCCGCTCACAACCACTGCGAGTATTTGTCGTGCGCAAATACACAAATGGCTTTCTCTTCCCTTCGAGCATTTCCTCCCTGCCTTCTGAAGGAAGGGACGCGCCCCTTTTGTCAAAGCCTCAAGAGCTCTTCTCTTCTCCTCCCTTGTCCCTATCCTTCACCACGGACCAGGAAATCAGAGACCTCCTTTTTCCTCCCCCAGCCAAAGACAACAAGAAAAGAGCGCACTCTCGTCGGAATCCTTCAGGCGGTCCCCCCGGGAGAAGTCCCCGCACAGGCCGCTGAAGTAGAAACAGACGGGGATACAGTCGCCTTCTCCCCTTCCTCCCTGCTCTCCTCTCCCCTCCACAGTACTTCCTCGGTCACACCGCCCCTACTACAGTCGACTGCACAGTGAGAAACATGTGTTCATTGTCCCGCGTTCATACTCCTCATACGTACTGTGTACTTTGCTCCCTTTCGGGTGGCTACACCGCCTTCCCTTCGGACTGTGGTTAGACGCCTGTCCGGGCTTCTTTGCACAGTTATCGAGGTTGCTCTCAGCCGTCAATTTTACGGCCACTATGGGGACTAGTATACCTAACATGATAATCGTATAACTATGATCTCCTAGTAGTATTCTCTTCCTATCGTCGCAATGTTTAGTAGGCTTCAATTTGCCACGCCAGGGAGAGAGTTCATTCCGTGACGACTTTGAACACAACACTTGAATATTCTAGCCTCATGTTACCTTTTTTGTCTCTCCCTTGTACGGCTCGATGGGGTCTTCCCATCCTTCATTTTTCCTACGCCGTCGCCTTTTCTCAATATTCTAGAAATGTAATAATCTGTTCCGACTTACAGCGGGGGTTTTACAAATAGTGTTACGATGCCTGCTACGTATATTTTCATATAGATTATTACAAAGCGTTGGACTAAATCTGTGTTGGGTGCAAACTGGAAGAAAAAAAGAGATACTAGGGAGTTCCATCCAAGTTCCTTATTATTGGCACATTCCATAGGAGGCTGTTCGAGAAAATAAGGGATACGGTAAAACTCCGTTGTCATAACATAATGCATTAATTTCATATTAGCGTTAAGGAAAATGCCTCATTAGGTTAAAGTGATGGTGGTGGCCACCAAAGGGGCAATGGGGCACCATGGTGATGTCAGAGAACACAAATGACCAAGAAGATTGATCACGGAGTTGAGAGATTTGCCCGGGTGATGTCAGAGAACACAAATAACCAAGAAGATTGATCGTGGAGATGGGAGATTTGTGAACGAGTTGGCAAAATGAAAGAGGAGGATGAGAATGAGAAAATTGACTACGTAGAGGGAATAATGGTTGTGTGAAGGTTGGAAGGAGGGAGGGAATTTCATTCAATTTCATTATTTTAAAACTTTCTTGTTCTAGTATTAGTTACAAGATGAATTCTTATCTTGTTCTCTTGTGTAATGTGTATTATTTTGTTCTCTTGTGTAATGTGCAGAGAATAGATATTTAAGTGAGAAGTGTAGAGCATGCAAAGAAGGTGTTATCTTTGGTGTTTCAAGAATCAGTCAAGGAGGAGAACATGTATTGAGGAGCACTCGACTAGAACTAACTAGAAATATTAGATAATGTATATAATGGATTATTTGATTAGATTAGAGTTCTCGCATTGAATATTAGAAGATGAAGTTGAAGAAGTCAAGGAGGAGAACATGTATTGAGGAGCACTCGACTAGAACTAACTAGAAATATTAGATAATGTATATAATGGATTATTTGATTAGATTAGAGTTCTCGCATTGAATATTAGAAGATGAAGATGAAGAAGTAGAAGGAGATTTAGATATGCTATAGTTCTTGATTAGTGGGTGGGAATATGCACATACGCATTGATACCTATAACCCCAAGTTACTTATCCTCGTAATCAAGAATTGGTGATAAAGTATTTTAGAAATCTCGATATGAAGGCCTTTTGCAAGCTTACTAGAATGGATGTTGATTCTTTTTCAGCATTAATAGATTTGATTAAAACATACACTATTTTTGAGAAAAACTATAGAAGGGAGCAAACACCCATGTGGATCCAAGTAGCTCTAGCTTTGGATAGATTTGGGCATCACGATAATGGAACTTGTGTTGCATGGGGGTTAAATATTTGGAGCATTAGTGCAAATTCAACAATTTCCTTTACTAATAGAGTTGTGATGGCCATATTAAATTTAATGAGGAGTCAAGTTGCATGGCCTAAACACAAGGAGAGGAGGAAGATATCTGTAGTATTTGCACAGAAAGGTTTTCTTGGTTGTGTTGGTTTGGTAGATGGAACATTGTTTCCTCTTGCCACTCGACCCACTATAGATAGAGAAATCTATTTCAGCCAAAAGGGTTCATATTCCATAAACAACCAAGTGATTTGTGATGGTAAAAGGAAAATTATACATTTTATTGGAGGTGAGTTGTTTTTTTTTTGGTTCTTTTGTTCAATGTATTGGCATGCCTCTTTGTATATTTTCAAGATTTTATGAAAGGTCTGATTTTATTTATTTATTTGCTAGAATGCCATGGTCATGTCAAGACATGACCTTTTTGAGAAAATCATCACTTTGGAATGATTTGAACCAGAGGGAGAGATGTCGTAGTTTTTAGGCAAAAGAGTACCTTTTAGGTGATTCCGGTTATGTACCCATGCATCACCTAGTCCTAGCTTTCAAGCAAGTCTAATCAAAGGATAAGCAAGAGTTCAAAAAATATTTGGTGAAAGCAAGGATGATAAATGAGCATTGTATAGGAGTATTTAAAGCTAGATTGCATTCTCTTCATGAGGTAAGAGTGCAACTTAAAGACAATAGTAGAAATGCATGTTTGTTAAAGTGGGTTTCAGTGTTTATTAATTTACATAACTTTTTAATCAATAGGTCAGATGTCTGGTCACAAGACAATGGTGGATTCACCAAGGAAACTCAAATAGATTCAAAAATATCTTTGAATGGAATAGAACTTGGTAGAGAAGAAAGTAGGTCAATGGCAATGCAACAATGGCTTCCTCATCACCGTGATAATATAAATGAATGGGTTTTTCTATAATAAAGTATTCATGCTTCAATTCTTCATATTTGGTAATGTTATTTTATTTTATCCATTATTATATCCCTATCCCTCCACAAACACCAAGTTTACAAAAATGTATGTTGCTTCCTTGACCATGATAGAATATTATGTAAAATTGCAAGAAGGTGCTTGGAGATACACTCTATACATTTTTATGCACTAGGTGTTGTCCAATTCATGCTCAAAATCATTGGATAGCACATGGTGTCACCCTATTTACACTCAAAGATGTTAGATGGTGCAAAGTGTTGCCCCGTTTACTCTTGAAAGTGCTAAGTGGTACCAAAAGTTGGCCCATTTAGGGTCAAAGTCACCGGATGGCGCTCAGTCTTGCCTATTGTGAAGTAGAAATTGTTGGATGGCATTGGGGGACACCTAGTGTTTATAGGAATTTGCAATTATTAATATAGGTTTGTTGGGTGACATTGGCAAACCCGTAAGGGTAGACACTGGTAGGCGTTGGGACCCAATGCTAGTGTTTTTAAATTTGGGTAGCACTCATCAATGCTTGATAGTGCCTCATGTTGGCACATGGAGGTGCTTGAGCCGCTCCTTCTCTAAAGCAATGGTCAGGTGCACCCATTGGTAACATGGCATGCCGCATGTTGCTGTCGGTTGTCATTGATGATTCTAGTTTTTCTTTCCTAAATTTGGGTTGTTTCCACTCAAGTACAAATTTAGTTTGGTGTGGATATACATATAATTTTTTCATGTGGGTGCTATATAAACCCTCCTCTTACACATAAGTTTCACATTTTTGGAATTGAGCCATTTTGAGGAGTCATTGGGCTAGAATCATTTGCACTTGAGCTTGAGCTTTGTGCATGTTCACAGGAAGAGGGGTGTAATTTGCATTTTTTTTGAATTTTTGAGTGCCAAAGGTGTACCCTCTTGATTTTCAGCATTGTTTGTGCAGAACAAGGAGTTTGATTGGGGTTTTAAGAGAGTATTATATTTGAAGATCAGAATTTGAAACTTAGTAGAGGAGAGGAGAAGAGAGGAGAGGAGAGGAGAGGAGGTTTCAAAACTAGGATGGAGAGGAGAGGATTCAAATGTTTAGTCTGAACACAAGTGAGAAGATAGAGGAGAGCAAGGAACCAAAATTAGCTATTGTTCCTACATTTAGGTATCCATAGCAAAAGTATGGGGTTATGAGAAGATTTTTGCCAATTTAGACATGAGAAATACTCAAGAAGTGGATTGGCTCATTGGATTTCATACCATCCAACACCCGGTGAACTTCATCAATTGGTGTTGGCTCAGTAAACACCAAATTTGAACAACTATAGTTGGAATCAAGGAGGTCAATCTAGATGTAATTAGTCTCAAAATTACACTTGGACTTCATTACCCATGTCCAGAGGTATTATTCTTGTCTTCTTAACTCTTTTTTCTCCATTTTCATTGTAGTTTTTTTTCACTATTTATGTATTTCTCCCCTTTGTGGTCTCACACTTATCAGTGCTTACAAACGTCACCTAGTGCCATTTTCATCTGTCTAGTAGTGCCATCTTGAGTCTACAAATGCATCCTACATCACCCAAAATTTAAACCCTACACCTTATTGTCCCTTAGTGCCTATGAGCATCATCCAATGCCATTGGGACCCTTTTGTTTGTAAATCCCTATCCCATAGTGGCACTTAGTGCAGTTGTGCCTCTATAGTAACATCTATGGACAACTACATGTGGCTCCAAGCATCGGCCCGGGCTCCGTATTAAGACACCCAACACTTGGCGCAGCGGCAATTTTCTAGTAGCGCCGGTGTGCATCACCCCACAACAATCCCTCTCTGAAACCCTGTCTTATAGTGGCAATGAGCACCCTTTGTGGCACCCATCTATTTTGTTCCTATTTGGGAGTGGTTTTGAGCGGCACCAAGTACCTTCTTGTGCAAGGATGGAAGTTATGATTTTTTTCTTGGTGGTTTTTGTAGGTTCTTCCATGTATTGAGTTTATGAGTACTTAGGACCAAAATTCTTGCACAAGGTTGGTGAAAGGGAGACAATTTCATTGATCATGGATATAGTTAGAGATGTATTGGCCATGCTAAGAGGGAGGACACCAAGATAGAGGACTTTTCCTTACACTATTGTCTCAGATTGGTTTCCACAAAGAGATCGGATTGCAAAAAGGTATCTTGCAAGACAATGTGTGTATCTTGCTTTTAGGGCATTTTTCCAGTTGATGGATGCACTTGTGGCACCAACTGTTAGGCCCAAGATTGTACATGGAATTTAGTTCTCAACACCAAAATGAAGTTGAGGAGATATGGTGTGGAGGATTATGATTGGAGTGAGTTAGCATTTAGAGCTATCATTGCTGAGGTGGGGAGTTTGCAAAGCCAATTGAGGGTACCTAAGGGGTGCAAGTTTAGCATCACCTTCCTTGGGTAGATACTCACTCATCTCTTTGAGAGGTTTCATCCTAAGGAGGAAGTGATGTACTTGATTGATGGAAAGGAGGAGATTATACAAGATGAAAAGGATGATTATGATCATGAGGATGCAGATAGCTTGGACAAGGATGAGAGTGTTGATGATGGAGAAGATGAGGGAGAGGATGAGGATGGTGAGTGATTGATTCGATTTGAGTTTTGGCATATATTTGTATGTTTCATTGTTTGGAAACATACATTGCTCTATTGTATAAACCATTATCGGATTTAATAAATGAGTTAATTTAACATGCCTTAATTAATGAACTTGTGTAATTATTGATTCAAAAGTGAATTTTACTTGATGGATGACTAAATTTACCCCTTGTAAACAAGTGTTCAATAGATTTGTGTTGAGACACATGCCTTACCAATAGGGAGGTTATGTCACTCTGCATGTTTGATTTGCAATTTTTTCTATAATGACTTTTTGCTCTTTGTAGATAATTTGATACAAATCATGGCAGCGATGGCCACTCTAGCTATGATTGGCCCCATTGCCATTCTCGGAGCCTTTGCTCTCTTAACACAGTCTGCCCGCTCCAAGATGTAGCTTACTTCTAGTACTCTAGGAACACCTATTTTTCTCACTTGGGTGTGATCAACAATGCAAGTTATCCAACCTTTTGTTTGACATTGTTACCATTTGAACGAACTCTTCATTCAAGCACAATGTACTATCTCTTTGGCGTGGTGAAAAGTTTGTAGAATCTTGCCTTGAATTTGTATTAGGTCATCACTCCCTATCTCATCGGAAAGAAACACAAGTAGTTTGATATGTCATCACTCCAACCTCACTACCAAGAGCACACTAGAGCACCAATGTTCTAAAGTCAAGACACTTTGCACAAACAAAAAGTAAAGAATAAAAGGAATCCAATCACAATAAGTCTAAATGACAACTCCATCTCATAAATTAACATTGAACTGACTTTACTACCATTTGGTATTCAATATAATAGGAATGTCTACCTACTTCCTAAGCTATTAAGATCAAGAATGGGATCAAACTACCTCTCCTAGCCAAAGCTACATGTGTATAGGTATTATGGAACAATCACTAGGACAACAAGTGAAGGTAGAACCATAGATGACTAGGGCACCAATCTAAGAACCATAGATCTAGGGTTCAAACCCTATTGCACATAATCTAGAAGGGTGGGTAAAGTTTACCAAACAATGACCAAAAAAAACCTAAAATATCTAAAATATCTAGCCTCATGCTAGTCCTTATAGGCCTTTGTAGCTTCTCATAGCCCTATAGCTCAAAATGCCAATTCAAATATCAACTCCAAATCTAGCAAACCTCTCCAAATTTGGCAACCTCCATCAAATCTAACATAAATGCCAAATGAGGCCTTTCTTCTTGCCAATTCAAACCCTCTCTAAATTTGACCAAGCTTTATCTAAATCAAGCCAAATGTATCCAAATGTAGCCAAATCTAAGCAACTTCCACCAAATTTGACATAAATTTGATGTAACTGTTCTATAGTTGGTTGACCACCAAATTCTCTACTAAATCTCCACTTGAGCTAAATTAGAAGGATGTGGATCTCCAAATCCCTAGTTTGAGGGGATGGGTTCCTAATTCCACATTCAATTTTGAACTTTGAGCTCAATTTTCACTAGATTGACTTGATTTTACCTCTTGTGCTCAAATTGACTCTATTCTTAGAAATTTGGCCAACATTCCCATACATCATATGCCCTATTGCAAAATCTGCATCAAATTACATAAAGCTTTTGCACATAATCACTCATAGGGAAATCTAAACCACAATCAAAGTACCAAAAATCAGCCAAGCTTGGAGATACCACTAACATCCTTAGTTCTTGCACTTGACTTTATCCTAACTATGACTTCTTTGGTATAACCAGTTCTTTTTCTACTTGAATCATACTCAAATTAAATAGGTACTCAATCCTTCACTCAGCAATCTACCAACAATTGTGCACTAATAAGAGTCAAGCCACATCCACTCTAACTAAGTGACTCCAAGTGATGCTCGTCGGCCTCTATCCATGATAGCAAGGAACTCAAAAGCTCAACATCAAAGAAGTAAGCTCTCTAGAGCTACATGTCAAAGGTATACTCCTTTGCTTGACCTGTAATACCCATTTGTGCATGTGTGTGGTATTGTGATATTTAGCTTGGTATTACAAGTATTTAAGAGATATTATTTATATAGAGATAAATGATGGTTCTATATTAGTCATGGTTAGCTAAATTTAGTCATAGCTAAGATAGAGGGGACCTTACTTTAGAGGAAGTAGAAAAGATGAGCACCACTATTTTGGATTTTAATGTGTTGACTTGGTATTATTCCTAGGTGTTTGGCTTTGAGAAAAGAGTTGAGAACTCTTGGGCCCGCAAGCCTTTTTGTTTTGGATTCTTCTTTAGTCCAAGGATAGCCCATGTGAAGGAATCCTTGACTTAGTGGTTGGGTCAAGATAAGACCACATGCTTAGGGGAATATGCCCATGTGAATGGATATTCCTTTCTACTTTTTGACTTTACTTGACTTTTAGTCTAGTAACTTGAGTTACTACGGTAATTAGTACCTTTGGTACGTAACTATTTCACAAGTATATAAACAAGGGGTGAGGAGGTACTCATCATCCTTTCATTTGCAACTATCTCTCTCTCATTGAGTTCTTTAGTGAGCAATGTCTTGAGTCTTGGAGTGTTAGCCTTGGAGGAGTATGATGGAGTTTGGGTTCCTTGCCTTCTTAGTCCATGGTGCGCTACCATAATAGCCATCAGAGGTTCATCTTGAGTGAGAGACAGGCCGGCTCACAGACCTAGGTCTCTGGCCGTAACTATGTTGTTGATGGCACATCCAACATTGCAAATAGTGCAAGTGATGGTGGGTCCTACTATGTGGTCAATAACACTAACATGAAATTGAACAACCAACAAGAAATCCATGAGTAACTACCAAAATATTTATGACTACCAACACTACCACTCTAACATCCAAGCAAACTAACCTTGACGTTACAAATGTCATGATATTGACTTTGTTGGTGGAGTACCAAGTCCTCCTAGAGTATGTGGGAGCTAAGAGATTTCCTCTATGTCATATGGTTAGGTTAGAGAGTGATGAGGAGCATCCTCATGGTGAAGTAGAGCCAAAGTTGCATACACGCTGAGTGAGGAGAGGACATGAGGAGGATTGGTTATGAGGTGATGAAGAGCATTCTCTTGGTGGAGTAGAAGAGGAGTTGCATACACCAAGTGATGGAGCTAAGATAGAAGATGAGGAGTTGAGTAGTTCTTTTAGTTGAGAGAGTAATAGACTAAAGAGATTGGTAGAGTTAGATAGGCTAGTTGTAGAGAAGGAGATGCATTTTAAAGATGAGAAGTATTCAAGACATATATTGGTAGAGTTAGTGTAAAACTATGGAGTTTACAAACAAGTTAGTCAAAACTAACAAAGTAGCAAATATGCCAATTTAGCTTAGAATTATAAGAATATTCTAAAAATATCTAAGAAGCTATTTAGCACCTTCCAAGTATTGAATAATATATATACCAAGTGATGACTTCTAAGAATAAGCTTCTTGGGAAGCTTCCCAACTAGTTTAGCTTGCACACCAAGTAGGTGGCTTCTAGAAGAAAGCTTCTTGGGAAGCTTCATGGCTAGCTTGGCTTGCATGCCAAGTAGGTAACTTCTACAAGGAAGCTTCTCAAGAAGCTTCTTGATTAGCTTAACTACTTCTAAGAAACTTCTCAAGAGCCTTGTATGCAACTTACAAAAACCAAAGCTCAAGCTCAAGCTCATGCTAGGCATTTGGATTTTCATTCATTCAAGTGTCCCAAGTGATCTTTCAAGTGATCTTTCACTCTTGTATTCTATTATCTTATTTCTCTCCTTGGTCTTGTATATTGGTATTAGAGCAAGAATAAGATGAATGGAATTTATGGACCACCAAATCCATTTCTCCTCAACCATTGGAATTTTTGTGTCCATCTACTTGGCAAAATATCACTTCCCATAGTTCATCATCTCACACTTTGCGCAGAATTTTCTAAATGTGATGTAACAATATGGAGTGTATTGACAAGTTAGTCAAGACTAATTAAGTAAAAAATAGACCAAATTGTCCAAGAGTTATAAGAATACTCTAGAAGTATCTAGGAAGCTACTTGGTACCTTCTAAGTATTGGGTAATGTGCATGCCAAGTGGTGACTTCTAGGAGAAAGCTTCTTGGCTAGTGTAATACCAAGAACTAGCCATATGATCTAGATGTGAAATTTGGTTTGGTAACATCTAGAATGATGTTATACATGATGGTCAAAATAGATCAGATAGAAGTATCACCAAAAGAGTACTTCTACTAATAGGGCAAAAACCAAAATAGACTTGAGAACCTTAGAACCAATAGCTAGACATATGATTTAAAGGTGAGAAATGGTTTGGTAACATCTGGAAGGGTGTTACACATGATGGACTAAACAGATTGGAAAGAGGTATCACCAAAAGGGGACTTCTACTAATAAAGTAGGAACCGAAAGAAGCCTAAAATCTTTGAAGGCAATTTTGGAGGCCTAAACTGATGAATTAGGCCTCAAAAATGTGCAAGTTTTCCCCCAATGGAGGAAAGGCTAGCCTTCCCTCCCCCCTGCTTTGTCTCATCAAGAGCTTTCCAATGGTACCTTACGTGATTATGAGATTCCTATAAGAAGATTCCCTAAAAGATTCCCTCCGGTCAAAGCTTGTTTGACCAACCAGATAGGACCAAGACCAAACATGTCACCCATCCAAGTAAGTAATCCGAGGGTGGAGCTTGCTGACATGTCACCTATCTGTGTCCCTAATCCTACGGTGTAGCTTCCTTGGAGGAGATCTTCTTTGTCTATATAATAAAGAGAAGATGCTCCTTTGGGGCATCGATTGTTTGAGTGTGCAATCTGTGTTTTCTCTCTTGTCCTCGGAGTATTACAGCTAGCTTAGCTTGCACACCAAGTAAATAGCTTCTAGAAAAAAATTTCTTGGTTAGCTTAGCTTGCATGCCAAGTGGATGGCTTCTAGAAGGAAGTTCCTTATGAAGCTTCCCAATTAGCTTAGCTTGCATACCACTAGACGACCTCTAGAAGAAAGCTTCTTGAGAAGCTGTTTGGTTAGCTTGGCTTGCACCATAAGAAAGTGACTTTTACAAATCTTCTTGATAAGCTTCTCAAGAGCCTTGTATATTTCTCTATAAATACCAAAGCCCAAGCTCATGTTAGGCATTTGTAGTTTCTATCATTCAAGAGTCCTAATGTGATTTTTCACTCAAATCTTCCATTGTCTTATTTTTCTCATCGGTCTTTTATATTGATATCAAAGCAAGAATAGATGGATGGAATTTATGAACCTGCAAATCTATTTCCACCAAACCATTGGAATTTTTGTGTTCATACACTACCCAAGCACCATTTCACACTAGTTCATCATCTCACGCTTTGGATAAAATTTTCTGAATGCAATCACCTTGTCCATTGAACCCTTGGTACTATTGATTGTAACTTATGGAGAATGTTGGACACGTTGCATCTACATGTTAACTTAGATAAATTGTAGGTAGTTTAATAGAGTAGTAACCATGGCGGCAATGCCTAAAGTTATCATTCCTATATAGTAATAAATCAAGCACCTTACTTGATTGTGAGAAGAATGAGATCATCAACAACAAGAGCATGTAGAGAGAGCACCATTTTGAGAAGGAGAAGTAAAATCCAATTTCAAAAGCTCAAGGTATTTGAAGGCAAGAACCTCTCAAGCACAATGGAGAATTTTATGTTTGATTATGAACATTATTTTGAAATTATAAATTTTCAATATGAATGGAGATAGATTCTCTTGGCTTCAAGCCAATGCAATAACAAATCAAGCACCTTACTCAATTGTTGGACTAACTAGATCATCAACAACAAGAGCATGTAGAGAGAGCACCATTTCAAGCAAGAGAAGAGCAAATCCAATTTGTGAAGTCTAAGGTATTTGAATGCAAGAACCTCTTAGGCATAATGGAGAATTTTGTATTTGATTGTGAACATTGTTTTGAAGCTACAAATCTTCAAGATGATTGGAGACAAATTGTCTTGGTTTCAAGCCAATTGGATGGAGTGGCAAAACTATGGTGGCAATTCCAAGTGAAGCAAGCAAAATTACAATTTTTTGTGCCTATCTTGACATGAAAAGAATTCAATAATGCAATAATTAGATGATTCCACATGATAAATGCCGCATGAGCCACACAAGAAAGGTTATTAAAATTAAAGCAGATGGGTTCTATAAGAAAATATATCACTCAATTTAAAAACACCATAATTCAAATTCTAGATATATTAGAAGGTGAAACTTTGGATTGATTTGTGAGAGACTTGAAGTCATGCACCAAATTGGAAGTGACCAAGAGCTCAAAACACTTGAAGGAAGCAATACAATTGGTTGAGTGCTTTGATTCCTTGGTTGTGACAACTTGGTCTTGACCTTGACCTTTATAAAACCTGCCCACACACTACATACAAGTGGAAGAGCCGGCAACAATAGAGATTGATGCCATCCAATGGAAACCACTTGGCTTTATAGATAGGAAAAGATTGCAAAAAAAATGGTGGTTGCTTCTATTATCACCAAATTGTGCATTGCATTGTTGAATGTCCACTCAAGAATGGACAACCCCGACAAATCACCCAAATGGAGTTTGTGGAGTTTGATGATTAGGGGAAAAAGGAATCTTAGTAGGAGAACTTGAGCCACATACTAGCAATTTGATTAGTTCTAATGGGATTGAAAGCTCAACCTATGCAAGTTTGCTTCACTTGCAAGGTAAGATATATGATTGTGATTGTAGGATTTTGGTTGATTATGGAAGTTCAAAGAATTGTATTTCCATGAAATTAGCAAAAGAATTAAGTATTCTTATCAAGCTAATAATTGGAAATAGATTGATTATGGTAGATGGTAGAAAGGGTTATGCCTTCTATACCTCACATCCTATTACATTCAAGATTAAGAAGTATTTGGAGTGTATGAAGTTTGTAGTGGCACCTCCACACTATGATGTCATCCTAAGTTTACCTTGGCTTGAACATCATAAGGTTCAATTTGATTGGACCCAATAACCAATTCAAGTATGACACCAAGGTAAGAATTTTTGATTAGGTTTTCTAGCACCTTTGAGTAAGAAATCTAAGAATAGTCAATCCCAAAATGGGAAGTTTATCAATAAAGCAACTATAGAGCAAGCTTTGGAGGAAGATAATCCTATTTTCAAGGTGTGGATCAAACCAATTGCACATGGAGAATTTGATGAGGACCAAAAGCCTCATCAAGCAATAGTTGATCAAATAGTTGATCAAATAGTTCAAGAGTTTATAGATATGTTTTTGGATGGTCTGCCAAAGAGAGTACCCTCTGATTGTGGTACGCCCTTCAAGATTGAGTTCTTGCCAAGAAGTACTCAAATGAGTAGACCAATCTATTGGCTCTCACCAAAGGAGCTGGATGAGCTTTGAACAACATTGACAAAGTTGTTGGAGAGGATTTTATATCACATAGTACATCTTCTTGGGGAACATTGGTACTCTTTGTTCTAAAGAAGGATGGAGGACTTTGCTTCTATATTGATGACTTTGATCTCAATAAACAAATAGTGAAGATTCATATCCTTTGCCTCAAATTGATGACTTGCTTGATCAATTGAGTGGAACACAATCCTTCTCCAAATTGGATCTCTAAAGCAACTATTGGTACATCTTCATTGATAAAGAGGATGTGCAAAAGATTACCTTTTGGCACAAGGTATGGGCATTTTGAATAAAGAGTGCCACCTTTTGGGCTCACCAATGCCCTAGTAGTCCTTCATGGATCAAATGCATTGAGTGTTGGATGGGCTATTGGACCAATAAATGATGGTTTTCTTGCATGATATTTAAATTTTTAGCAAGATGGATGTAAAATATGCAAATCATATGCAAGAAGTCCTAAGACAACTACGTCAATGGAATTTTTGTTGCAAGAAGTCAAGGTGTGTCTTTTGTTAGAAGGAAATTACCTTCTTGGGTCATAAGATCTCATGAGAAGGGATCAAGATAGAAGAGGAGAAAATCAAGGCCATTATTGATTACCCTACTCTAAAGGATTCCACAAAAGTGTGTGCATTTAATAGATTGACAAGTTTTCTCCGACAAGTTTTACCAAGTTTCACTATTATGCTCATGTGACTACACCATTGACCCATCTCTTGGGGAATACCTCAAGCTTTCAATGGACCACTAAGCACAAGGAAGTATTCTAGAAGCTGAAACATATGGTGTCTTCAAGACTCATTCTTTAACCATATGATCCTCAATTGCCTTGTGTGGTTGATTTCAATACTTCTAATTATACCATTGGAGCTATGTTGCAAAAAGTATTTCTAGATGGGTTATATCATATTGCCTTTATGTCTTATCAACTAAACACCATTGAAAAGAATTACTCTACTTGAGATTAAGAATAACTAGCAATGGTTTATGCCACCAAGGTATAGAGGCATTATCTATTTGGAAAACAAGTGATCACACAAATTAATATCAATTTGCATGATCAAACTCTTGTTGTAGACATTACATTTGGAGCACATGAAGAGTCAACATCATCAATAGGAGGAACAACTATAGCTATCTAACCTCAAACTTGAGTACAAACCCAATAGGTTCCATGTCATCCCCGATGCCCTATCACAATGACTTGATTTGAAGTCTCTTCCTCTCATCATGGTGGCAATTATGATAGTGTCAATCTACTCAAAAGTCTAAATTGAGTTTAGGACAACTTTATGTCAAGACCCCTTCTTTCAAATGGTACCAGGTCATCTTCTAGCACACAATAAGGAACACAACACCTTCTCCTTGAAGAATGACTTTCTATTCTATGAGAATTGGATCCAACCAAGGGTGATCTGCAACTCGTGTGCCTTCAAGAAGCCCATGACTTCCTCTTGTTGGTCACATAGGTGTGGACAAGACCTTGGGTAATCTACAATGCCAATGGTGGTGGCCTAACATGGCACAAGATATTCAAGAGTTAGTTTGATCTTGTGAGAGCTACCAATGTAACAAGGCTAGCAACCAAAATCCAAGTGGATTCCTTCAACCACTTCCTATCCCATTTGCTTAATAAAACATGTGAGTTTACATCTCATCACCTCCTTGCCCAAGACAAAGCAAGGTCACATAACAATTGAAGTATTTGTGGATAAGCTTAGTAAGCAAATCTATTTAGCACCAACCTTTGATATAGTGGATGCTCCAACATTAGCCTAAATCTACTTTGACAATGTCTTCAAGCATCATAGAATGCCTTGTGTACTCATCTCCAACTATGATCCTCAATTCACCAAAAAAAATTTGGCAAGCGCTCTTTTAGATACTCAACACCAAGCTAACTTTGCCTATGGCATGTAATCCTTAAACTGATGGACAAACCAATTGTGAAAATGCACCTTGGATGATATGCTTTGTGCCTTTGTCAATGTTCCCCATATCAACTAAGATGAATATCTTGTAGCTACTAGTTTGGTTATAATAATTCCAAACATGCAAATATTATATTCTCTCCCTTCTTCCTTAGTTTTAACCAAGATCTACTTGTTCTAGATTCCCTTCTTGCTCCTCCTCCATCTCATGTCCCTCATACTTCTACCTTCTTGACCATAATATCTCAATCTCTACAACAAGACACATAAGAACAACAAGCCTTTCAACTCGGTGATAAGATCATGCTTTCTTCTAGTAACCTATCCCTCTTGACACCTAAGTCCAAAAACTTACTCCTAATTGGATAGGTCCATTTGATGTCATTCAAATCATTTCTCCAATTGATTATCAATTTTCCTTGCCTTATCATATGCAAATCCATCTTGTCTTTCATGTTTCCAAGTTAAAACCTTTGTTTCTAATCCATCTTCCTTTTCCTCTCATGTCCAACCTCCCTCTCCTCTCATATCTATCAACAATCATGAGGAGTATGAATTTGGTTGTATCCTTGCACATTGCCACATTCAACATAACCGCCAACAACATATGGAGTACAAAGTCCTTTGGAAAGAGTATTTCTTTCATGATGCCACTTAGGAGCCTATTTTTTATCTTTAGAACACACAAATGGCTAACCAAGAGTTTGAAGCTTCCATGGTGATGAGTATATCATCAACTTGTGGTGGGGAAATATATAACAATATGGAGTTTACTGACAAGTTAGTCTAGACTAATGAAATAACAAATAGGCCAAATTATAAGAATATTTTGGAAGCATCTAGGAAGTTAATTGGTACCTTCCAATTATTGGGTAATGTGCATGCCAAAGGATGACTTCTAGGAAGAAGTTTTTTGGGAAACTTCTTAGCTAGCTTAGCTTGCATGCCAAGTAGATGGCTTCTAGAAGAAAGTTTCTTAAGAAGTTTCCCAACTAGTTTTGTTTACATACAAAGTAGGCAACTTCTAGAAGGAAGTTTCTTGGTTACCTTGGTTTGCACTCTAAGAAAGTAGCTTTTAGGAAGCTTCTTGAGAAGCTTCTAAAGAGCCTTGTATGCTTCCCTATAAATACCAAAACCCAAGTTCATGTTAAGCATTTGAAGTTTCTCTCATTCAAGATTCATAATGTGATCTTTCATTTTGTTCTTCCATTCTCTTATTTCTCTCTTCTATCTTTTACATACAATCACTATGTTAAGTGAACTCTTTGTACTTTTGATTGTAACTGATGGAGAACAATAGATGTGTTGTATCTATGTGTTAACTTATATAATTACAGATAGTTTGATAAAGTAGTTGCCATGGTGGAAATGTCCAAAGTTATCATTGTTATGTAGCAACAAATTGAGCACATACTTGATTTCTGGAAGAAAAAGACCATTAAAAATAAGAGCATTTAAAGAGTACACCAATTTAAAAAGAGAAGAGTAAATTCAATTTCCAAAGCCCAAGGTATTTGAATGTAAGAATCTCTTGAGTGCAATGGAGAATTTTGTGTTGATTTTGAATGTTATTTTGAAGGTACAAATCAATCTTCAAGATGAATAGAGATAGATTATCTTGGCTACAAGCCAATTGGATGGAGTGGTAAAACTATGGAACAAGTTGAACAATAGTTTGTTATACCAATCTTGATATATGAATAATTCAAAAGCATAATAATTAGAAGATTCTAAGTTATATATGATGCACAAGTTGTATGAGATAAATTGGCAAAATTGAAGCAAATTGGTTCTAAGAAAAGTTAGATCACTCAATTCCAAAATACCATTATGTCAATTCTAAATATATTAGAAGGTGAAGCTCTTGATTGATTTGTGAAGGGCTTGAAGTCACATACCAAATTAGAAATGACTATGCAAGAAACCAAACACTTGGAAGAAGCCATACATTTGACTAAGCACTTTGATTCCTTGGTTGTGACAACTTGGTCTTGACCTCAACCTTCATAGACCCTACCAACACATTAGAGGTGGAGAAATAGGCACTAATGGAGATTGATGCCTTCTAACTAGGGCCCACTTTGCAATGTAGATAAAGAAAGATTGAAACAAAATGGTTGTTGCTTTTATTATCACCAAATTGGACATTGCATTGTTGAATGTACACTCAACTCAAGAATGGGACACCTTGACAAATCACCCAAATGGAGTTTGTGGAACATGATGATCAAGGAAACAAGGGATCCCAATAAGAGAGTTTGAGCTATCTATTAGGAACTTGATTAGTTCAAACGGGATTGAAGGCTCAACCTATGCAGGTTTGCTTCATTTGCAAGGTATGATATCAGGTCATGGTTGTAGGATTTTTGTTGATTTTGGAAGTTCAAAGAATTGCATGTCCATGAAATTAACAAAGGAATTAGGTATTCTTTACAAGCTAGTAATTGGAAGTAGATTGATGACAATAGATGTTAAAAAGGGTCTTTGTATCTCACATCCTATTACATTAAAGATTAAGTAGTATTTAGAAAGTATGAGGTTTGTAGAGGAATCTTTATATTATGATGTTATTTTAGGTTTACCTTGGCTTGAATATCATAAGGTTAAATTTAATTGGACCCAACAACAAATTCAAGTACAATATTAAGGTAAGAATTACCAATTAGGTTGTATAGCACCTTTGAATACAACACCTAAGAATAATCAATCCTAAGATGGGAAGTTTGTCACTAAAGTAGCCAAATAGTAAGCTTTGAAAGAAGATGTTTTTATTTTTGTGGTGTGAATCAAATTGATTGCACATGGAATCTGATGATAATCATAAGCCTCATCAAGCAATGGTTGATCAAATAGTTTAGGAATTTATAGATGTGTTTCCAGATGATTTTCCAAACGGGTTACCCTCCAATCATGGTGCTCTTCAAGGTTGAGGTTTTAGGGTACTCTAATGGGTAGACCAATCTGTCGGTTCTCACCAAAAGAGTTGGAAGAGCTTTGAATAATACTGACGGAGTTGTTGGAGAAGGATTTCATATGACATAATTCATCTCCTTGGGAAGCACAAGTACTATATGTCCCAAAGAAAGATGGAGAACTTTGCTTTTGTATTGATTATTGTGGTTTCAATAAACAAATAGTGAAGAATGCACATCCCTTGCCTCAAATTGATGACTTGCTAGATCAATTGAGTGGAGCACAATACTTCTCCAAGTTGAATCTCCAATGTGATTATTGGCAAATTCCCATTGATAGAGAAGATGTGCAAAAGACTACCTTTTGCACAAGATACGTGCATTTTGAATGGGAAATTCTACCTTTCAAGCTCACTAATGCTTTGGAAGTCTTCAAGGATCAGATGCATCAAGTGTTGGATGGGCTATTAGATCAATATATGGTAGTGGTCTTGGATAATATTTTAATCTATAGCAAGATGGAGCAAAACACACAAATCACATGTAAGAAGCCCTAAGATGACTATGCTAATGGAATTTTTACTATCAGAAGTCAAAGTGTGCCTTTTTGCAAAGGAAGTTATCTTCTTGGGTCATAAGATCTCAAAGGAGCGGATCAAGATGAACAAGGAGAAAATCAAGGCCATTAATAATTGACCTACCCTAGAGGATGCCATATAAGTATGGTCAATTAATAGATTGGCAAGTTTTTACCAACATTTCATCCACTACTATATTCATGTGACCTCACCATTTACCATATCTCTTGGGGAAGATCTCAAGCTCCTAATGGACCACCAAGCATGAAGAAGCATTCCAAAAGTTGAAAAAGTATCTTCCAGACCCATTTTTCAACCACATGATCCTCAATGACCTTGTGTGGTTGATTTTGATGCTTTGCCATTGGAGCTATGTTGCAACAAGAATTTCCATATGGGTTACATCCCATTTCCTTTGTGTCTTATTGACTAAACACCACAGAAGGGATTACTCTACTCAAAATCAAGAACAACTAGCAATGGTATATACCACCAAGGTATAGAGACATTATCTCTTGGGGAAACAAATGATCATACAAATTGATCACAAATACTTGTTGTAGCACTACATTTGGAGCACATGAAGAGTCTACATTATTATTACAAGAAATAAATTTAATTTTTTGATATCAAATTTGAGTATAAACTTGGTAGGTTCCATGTCATCCCCAATGCCCTATCATAATGAGTTGATTTGAAGACTCTTCCTCTCATCACAACAATAGTTACGACAATGACAATTGACTCAAAAGTCCAAATCAAGTTTAAAACTACCTTACAAGAAGACCCTTTCTTTCAAATGGTACAAGGAAATCCTTGTATACTCATCTTTGATTGTTGTTACCCATTGTTGGTCACATGGTATTGAAATAGTAGATGCTCCAACATTGGCCTAGATCTAATTCAACAATGTTTTCAAGCATCATGGGATACCTTGTGTAATCATCTTTAATCATGATCTGTGAGCCGGCCTGTCTCTCACTCAAGATGAACCTCTGATGGTTATTATGGTAGCGTGCCATGGACTGAGAAGGCAAAGAATCCCAACTCCATCATAGTTCTTTAAGACTAACACTCTAAGACTCAAGACATTGCTCACTAGAGAACTCAATGAGAGAGATAGTTGCAAATGAAAGGATGGTGAGTACCTCCTCACCCCTTGCTTATATACTTATGAAATAGTTACGCACCAGAGTTACTAATTACAAGAGTACCTCAAGTTACTAGGCTAAAAGTCATATAAAGTAAGAAATTGTTAAAGGAATACCCATACTCATGGGAATATTCTCCTAAGCATGTAGCTTTATCTTGACCCAACCACTTAGTCAAAGATTCCTACACATGGGCTATCCTTGGACTATAAAAGAATCCAAACCAAAAAGACTTACGGGCCCAAGAGTTCTCAACTCTTTCTCAAAGCCAAACACTTAGGAATAATACCAAGTCAACACACTAGAATCTAAAATAATGGTGTTTGTCTTTTCTACTTCCTCTAAATTAAGGTCCCCTCTATTTGAGCTATGACTAACTTTAGCTAATCATTACTAATTTAGAACCATCCTTTGTATTTATATAAATAATATCTCTTAAGTGCTTGTTATACCAAGCTAAATATCACAATACCACGCACATGCACAAATGAGTTTTACATTTATTCTTGGACTAAGTTTTCATTTTGTCCTCAAAGAGAAGGTCTCTCTACCTTCTATGATACATCTTCAACTTATCATGGTTAATCTTTCAAAATGTCTTCCTTTCAACTCCTTGAGATCATAGGTGTAATTGCACCACACCTTCTCCACTATGGAAGGTCCAAAGTAGTTAGGCAAAATCTTCTTTTGCACTCACTTGAATTAAATGGAATCAAACAACATTATCCAATCACCTTCTTTGGAAGGCTCCACCTTCTTCTTGCCTTACCTTTTGTCATAGTTCTCCTTTTATTTCCTTTGAGCTTGCTCTACTCAAACCATAGAATTGCTCTTGCCTCCTGCAATTCCATGAGTTGATCCTTCTTTGACTTCTTTACATCACCTCCTTGTACTTTCTTCAATCTCCTATGAATGCTTTGGAAGATAGGAAGATCAAAATGAATAGATAAAGTAGACTCAATACCATATACCAATTGAAATGGAGAATATTTGGAGGAAGTCTTCATGGTTGTCCTATACTCTCACAAAACTACATGAATCCTCTTGTCCCAATGATGTTTAGCCCTCTCAATTTCTACATCTTGGGCCAATATCATGCACAAGGTCTGATTTGTTCTCTCTGCCAAGCCATTGGAATTTGGCTTATAAGATGTAGTTACTCTATGTGTGATAGACAAATATCATAGCATGGCTATAATAATGCTTCTTGTAAACTCTCCTCCTCTATCAAAAACCAACTCCAAAAGGCACACAAATCTAGTGACAATGAGTTCATAAAGAAATCTCTCAACTTCATCTTCATTCTTGTCCCTCAATGGTCTAGCCTCAACCCACTTGGTAAGATAATTAGTAACTATCACAATATATCTATTGTTTCTTGGGGTTCTATTGAGAGGACCTACAAAATCAATTCCCCACTTCTCAAAAGGTCATAGCAATGGAATTGATCTGAGTGGTGGGGTGGAGGTAGACTTTATAGCAAAAGCTTGACAAACATGACAAGTTTTGTAATAATTAAGACAATCCTTGAAAATCCCTTTCCAATGATAACCTACATCTAGAATCTTGAAGTAGTGACTTTTCCTGCAAAGTGTCCTCCACACACTAAACCTTCATGAAACTCCTTTCTCAATAAGATAGACTCTTCCTTACTCATTGCTCTTTGAAGTAGACCATCTACTCCTTGGTGAAAAAGAATATTCTCCACCATTGTGTAAGGTCTAGACATTATTGCAAGGGCCTTCCTCTCCTTAGCATGCATCCCTTATATATAGTTCTCTCTTCTAACAAAGTCCACAATCTCCTTGTACTCCATTAGAATCTCTTGAGTGATTAAGATTGTCATGAGCTCCTCATCTAGGAGGGAATCATCCATTGGCTCTTTTCCATCATGATCATAGGCCCTAGATAACAAATCAACATTTGCATGTTTCTTCCCTGGCCTATCCTCAATGGTGTAGTCATACTCACACAAGAGTATCATCCACCTTGATAGCCTCTCTTCCACATTAGGCTTGTTGAAGATGTACTTCAAAGCCTTGTGATCCATGAAAATGGTGACTTTCCCTCCAGTCAAGTAGTGTCTAAACTTCTTGAGACCAAAGATCATTGCCAATCCTTCTCTCTCTTTATGATAGAGTAGTTCTTTTTTGCTGAAACCATCTGACTACTATCATAAGCTATTGGATTATCATACTCATCTTGGTCTAATTGACTGAGAGTACATCCTAGAGCTACATTGGAAGCATTAGTGTAGAGGATGAAAGGCTTACTCCAATCAGGTTTAGTAAGAATTAGAGCTATAAAAAGGGATTGCTTGAGCTCTTCAAAAGCTTTGAGAGACTCCTTGTCCTCCAAAATCACCATGTATTCTATACTCTTCTTCATGTAGATAGTTAATGCACAAGCCTTGTTGGAAAATGAGAATATGAACTTCCTATAATATCCAACCATCCCCAAGAATTGGTGTAACTTTGTCAAGCTTGAACGGAATGGAAGGTCTAAGATTTTCCTCACCTTCTTAGAATAAACTACTATTCCATCCTTGGAGATGATGTGCTCCAAAAGTAGACCTTCTTCATAACCAAAAATGCACTTCTTTGGATTGAGTGATGCATTTGCTTCATCCAAACATTGCAAGACCTTGATCAAGTGCTCAAAGTGATCCTCCTTGCTCCCATAGACACAAAAGTCATCAATGAAGTCTCTCAAAAATTTCTCAATGAAATGTTGAAACACCTTGTTCATGAACCGTTGGAATGTGACTGGAACATTATGAAGCCCAAAAGTCATGACCTTGAAAGCATAAGTCTCCCAAGGTATGGTGAATGCGGTGAGTTGTTGATACTCTGGAGCAATCTTGATTTGGTTATACCCACTATAACTATCTCCAAAATTGTACCTCTCATGACCCACAACCTCATCCAAGATCTCATCAATGAATGGTAAGGAGTAATAGTTCTTCTTAGTAATAGCACTGAGCTTCTTGTAATCCACACATACCCAAGGTTTGCCATTCTTTTTCATCACAATCACAATGGGAGACACTCCTTTTGAATTCTCCACCTCAAAGATAAACCCAACCTCCTTGAGTTTACCAATCTCCTCCTTCACCACCAAATATATTGGTGTGCTAATGCAACATTGCTTTTGGTGGACTGGTCTTGTATGTGACTCTACCTCAATCTTGTGCTCCTCCAAGGTTACTTCCTTTAGATCCTTGTAATTGAAAGCAAACACATGGATGAACTTGTGTAAAATCTCCTCAAATCTCACCTTCTCCTCCTTGGTAAATATTTGGATCATACTTGAGAGTAAATAACCTTCTTTCTATCTCCTCATGTGGCAATGGTGACTTATCTAAGTGCTTCACAACCTTTGGCTTAGGTGAAAAATCCATAGTACACAAAGGATACACATTTGAATCAGATTCATATTCATCTTACTCCATGGAATTCTCCTCTTCCATGCTTGTGTCCACACCTAAAGCTCCTTCTTCAGAATCTGATTCCCAATAATCAGAAGATGGTATATCTGAATGTGAAGTGTGGGTGGTGTTAGTCACAAGAACTATAACTCTATGGTTTGATGGCCCAATCCTTGAATACCCTTTGTGCCATTGATAAGTTGTCCATGATGCTCTCAACCATGGCCTCCCAAGAAGTAAGTCATAGCTTGAATCCTTCAAGACTTGGAAAGTCATGAGATTTTGAACTCCCATAACTGTAACTACCACCTTATCCATCACCCCTACTCGTTGAACTTGTTGCTTGTTTGCCATGCTCACCACAAATGTTGAAAGTCTGGAGGGTATCATACCCAACTTCTTCATTACCTTTTCTAACATGGCATTCACTGTTGATCCTCCATCAACCAATGCATCCTTGATGTTGTGACCATTCACTTTCACATCAATCCTGGAGGCATATTCACAAGCTTCCCATGGTGCTGGCTTGACATCCACCACCCCCATTGATACTAGAGCTTTTTCTTTTTTCTTCCTCTTGCTCCTTGTAGAACTCAAACCACCTCTAAGCTCCTTTCTCAAGGTAGGGTTCAAAGAAATCAATTGGCCCACTATGATGTTGGCCTTGTGACTACCAACATCTTCCAACACATTGTAGTTCCATTGTTGCTTGGAGATCGAGAAGTCCTCCATCCCCAACTTCTTTCTTGAAGTCATTGTTGTTGATGGTCTTGAGGTGCGGGTGCTCCTAGTAGACATAGGGGTATTTTTATTAGGAGTAAATCCTTGAGAAGAGTGTACATCCTACAACATGAGTCTAAACACTCAAACATAATTTTTGTTGCTCTCACATTCCTCATACATGAGATTTCAACTCTGCAGAATTGACCCTTCCTCACAATGTCACTAAAATCTCTTGAGTGGTATATCACAGTTCTCTAAAATTTTGCATAGTTGATCACAACTCTAGGGCATCTCTCCTTGCAAAATTTTAGATTTTTTCATTGAGCCATTTGGCCTTGGCACCTTTGTATTCAGCACACATATTTTAGATTTGGTCTAAAAACCACCACCATCACTTAAAAAACTCATACCTCATAGTAGAAGAATGGTCTCTCTCTAATTTTTGTGCCAAAAGGTAGAATAAATTGCACTGAATTTTCTTGGAATTTTTTTAGAAATTCACAAAAATTGTAAAAATGACAGACTCTGTACAATTTTCTATAGAACATGTAGTTGCGGGAGCAATTTACCCTATCAACTTTCAAAAATTATAGCTCAGTGCACATAATAGCTCTTACAATAATTTCAAGTGTGATAATTGAAAGTTAACCCAATCTATCATGTGTAGAAATTATAAGTCCAAATCTCAAAGTTCAGATTTTGCACAAAATCACCATAATCCCCAAAATCTGCAATCTACCTCACACAATCTCTCCAAATCCTCTCATGTGTACAAGATGTACAAAATCACCTCAAAAACATCATGATAAACTATAGGGTATACAAATGGGTCTTAGTTCTCTAATTTAAGTTCAGCCCTCTCCTACCTTAATTTTCTCTTCAAGTGAGCTCTCATAGCCTCCTTTTTTCTAATATAAAATTGTACGTAAAACATTATCTTATCTTTTAGAGAGGTCACGATAATGAAACCAAAAATGTGAGCTGGCCTATCTCTCACTCAAGATGAACCTCTGATGGTTATCATGGTAGCACACCATGGACTAAGAAGGCAAAGAATCTCAATTCCATCATACCCCTCTAAGACTAACACTCAAGACTCAATACATTGCTCATTAGAGAACTCAATGAGAGAGAGATAGTTGCAAATGAAAGGATGGTGAGTACCTCCTCACTCCTTGCTTATATACTTATGAAATTGTTATGCACCAAAGCTACTAATTACAAGAGTACCTCAAGTTACTAGGCTAAAAGTCAAATAAAGTCAAAAAGCTAAAGAAATATCCATACTCATGACAATATTCTCCTAAGCATATGGTCTTATCTTAACCCAACCACTAAGTCAAGGATTCCTTCACATCGGCTATCCTTGGAATATAAAAGAATCCAAACCAAAAAGGTTTGTAGGCTCAAGAGTTCTCAACTCTTTATTCAAAGTCAAACATCTAGAAATAATATCAAGTCAACACACTAGAATCTAAAATAGTGGTGCTTATCTTTTCCACTTCCTCTAAATTAGGGTTCACTCTATCTTAGCTATGACTAAATTTAGCTAATCATTAATAATGTAGAAATATCTTTTGTCTTTATAAAAGTAATATCTCTTAACTACTTGTTATACCAAGCTAAATATCACAATACCACACACATGCACAAATGGGTGTACAGATCCTCGGTTCATCGGAAAATTTTGGCAAGCACTCTTCCAACTACTTGGCACCAAGCTTGCTTTGTTCACGGTCTATCATCCTCAAACCAATGGACAAACCAAATATTCAAATTTCACCTTGGAGGATATGCTTTGTGCCTTTGTCAATGTTCATCATACCAATTGAGATAAATGTCTTGCAACTATTGAGTTTGCCAACAATAACTCCAAACAAGCAAACACTTGATTCTCTCCCTTCTTCCTTAATTTTGGCCAAGATCCCACTTGTTCTAGATTCCATTCTTGCTTTTTCTCTATCTCATGTCCCCCATACTTCTACCTTCTTGACCACAATATCCCAATCCCTACAACAAGCCAAATCTCATCTCCTTGTTACTCAAAATTGTCAAAAACAATATGCATACTAACATTATTGTGATCTCACCTTTCAATTTGGTGATAAGGTCATGTTTTCTTCTAGTAACCTACCCTTCCCACTTGATACCCAAGTTCATATACTTGCTCCTAATTAGATAGGTCCATTTGATATCATCCAAATCACTTCTCATGTTGCTTATCAACTTGCCTTACCTTGTCATATGTGAATCCATCATGTCTTTCATATTTCCAAGTTGAAACCCTTTATTTCTGATCCATCTTCATTTTCCTTTTGTATCCAACCTCTCTGACTCTCCTCCCTATCAACGATCATGAGGAGTATGAAGTTGATTGTATCCTTGCATGTTGCCACATTCAAAATGGCCGCCAACAACATACTAAGTACAAAGTCCTTTGGAATAGACACCTCCTTCATGATGCTACGTGGGAGCCTGTTTCTCATCTCCATAATGCAAACAACCATCTAGGAGTTTGAAGTGTCCATGATGATGAGGACGTCATCAACTAGCGGTGGGGGAATATGTAACAATATTGAGTTTGCATACAAGTTAGTTTAGACTAACAAAAGTAGAAAATAGGCCAAATTAACCCAAATTTATAAGAATATTCTAGAAGCATCAAGGAAGCTACTTGGTACCTTCCAAGTATTGGGTAATATGCATGCTGTAATACCAAGGGTTAGCCATATGATCTAGATGTGAAATTCGGTTTAGTAACATCTAGAATGATGTTATACATGATGGTCAAAATAGATCAGATAGAAGTATCACCAAAAGAGTACTTCTACTAATAGGGCAGAAACCGAAATAGATTTGAGAACCTTAGAACCAATAGCTAGACATATGATTTAAAGGTGAGAATTGGTTTGGTAACATATGGAAGGATGTTACACATTATGGACTAAACAGATCAGAAAGAGGTATCACCAAAAGGGGACTTCTACTAATAGAGTAAGAACCAAAATATGCCTGAAATCTTTGAAGGCAATTTTGGAGGCCTAAACGGATGAATTAGGCCTAAAAAATGTGCAGATTCCCCCCCCCCCCCCAACCAAGAAAAGAAAGGTTGGCCTTCCCTCCCCCCACTTTGTCTAGTCGAGAGCTTTCCAACAATACCTACGTGATTTTGAGATTCCTACAGGAAGATTCCCTAAAAGATTCCCTTTGGTCAAAGCTTGTTTGACCAACCAGACAGGATCTAGACCAGACAGGTCACCCATCCAAGTAAGTAATCCAAGGGTGGAGCTTGCTGAAATGTCACCTATCTATATCCCTAATCCTATGGTGGAGCTTCCTTGGAGGAGATCCTCTTTGTCTATATAATAAAGAGAAGGTGCTCCCTTGGAGCATCAAATGTTTGAGTGTGCAATCTGTGTTTTCTCTCTTCTCTTGTCCTCGGAGCATTACACATGCCAAGTGATGACTTCTTAGGAAGCTCCTCAGCTAGCTTAGCTTGAATGCCAAATAGGCGGCTTGTAAAAGGAAGCTTCTCAAGAAGCTTCTCGGTTAGCTTTGCTTACACTCTAAAAAGGTTGCTTTTAGGAAACTTCTTGAGAAACTTCTCAAGAGCCTTGTATGTTCCTTGTAACTACCAAAGCTCAAGCTCATGCTAGGCATTTGGAATTTCACTCATTCAAGTATCCCAATGTGATCTTTCACTTTGGTCTTCCATTTTTTTATTTCTCTCTTTGTCTTTTATAGTTAAACATGCTAGTGATAAAGAAGAAAGGGAGGAGATTTAAGATTGAGTAGAGTTGCAAAATTTAGATTAGTTAGAGCAATACCAAGAACTAGACATGTCATCTAAAGGTGAAAATTGGCTTGGTAACATTTGGAAGGATGTTATGTATGATGTGCTAGGTAGATCAGATAGAGGTGTCACCAAAAGAGGACTTTTACTAATAGGGTAGGAGTGAAAAATAGCCTAAACTTTAGAGCCAATTTTGAAGGCCTAAATGGATGAATTAGGCCTCAAAAACATACAATTTCCTCCCATGAACAAAAAGATGTTCATGATTGTCTCATCAAAAGCTTTCCAATGGTACCTCATCCATGTGATTCAAAGATTCCTATAGGAATATTCTTTAAAGATTCCTTCCAGTCCAAGATGGTTTGACTAACCAGATAGGATCAAAACCAACATGTCACCTATGCATGGAACTAATCCAAGGATAGAGCTAGTTGACATGTCACCAATCCATGTCTCTGATCCAAGGGTGGGCTTCCTTTGGGGGAGTCCTTACTATATAATATAGTCAAGGTGCTCCTTTGGGGCATTGGAGATTGAGTACAAAGCTTTTTGTTTTCTCTTGTGTTCCTCTTAAGGTCTCCTATCCTTGGAAGATTAAATTTAGTGATGGAGTAGAAGATGAGTTTTAGGATAGAGAAGAATACTAGAGTAGAGAGATTGGCAATGTTAGATAAGTTTGTGATGCATAAGAAGATGATGTTGGAGGCTTATTGTGTTAGATATCTTACAAAGGAAAGTTTAGAGCTACTATGGAGTCGTTAGAGAGGACATGAGGTGATTTGGAGGAGACAAAGAGCACTCTATATATTGTGAGGATTGATCTAGATGGGGTTTTTGAGGATATGAGGACCTTCCTTCATGATGAGTCTACAAGATATTCCATTGAGTTGGTTGTTCATATGCAAACTCAAACAAATATAGATTTAGAGAAGTCACTCATATGGGGACTCAAATTGTCATACACCTAATACCGATCAAGAGATTCCTACTCAAGCTTCAACTACTAGACACATGGGAGTTTGAAAGACTTGTTTGGAGGTGATGTAAATGAGCTTGATGCATATTGGAGTGCTTAGGGAAGAGGCTTATGTGCAAATAGGTGATATGGATATTTTTCCATGGAGATTACAAGTTTCATATGATGTCTCATCCCCACTTTGTTTTAGAGGAAATCTTGAGGAGTTTAGGTGGCTTCAAGAGAGGAGTATGATTTTGAGAGACAAGGTTTCTAGGCTTGGTGATTTGGGAGAGATGATTAGTTTATCAAGAGAGCTCATTCCTTGTATCCTTTATGTAAGAGATGCAAGGAGAAAGATTATAATTTTGGATGTTGGTTGTTTAGGTGATACTAGGTGGACTAGACATCCCCTTTTTTTGTAGTAGCATGAGCATATGCTAGGGCATAGGTGGAGCTATTTTTATAGAGCCTATTGTAGTTTTCACTATATACCTCAACTTGAGGTTAGAGAGTTAATGGAGTATTGTGTGACACACTCTTAGGTTATCATATGGACAAGTTGGCATGAGGAAAAAGATAGAGAAGATACTTTGGTCCATGTGGGATGGTGGTCTTCTACCAAAAGTAGTACACATTGGGGCATGCCTCATGGGATGCTTTAGTGAGAGGATATGTTTTTTAACCAATATAAAGGTTTCATGATTAAATCTCTTACAACACATTTTACATCATTAGATCTATCCATTAGAGATATACTTATAGTTGATAGTGCAACACTTCCCTATTCTAGGAACCATCTCCATGGTGCTACATCTTCTATTGTTTGTATACACCTAGGACATCCCACACTTCCTCATTAGACATCTTAGTAGCTCCTTAAGATAGATTTAAAGGATACTTCTATCCAACCATTACATCTTTGGAGGAGGAATGGATATCAAGTAGGCTTAGAAGTTATAGTGCTTATCCACATGAGAGCATAACATTATGTTTTCAAGATCCCCCTCTACATCCCCAAGAGAGGATATGGATGTAGTCCTTTCTTTCTATGATATAGTCTTTTCTTTCTATGCCTTTGCTTGTATAGACACTTTGGGGATGCATTAGAGCGGCTTTCATATCATACTTCAAATTCTCTCCTCTTTTGTATCATCATATCCTTTGCATAAATACACTTTGATGTGTATATTGTTCCTTTGATATTATCTTTTGAGGAAACATCTTGTGAATTGCGTCTACTTTCTTACATGTAACTCTAACTTATGTCTCCTCTTACTAATCTAATCGTCTAGTTGTAGACTTATAGTTTGCCTACTTCAAGCTTGTAAGTGTCCAAAGAAGAGTTATTTGTCTGATATTCTTGCTCTCAAACTTTGAAGTGTACCAAGGAGAAATATTTGTTTGATATTCCTATCTCACATTATATGATATGATGGGGTGACCAATGTATGATTAATCGTCATTAAGACATCAATAAAATTTATTTGCACTTAGTTCTTGTGTTCGTGATTTCTTCCAATTCTTATTGTATATCGACCTGATCTTCCTCGTGCCAAATGAAGACACATTACTGTACCTCATAACACACTCAAGATCTTAAGAATTCAAATCATTGTGGGCAAGGTTTGATTACAGCGAGACCCCAGCCTTTAACCCCCTATTAGATTATAAGCTAGTGCACCATCGAAGGGACGAAAAAATTCTTATAAGATAAAAGGGAGGCAGGTTTTATATGCTACATTATGGGCCAAGTTGGGACCGGCTAGATTTTATAAGCTAGGTGAGGTTATAAACTAAGAGAGGTTCTACTGTAGCCAAGTTAATAAGCGTTGAAAATAAAATTGAACAATGCTTCATTACTGTGTCCCCACGATAAAAGCTTTACAATCCTGCCTTGAGGCAAAGACACATGAATGTCAAAAGAAAGGATAAACTCTTAATTATAGAGCGAAAATTCCTAATTAACAAGGTGAAAACTAGGACACTTGGAGTATGAATTGAAGGAGCAACGGCTAAGGAAAATGACATTCATCTCACATAGTGTTGTAGAGGCTAATGTGACCATTTCCGTTCGAACTAGGACGGACGGACGGACGGAATGGCATTTGTACGATGAACAATCTTCTTCATATTCAAAATATTTCCCTCCATATCTCAGATGGACGAGGAATCCATATAAGACCAAAGCAGAACAGAGAAGAACAGAGCAGTGACAAAAGGAACTTTCGTTGCTGCAGGTAGCCCCTGAAGTTGGATACATACATTGCTCTGCTCTAAGATTATGCCGTCCCGGAATTGATTGTCCCACAGCAACACTAGGGGTCCGGCTACACCAAAATCTTTCTAGGGGATCGGTGTGTATCGTGTCGCAGTTGAATTTCGCTGTGGACTCAAGAGCTTGTGAAGGAATCTTAATTTAAACGAAGAATTGAAAGCTCTTACTTTGTCAAGCATTTGTTGCAATTTAACATTTCACTGACGATATAGAGATCAACGATCTGTCGCTGTCACATAGTCTTCCGGATCAAATTGTGTTAAAGACATTTATTCTGCAGAATTGGTGCCATGTGAAATGAAGAATTGATTAATATTATTCTCATCATGGCGCATTCTCGCGGTTGATCAAGACCTTGCCTGTGCAGAATTTGTGGAGAAGCTCCCCGGACGGTGGAAACCTGAATGCAGTTCATGGATTAAGGGGAAGTTTAACCAGCATTGGAATTGCAGTGTGTCCTGAAGCCCTTGAACAATGGAACGTGAGCGGCGCGATCCTCGGAGAGATGACCCTGCACGGGAAGCAAAACAAGCACTTCTTAGAAGTATCGCTGAGCGGAGAGCACAAAAGAATTACAGCACTGTTGCTTCCAGGACTCCCCTGCCACTATCAGATGACAGTGATTCCGAATCTGCAAGTAGTGTAGCTCGGGAAGAGGAGAGGAATAGCTCGGGTGTACGCTCGTCTCCTGAGGACAATAATTTTGATGACATTCTAAGCAGTATAGGAAGCTTATCTCTTCAGGGCACAGGAAAAGGTGCTACTTCAAGTGGTCGAAAACAGGACCCACTGACAACTCCAGAAGTTAATGAAAATCGGCAGTTCAAGGGGAAAGAGCAGTTTCGAACACCTCCGGAACATTTTTCGAAGGACATAGTCTCGCTCTCCTCTGATGACGATGAAGACTTTAAGCTAGTTGTGAGGACGTCTATTGCGAAGGTTCCCCCAACAACTGAATCAAATCAGTTTGCAAACAAAAAGAATGATCTCAGTCACAGCACCGCTCTTGCGGGAGGATTCCAGGGCGACGCAGCGAGTTCACAGGCAGCTGACATGGTCCTGTCTGACGGAAGGAAAATTTACCGTCTTCCTGGGGAAGTCGCACGGGGTCTTTACAAGCACCAAGTGCAGGGGATACGATGGTTGTGGGGTCTTCATATTAAGAATATGGGAGGTATTCTTGGTGATGACATGGGTCTTGGAAAGACCAGGCAGGTATGAATCGTCTAATGACCATAAAGGGCAATTCAGTTGGCCAGGAAGCCTTGTAATTTGGCTAGTATACCGGGGAGCATGCAGCTTCCGCCCTGAGCGCGCACGAGTTTATAGATACCAATTCTTTATTTGAGTATTACAAAATGGAACCTAGCATCCACACATACAGATGCCCTAGCGGTTGTATACTCTCACAGAGCCGACTGCTTCGAACAACTCATGATGAAGGTCAACCACGCATACTAAGATGTAAACCACAGATAGGTGTATCCTCGTTCTTGGTACTTCTCGTTCGACAGATCAGAAAGTAACATTCTAATCGGTTTCCGGATTGTGTTTGCAAATTCAGATAGCGTCCTTTCTTGCTGGCCTTTTCTCATCAAAGCTCATCAGAAACGCCATGATTGTAGCTCCAAAGACTCTCATTTCACACTGGGTCAGGGAGCTGGCAGAAGTCGGGTTATCAAGAAGAACCTTCAAGTTTGTTTCAGAACTTAAACTCGCCTCTGCTGTCAGTTGAAATGGTCCTGATATGGTTTTTTGTGGGAATTCTTTCCGAATTCCCGAGAAATCGGCCACTGCGTAAGATAAACCCTTAATGAGCCAGGAGTCCTGATTGTCTTCGCTGTTACAGGTTCTTGTCCATACCATCAGACGCTATTGTCCAAGTTGTTCTTATGTTGTAAGTTCTGGAATGGATGTCCAGTTTTGCTGAAACTTCGTCAAGAGCCCGTGATAGCGCTCTTCAACGAGTGCTTCGGGTAAGATAATCTGCCTGGACCATCTATGGTACCGTGACCTATTTGCTATTGTCGCGAGAACCTCAATTGGAGGTCATTTGCCTGACATTAACTCAAAGATTGGGCTTACATTACTCACTACCGTCGGAAACTAACCTGGAAAATAAGTCCAACGTTTCTAGTTACCTCTTCGAGATAGCCTTTTAATTGTGTAGTATCAAAAGTTTTCTACGGTCGTTCAGGCTATCTTTTGGGATAGTCTTACTTTTATCGTTCGCCCTGGTTCCCACGTGATATCCATTGACCTAGTATACCGCTCTCTAAGCCGAAGGAAACTTATATCTTTGCAGATTGGAGGGGTCCTTTTGACAACGTATGACATGGTGCGCTGCAACTGGAAAGTCCTCAGCGGTGATAGCCCCGGATTAGATGGCTACGATGACAATGGTAACGACACAATTACGTGGGATTACCTTATACTGGATGAGGTAATGTGGACAAAACCAAAATCTCCTGCCAATGTAATCATCTCTATCCGCGGGGGGGGGGGGGGGGGGGGGGGGGGGGGGGGGTCTAAGTTGCAGTGGACTTCACACTCTTTATGGATGGTGATTAATCTGACGACTAGAATTTGTGAGTGATATCAAGTAACAGTGATGGTAAACTCAAATACTCCTCTGAAGGATCGCGTAACTGTGCGACAGGGTCACCTTATTAAAAATCCATCCACAGAGAGGGCCAAGAGCCTGAGGGAGATATCGAGTGCCCACCGAATTATTTTGAGTGGTACCCCTATTCAGAATAATCTGAAGGTACGTGTTCACCTTAACATCTGCTATTTTCCTTCTGGTCGAGTACATGGTCTATTAATGCCAGTTTGTCATGTTCCCACCGGTGTTACAAAACTGAAGATGTGGTTCGAGTCTGACATGCGTTGCACTGCAGGAAATGTGGGCTTTGTTTGATTTTTGCTGTCCCAACCTCTTAGGAGATAAGGCTGAGTAAGTACCCTACGCCCCTTAAAGTAATGTCAGTGCAATTTCAATCTTATCGTCCTTCAAACTGGGACTTCGTAGCAAGACTGTGTCTTCAGCTTTGATGTACAAATAGTTCCGAACTGCAACTAAAGTTCTGGAACTTCTCTCTTGCAGTTTCAAGGCAAAGTATGAAAGCAGAATAATGGCTGCTAGTGACAAGTCTTCATCAGATAGAGCCAAACGGCTTGGTGCAGCTGCTGCTCAGGTACAAGGCGTCCGGATGCAGTTTAGACTTTTGTATCCAGTCTCTGCAACCTTCAACTGACAACTCAACTCTGCCTCTACAGGACTTGAGGCAAAGAATTGCTCCGTATTTTCTTCGCCGTCTGAAAAGTGAAGTTTTCCCTGAGGAGGCTACTGGGGATGCTCCCAAACTTTCACGCAAAAATGACTTAATAGTGTGGTTGAAACTCACCAATCGGCAGGTTCATCTCTTACGCAGCGGAACTTACAATGCTCTCCTTTCAAGTAACTCGTTGATCACGTCTGAAATACTTCTTTTGGAGAACGTCCTTACGTCATAATGTCAATTGATTTTTCTCGCCTCTAGGTCAGGTTTGTACGCTGATGTGGTTCGTTGAGCATCTGGGTACGTAGTGACTGGGACTTGACTGTTTGCTAAGTCTCAGATGCTCTCTCCATAGGAACGATTGTACCGAGCTTTTCTTGAAAGCGAAGCTGTCTCTAATGCCCTGGATGGTTCTTCGGCTCTCACGGCGTTGTCGGTGAGTGCAGTTTTGGCACTGAATGCAATCCTCCATCACGTTATAACTTGAACGAAGGTCTTAGGATTCGTATAAGTCTCTTTCAACATGTGGAAAGTCATTTTCACTATATTGAACATTGAGATTGACCAACATGACACTAGAGCAATAAAGTAGACTCGAGGGAAGCTGAGCTGTGACACATGGGTTACACCTAAGAAATTACATGCTCTTAATCAAAAGATGACTCCTCGTCTTCCCCTATCAGGTCATGAAAAAGATTTGCGATCATCCGTCATTGCTCACGCAAAGGGCCGCAGATGATATTGCGGAAGGCTTGGAAGGCATGTTGGGAAACCCTGACCCAGCAGATGCAGAAGCGATCACAGCAGCCCTAGCTGGACTGATACAGAATGATGTGGGCTTCAGTCAAATTCAGGGTGATGTCGCTTGCAAAATCGCGTTTCTCATGGTACTGCTGGTAAGACACTTACTGACCGCTTGCTACGTTAGGAAGGAGTCATCTGAGATGCAGATTTATAATGTGCTCCAACGCCATGAGGCCATATTATAATCTATTACTGCGCAATCAATCGTTATGAACCACTCTAGACTGATATCTCAGTAATTGATGGAGGCGAGATGTGAACAAACTAGCCATAGTTCGAGTTAGTCTGCCAACCTTGGAGTGTGAATTGCGAGGTTTAATGTGCTCATCTTGTGCTTCTGCCTTTGTCCAGGAGAAGCTTGTTGAGGAAGGACATCGAACTCTCATCTTCTCACAAACTAGAAAGATGCTGAACATTATTCAGGTAAAGATCGAGCAGTGTGTAGACCTCGATTTTCGATGTCTCTACTCAGGATGATGTTGTTTGATGGTTTGAATTTGCAATCGTTGATGCACAGGTTGTGTACCAAGTGTTCTTCCATAGTTCCAGTGTATAGATCCCTCATTTCTGGAGGTATGATATATACGCATTAATGTTGATAGCATTCCAAATGGCAGTTTTAGGTCTAAAACAGGGGATCCAAGCCACGCTTTTTTGTGCGTTTGCACCAAGTGGTCAAGCCTTTCTAGAGTCCAGAAGGGAAATGACATAAGATTATTGCCATCAGTTGTATATCATACTTCTCTACCAATTTGGTAACTTTCTGGTATTGACTGACGTACCCACCTATGGCCATTAACTGCCTATATAGAATCAATAGTTAAAGTGGTTAATAACCAACCAGTCAAGGATTTGAAGTCTACTTGAAGTTACAAATAATGAATTGGAAGCAGAAGTGCACTGTGATGAGAGAACGTGGTTTCGATGCCGCAGGAAGAAATAGAGAACAGAAGATGGAGATATCGACGTATCGATGGCACAGTGAAGTCATCTGACAGAGAACAATGTGTTCAAGTATGTACCCCTGTACTTCATGATATGTGTAAAGGGAGCAGTGATCTTAGTTTACGCGCAGTTTTGAGCTTATGCAGTAACTTGCTTGAATTCTCTAGCTACGCTTGCAAAGCACTTTGAGTTGTGTTTCTAAAGTGATGATATCTGGTCTGGGACAGGATTTTCAAACAGATCCGCGCATCCCGATTTTCTTGTTAACATCACAGGTGGGAGGTCTGGGCCTGACTCTTACGGCAGCTGATCGTGTAGTGATCGTGGACCCTGCTTGGAACCCAAGGTATGCCAAACATAGCGGTGGCTTTTAGTGATTTCCAGATCCTTCTGCTCTTGCACTCCATTTCTACGTATAGAATGACCAATATCATCTTCTTGGTAATCTGCGCAGCACGGATAATCAGAGTGTTGACAGGGCGTACCGCATTGGTCAAAAGAAAGATGTTATAGTTTACCGTCTAATGACCTGCGGTACACTGGAGGAAAAGATCTACCGAAAGCAGGTAAACACGTGGTTACGTGAAATCTGTCACATCTTCCTATGAGATTCAGACAAGACAGTGTTACCTCGTAGGGTTGTCCTAACTGACATTACTTCTATTATGTTGCAAGTGGTACGGACATGTTCTTCTGGTTATAGATACGATTGCATCTATGGGGTAGGAAGCTACCTGGTTGCTAAGTGCGGCATGCAGGTCTTCAAAGGTGGACTCATGAAAACTGCTACGGAGACTAAGAATCAAATGCGATACTTTTCGCAGCAGGTACTTCGTCAGCTCTGGGCTATGGCATCCAGTTAGAATGCCAGGGGATCGTACTCTCCCCATGGTCTCCTCTACGTTCTACCGTAAAATTGATATCTAAGTTTATGTACTTACACATTGAGCATAAACTTTTTGGGGGGACCTCTGTCGAATGTACTGTGGTTAAATCTGACAGTGAAACACATCTCAGGAACTTCACGACTTGTTCCGGGTACCAGAGACTGGATTTGATGTCTCAGTCACCCAGCAACAAATGGCCGAGGAGCATGCTGGAGAACACCGCGCGTGGGTCCTAGCTGTCCCTTTCCTTTTGTATTTGCAGTTAACTCATGCATATATTAGCACTTCGGAATACTCGTCTCTACAGAACGAGCCGTCTGCAAAGTTTTAAATTTTTAGTTCCATGCTGTCGACATCACATGTCACTGTCCCCATGAGCGAGTGCAAAAGGTGTACTTCCAATTAGGGAAGTCATGATGAATTTTCTGAGCTAATCGTACCCTATCGTTTTTGTCGTTTCAGCAGATAAAAGCGTCTAATCCACATAGAAATGGTCGATTGTTATCTCCACTTGCTGTCTTAGCTTAGCTACGTCAGTAGTGTGATCCGTTTATTTAGCAAATAGAGGTAACATTATGAATGTCCTTGGTTTTCTGTCCTAGTCTGTCATCACCAATCCAACGATGCCCTGTTGGAGCTCGCTTGCTAAGTAATTAGATCTTTGTCTCTTTACACAAGCAGTGCCGCTCAGCAAGTTCTACAGACAGAATTCTTGAAATGCATAATTCAATCATATGTTATTTCCGTAACAGAGACAGGGAAGTTAACGAGCATATTCGATACTTAGAGCACTTGTCTATGATTGCTGGTGTGAGTCACCATGACCTTCTGTACTCCAAAGCTGCACCAGAGCTGCCACCTGCGCAGGACAACGAGGACGACGCCAAGGTGCAATGGGAGCCTAGGTACGTTTGACTCTGCTTTCACGTCTGTCCTCATGTACATCGGATCCCAAACAACTAGTCTAGATTCAAAGAGTATAGGAGAATATCCGTTGGATTTGTTTCAGCAGTCCCCTTGTTACTTATACGGTGAATACTATGTTTTTCAGAGCTACTACATATCAACCCCGGCAGCCTTACAAGCCTCCAGCTAAGGAGCACTACACATGGGAGCAAACTAACGACTTGTCAACCAGATCTGGGTAAGCTGGCAATCTAACTTCAGACGGATGGTCTATCCGTATCCCATGATTGAGGCAAATTGACCAACCAAAATGCTTCTGGATGAATATCAGGGGATCACACACAACGCAAGAACCCTCAATATCAGAGCACGCTAAGCACGCGTGGTTAAGAGCAAGCTATCTAAAAGATAAGATCAAGCGCATGGCTGCAGTCTTAGAGAATGAGGTACACACAGATTTCAAAGCACTAGTCTAATTCTTAATTTTCCTGGCAATAAAAAGCAACGGTTTTCAAAGCACCAAATGTTTCTGTTAACACTTGGTCTTCAGGAAATGGCATCCAAGCTTTCTGATGGTGGAATGAAGATCATAAGGAGGATAAAGGAGCTCAATGCAGAAGTTGCGAAGCTGGAAGTTACAGCTTCTCAGTTCAAAGAGAACCTGACAGCAGGGCGGAGTGAAGCACCTGAGGGATTGGAAGGGAACTACGCAGACGGTTTAAGCAGCAATATGGCGAAGGCTCGAAATCAAGGCTTCAATGAACCAGTGGTTAGGGCGCGTAGTGCCAGTGGCAACAATATTTACAATGCCTCTCGCAGTTCCAACGACCAGCTCAAGCTCCCTGCCAGCAACAAGGTCCTAGACAGTCGAGTAGTAGACCTTGAGCGGAAAATGAACAACATTAGTTTCAACTCGAGAGCATGAGTGGAGCCTAGCCTTCATTTCTCATCGTTTTAGGCCTAGATTAGTCCTATTTTTCAACTTCCTGGGAGGTCCACTCGGGTCACTTCTTATGACCATTCAACACTTTGTACACATGACCGAATTTTTGGAAAGTAAAGGATCTGCAAGAAGCTTAAGTGGAATGGGTATTATGGTTTTCCGAAATCTTGGTGCAGCCGAGATTAAGTCAAACCCCACAAACTATGTGATGATCAACAATAAAAGTCCTACCCGCCTCACTTGGTCCACATTTATTCTTTCTCAAATCGAGACATGACAAACTCAGAATCTTGAACATGTGAGTTGCAACTGATCAATCACTGGAAGGACTGACGCTCTCAGAGAAGGAATTAACACCTTACCCACCGTCCATGAACACAATCACGGAAACTCAACTAAACTCTTATGATTAGCCATCTAATGGGAAAGCTACCGTAACTCTTTGTCCATAGATATCGTCAGATTATGAAATTATTTTAGGAACAACGGTGAACCTGAGCGCGATTATGAAATTATCTTAAAACTTGGGACCACACTTCACAAGAAATGGACCCTTCCTCATAACTGTGCTGTTTTGAATCGGAATATTCCGGTGAGTGACTTGTCACGGGACACGTGGCGGGATAGCACCAGTGGTACAGCTTTGGAGAAGGAAGGGAGGGCTGGTTCTGCAGACCTTCCCCAAACACGCAGACACCGAAAGTAAATCACTCATCGAGGGAGAGAGGGAGAGAGAGTGAAGGAGAGAAAATACATGGTGGATTGATTTTTAGAGTCGGTCTTGAAGTGGAGAAGATGGAGGTCGACAACAGTACTGAAGGCGGAGAAGAAGATACCCTGCAAGATAAGAAGTCCCCACGTCAGGTCTGTGTGTCCTCCGTCCTCTGCACCATTCGTGGTCCTCTCGACTTTTTAGAGATGATCTTGTGCGCTTCTATTCTCCTAGCTGATACTCTCGAGGTCATCTTTTTTGGGATTACAAGATCAGCTTGCGTTCTCTTTGAGTGTTGTGTGAATTGAGTTTCGCGGGACTTGGGACTCAGAAAGTTTGGTACCTGTGATGTTGTTGGCTTCATGGGTTGCAACCCGTGCCAGCTGACAGGTGCGGGGGTCCAAGATACGTGTCGTATGTGTCCTGAATGTTGTCTTTGTGACGCAGATATTGGAATTGAATGGCCTACCTGACGGGGGCGAGCAATTGAGGGCTGCTCTTTCTCAGGTGCGGTGAAAAGAGATTATTGTTGCGATCTTGGTTTTATTGAGTTGAAGAATGGTCTTGGAACTATATCCGGTTCTCGTTACGTATAGGCTTGTTTAAATGTTCTGATTGCTTCTATAGTTGTGCTACTTTTGCTATGTACTACATTTTTTCTCTTTCTGCATTTGAACAACGAAACGTTACGATGACCTTGTGAGTTGCCTTGACAACTGACGATGCCCTCGACCATCTCATGTCAGTCTGGTTACAATGATTTACTGGAGATAAATCTTGAGTTTGCGCAATGTGTAGAGGATGAGGATGTGATATTGATCGCTGAGAAGGTAGGGACACTAACCTCACTGTGTTTGGTCCGTATTGCTTTTGACCTGTGCTCGTAATGTTTCCGAACTATGACTTCAACTTTTCAAACTCAATTTCGTCAGTCAATTAACAACGTAAGTGTTTATATCTGGTATAGTTTTTTATTCAACCTGCGCAGGTTACTAACAGTGATCTCGTGCCAACACAGATTCACAGTTTGGAGAAGCTGAATCTAAACGCGTGTCAAAAGGTTACGGATGTTGGCGTATGTGCAGTTGCCACTGCCAACCCCAATCTGAAATCGTTTTCCATCTACTGGAACCTGAAGTGAGTGTTGATCTGTTGGATGCAGCAGTTATTGTTAGAAATATTTTGGAGCTGTATTGGCTATTAATCAAGACAACCACTTTACTTGAGGGATTGGTATTGTCATATCTTCCCATTGAAGAAGAAGGTAGACCAGACGCTTAAGTTTCGTGGCTATGTGAGGCATCAGTTCCATCACCAGTAGATGTATTGGTTGAGTACATAAAAGGCTGACAGGAAGCTTACTGTTGTTGTGCAAAGAATTACAGATAGTGCTGTAGAGCATCTTGTCAAAACATGCACCCGCCTTACAGAGCTCAATCTCAGTGGCTGCAAGGTCCTTCTCTCTCCTCTCTGGCTTTCATGAAGTAATGGAATAACTGTGAGGTTTCTGGTACTTCATAGGAAACTGTAAGCACCTACGTAGCTCGGACAAGCTTTATCGGGTGTCTAGGCATAACCTTCCTACAAACACTTCTATCGTCGGTCCTCCTACCAAGAAAGAAGAGAATACGAAATGTGTCTCTAGCCTAAAATGGTAAGATCTGGTAGTTACGATGGTCAATGTGATAGCGTGGGTACAAAGCATGAGTTTATTGTTTTTTACCCACTGGTGATGGTGGCCGTTTTTTCTTAGCCCTCCATCATCTATAAAGTCAAAGCACTTCATGTGTCTTTCTCCGCGTGATTGACGCTCTTGTAGAGTATCACAGATAAAAGTCTTCACTACCTGGGCGACCACTGCCCTGGGATCCAGAAGCTAAACTTGACTCGGTAAGTGAACAAACATCTGTTTGGACGAGCTACTCTCTCCGTCGATGGCTTTTTTTTGTCTCTTTTCAGCTAGAAGGATACTTAATTCTTTCAGCTGCATCAAACCACCTGTCGTAGAAGTTTGATCCTCCAGGACTCCCGATATCCTAGTGAAGGTCATTCTAGCCCAAATTGTTTGTTTTTAGTGGCCGCATGTGAGAACTATCAACTCGAATTATCTTGTACCTATTTTCTTGTTCATAAGCACTTCTGTGATGCTTGAAGGTGGATTTCGGAGTTGCAGGTGTTTGAAGCTTACGGATCAAGGACTGATCAAGTTGCTTGAATCAAGCATCAACCTCCAGGAGTTGTATCTCTACGCCATCCCAAAGTTCGTACCTTAATACTTCGTTTCTGTGCTTCTCATTTTGTTGGGGAAAATCATAGACTTCCAAAAGAAGTTCTTCCACGTTTGAAGATGTAAAACATAATCCATCATATGTTTACTTTCCGCACTGTTCCAGTGAGTTCTGACACTCCATCTCTGGCACTGGAGCGGCTGCTCCTGCAGGAAGTGTCTCTAAGGATTTTTGTAATTACCCTCTCTTTGTCAGTGGACCTAAACTTTTCCAGTCTGGCTAAATCCATCCTTTGGGTATATGTGGCATAGTTTTACAGATAAAGCGTACCAGAAGTTTTCAAATACACGTGAGCTAAAGCTGCTGGATGTTTGTGGAGCACAGGTTGGATAACCATACCGCTTTCAAGTGGTTGGATCTGGAGATAACAACATGCAATTGACACTCATTTTCATCTGAGTTGCAATGGCTGGCCGTATTGACATTGATCCACTGCATTGACCGTGTAAAGTTATGACGTGGTTCTCACCAAGTTTGTTGGCATTAGTACTGCAGTTTCTTTCAGACGAGGGATTAGCAGGGATTGCTGAGTGTACAAAGCTGGTTTCGCTAAATCTTACCTGGTGAGGCTTTCTCTCAATTTGCAAGCATCTCCCTTCCAACTTCAAGAACTATTATTACTCATCACTACTGCAGAGTTGTTAGCATTTCGTTTGGCTAGAATCTGGATCTATAGTCTGGCTTCCGGTTTGCTTGACTAAGAATTCTACTCCTGAATGCAGGTGTGTGCGAGTGACAGACGTGGGAGTTTCAGCGTTAGCTGCGAACTGCACTTCACTTGAACTTCTTAGGTACGTGCCATGATGGTCATCTCCGTTCAAGTTATTTCTCAATCTACTAGAGAATCTATCTCCATCTAAAAACAATGTGACTTCTTCCCAAACTAATCTATAATCTTATGATTCCAGTTTGCATGGTTTGCTTGGGGTTACTGATGAAGGAATCGAGAAGCTGGCTAAGTCCTGTGCGCAAACACTGCATACTCTGGATGTCAATGGTTGTGTCAACATTCAGGTACAATATGCTTCACATGTTCCACAGGTTTAGATCCATAGATTACCCCTAGAGTCAAGCCGTCACTAAGTTTGATTCATGGATCCAGGCTCTGATGTCGAGGTACATGTGGGCTGCCTTGTCACCTGTGTATGTACTTTTTGTATTCTTAACAACCTCACCATTGTGCCAAACATCTTAATTCCTTCCATGCAGAGGCGCTCAAGGGATGAGCTACTAGTACTGTTCCCGAAGTTGACCACGTTTCTTGTCCACACTTGAAGATGCACTTCGTTTAGATGTTCCAGGTTCGAGAAGACTGCTTAATTTCACATGGGTAAAGAAGACTCGTGGTATTTTTCAAACTGTCAAAATGGGTGTAGATTCAAAACTATGAGTAAAACACCAATTTGGAAGACAGTTGCGTCGTCCTTTTTTCCCTTATCGAGGATAAGTATTATCAATTCCTACTCGCTTCCTTCGGAGTCCGAGATTTGAGGACCATGTGTGTTCCTTCGACATTGTGAATAAACCTTCGAGATTGAAGGTTTATTCACAATGAATTTGGATAACCTGATGACATCCTCGTGTCGTGCTGTACGCCATAGTATGGATCTCCATCTTTGTTGGACAAACTTTTTAGTTAGTTCTCGTCCACTTGAATGCATGGACCTACACAGAAGTACTTCAACTCGTTCGACACAAGAGAGAAGCAACTCATTCTCTACTGGCTAGATCTTCATGCTTACAACATGTGCATTTAAAAATATCAATTTACCAAGTAATCAATCTATAGTCCTCAAAAGTAGATTGTACCAACTCTTCACAAGCCTCGAGAGAACTGTCACAACGCAGGTCACCCTTAGCAAAAACTTCCATGCTTACAGTAATAACCAGTTGAGGTTGAGCATTAGCAAAAACTTCAGTTGGCTAGAGTCATTTCCGGGCAAAAAATATTTGCTGAGTCGCATCCTAGAATATCCTTGTGTTTTCTGCTGATAGTGAACTGGTCGTATACCAATCCATCGGAGCTTCTCTTATACTCAACTAGGAGGTTCGAGTGATTGGCTGTAAGTTTTGTGAATCCATAATTCATGTCCTTGACAACGGACCAGGTTGCGTTTATAGAAGTAAAGTCAGCCAAATGAGAGCCACCTCCCCCGGCAACAATATGAATGGTTGCGTTGAACCGGCCCGAGTAATGGTCCTTCTCGTTACTCACGCAAGTGTTCTGAAATAGCACCATCAGCAGAGTTTAGCCAGTTGTCATAAAATCTGATGTGAAATGTAGACAAGCAATTGAAAATTTCATACAGTTTGACATACACAGCTAAACTTTTGCTCGAATTTGTCAATGCGCAAATCTTCAGCCTCTTCATTTTCTTACGTCGTAAACGGGACAAGTCCGCTCGTAGTTATGAATATGGCCATAAAACGCAACGTCGACTTTGTACTCCTGCCAAAGAACTTGCAGGTCCTCTCGCCCGTGTGGTTCAGCAAAAGATCCTTCCAGAGCATACCAGTAACCAGAGGAGTATCCTAGCGGGCGGTGACTCATAAATATGAGCCATGGCTGTTTTTGCCTGTCAACAGTTGACAGGCACTTCTCAAGAAACTGGTACTGCTCTGTCCCTTTCCGCCAGTCATGTTCTGAATCTGCAACGCAGAAACGAAATTTTCCCCAATCTGTTTGGTACCTGCGCGTTCATAATAATTCCCTTAGGCATCAAATTTCGTTGCCTTCACTCATATCCACGTTACGCATGAATTGCGGCATGAAACTATGCATCTAGCTAACTTACCAGACGTTTTCACTCTTTTCTGTGGGCATGTTGAACAAGGTTTGTGCTGGCACACCACACTCTCCTCGAGAATCAGTTGTATTGTAGAAGCCGCCAGACTGTGGCCAGGAACGTTCATGATTGCCACTGCTCGCAAGATAAGGGAAACATATACAAATTTTTAGTCGTCAAAGGAAACCACGGGATAGAACAATTGCTGTCATCAAGTCAGCTAGCTATACTGCAGACAGTCTGATGCTATTGAACGAATTAGCATTCTGAGACCTTGAGAACATGAAATATTTGTCAATTGACTTCGTGAGCACCTTGCAGTCATAAGAGGCACTCGAGATGATAGATGTTCTACTTGCTCTATGAATTGATCCCATTGTGACAAGTATCCGTTAGAGTAACTAAGGTCTCCAATCAAGAAAATCATGTCAAAGTTGTCCAAGTCTTCGCTGAGACGATCCGTGGTGTTTAAGCAGCCAGGCTGGTAGTCAGCATAGTCATCCGAACCATCACGTTCAGCCTAACACGGAACACACAGCAAATCCTGGTCAAAAATATTCAACATAAGACGTATCTGAGCTTAGCAGCTGTGTGGGTATCTTGTGCGGATGCTATCTCCTATTCGCCCTTACAGAATGTAGAGATGCTGAATGGGAGTGTGTATACCAGCAAGCTTACTCAAAACCTGGAGCGTACCTTGCCCATGTCCCCAAAAATAATTACACGCTGAAGTGAGTCTTGGCCTGGGTGGGGTGGTGCTTGAAAGAAGCTGGACCGTCCCCATACATACGATCCATTCTCCAGTTTATGGCCGACCTGATAATGATACCTAATCAGAGAATAGGCCACTGAGGAGTATGAGATCTCCAAAATGTACTGAGTCGACTACTGCTAGTATTGCTGAGCCGCTTGTTTAGTCTACTCTCAGACCCCATAGAAATAAGAGTACATGAACTGGACATGAAGCAAAATTGTAGCCACTGTCTTGTCACTAGATGTTCAACACTCTCTTCCTTACTTGGTGTTGGGCCAGAGTTCCGTCAAACGGCTCGAGTGAATGTAACCTGGATCCCGCCAACCAACTGTGCTTGCTGGAGGTCCTGTTCATTGCAAAAGGGATCAATCTGTGCATTTTGTGAGGGTCCGATGCGACAAGCTCACAATTTTAAATCCAGTTCACTGCACTTGTTTATTCCGTTCTTGCATGCTTGGTTCATATATACAACCTTTCTCCCTTCAATTGTACAGTCTAATTTGCAGTAGTGGTGTTAGAGCCCATAGAGTTTATGTTATTTGATGGTTCGATCGCCTTACTCTCCCTCGAAACCTCACCAACAACCAAGAGGTACCCAAATTCAAACCTGGTTTTATGAAATAGCGGATGTCGATAACATTCTTCTTAATATATAGGCTCAGCTTATCTTCTGTATGCCCCTAGTTCACAGCATGTCTTCAACAAAGTTTCCTTCATATCCTCTCACCGCAAATGTCGTCTCTAGTGAACGTGAGTGTGGTGGCGGCAGACGTGTAGTTAATATCTCCATTTTTGGCACCCCACACTACAAGAGGAGGTGCTTCATTTGCTTGGAATCCGCTTGTCCAAGTCACTGTTATCTGTCCACGACGATTTATAGCAGGAACGACAAGAACAAGGATGAATAAATCTCGTAAACTGCCGAATTGAACAATTTGAATCCCGAAAAATGAACCCTGTGTGAAAGCAATCAAAGCTAAACTAAGAATCCAAAAATTCTAAGAATTAAAAAATTCTAAGAATTCTTCATCCATCTTGGCAAAAGGTTCATTTCCGCATGTAAATCAAGCCCAGCCTGATCCCAGTCTCCCCATTCCATAACTGCTGTATGATCCATTCGTCCGATTTGAATATAAGGTGGACTAATGAACTGCACCACCATTGCTCTTTTCATCATCTGAATTGGCATCTCTCGGTTTGAACCTCAGTTTCAGGGTGTAAAATATAGAATGTTCCGTAAGAAATTAGTATTTCTATGGAAGTAGAGTTCATGCCAGCGATGGAATCGAAGAAAATGAACTCTCAACGTACCTCGTTCCAAACCTTGCCGTGTGCTAAACGTACGTAGCCTGGCGCTTTGGGGTATCGAAAGGAGACCTTGTTTGAAACAGCTACCAATACAGGCTGAAGGAGAGAATGAGTCAGATTTGCATCCTATGCTAGGAATTGGCTGAGCTAATCTGCATGATATTATACACATTACGGTCTGGCTTACAGATTGGTCATAAAGAAGCTAGCGTACAGGTAATGCACACCTCGAAGATGTCACCAGTGAAGAACCCGAAAGTGAAATCAGAGCGCTGATTGATGAGTCGGAATGTCAAGCTCCCTTTGCCCGTTTTAGTGTAATCTGGTGTGGAGAAATTGGCATAATTCAACTGCATGGACGGGAGAATACGCAATGTATTATTTGTGTAGTTCTTCCCCTTCCTTGATTAAGCTGAAAAAATTGAAAAATTGTTCGACTGTCTGCGCCATTGCGCCATCTTAACCACATTGGAAACTTCAGTTCTATCACTATTATCCTTTCTTTAGCTCCAAGGCACTAGATGCATGGAAACGAAAATGGAAGTTAGGAAGTAAACTACAATGGACCTTGACTGGAGCTTGACAGATCCTTGGCGCTTCTGTTTGGTTGCCACATATAGATGCGCTGCAATTTTTTTGAGAGGTTTCAGGACCGTAAGTATTAAGCGCTGCAAATCCTTTGGTCTTTTTAGGCAGTAAATAAAAGTATGAGTTGTCGATTGCAATATTGAGTTATGAACCCCTCGTGACAAATCTCTTCCTTCGTTTCTCTCACCTTCTTATCTAGAGGTGGAATACTTAACTCTCAATTCTAATTTGCGAGTGTGAAACCAAGAAAAAAGATCCATGAAGAATCTCCAAACAACTCAATTCAAAACGCACTTGAAATTGCCAGGGGTGAAAACACCAATCCAATCTCCATGGCTACCTCCAGAAAATTTCTCAAACTTCACAGTGACGTATCCCACTGCTGTTCCACCCAAAGACACGGTCTGCATTGAAATACCGGCAGGAGTTTGAATCGTCTGTATCTTCTTCAAGGCTTAAATACAAATACCGGAGTTGCAATTGGACGAGATGGGTAGTTAGCACATATACCTCGCCATCCAGAACATCAGGAGACGCAGTTATGGAAGTCCTTGCGTCCAGCTGCACCATCGATAGTTCGATTCTCAACCGTGAAAGCATATCAGTGGTTGCAATAACCTTTTCATCATGGACAAGCATAGCTATTGCAATCATTGCGATTACCGCAGAAACTGTTGAATCCATTTTGCCCACTTCTCGTTTTGCAGTTCTGAGGATGCGGAAGTGGAAGAGAGAAGAGCAAGCAATTCTATCTAGCTACGCGCAACTAACTTGCGGGGAGGTGATGAGCCTAACTGCGGAGTCAATGAGGTGAACTTCGTTTATTAGCCTAAAAGCTGGACTGCAAACTCTTCTACGTCTAGAATCAGGCAGCAGGGAGAATTTCCTGGAACGAAGATTGTTCACACGACATTAAGCCACATCGAAAATGCATAACTGCAGCGGAGCTCCGGACGTCTTCGAGACCTCTAGACGACCAACGAATTGCGCCAAGTAGTACGGAACGCAGGACATTCCAAGGGCCAGCGACAATTGCAAAGTAACTGTTTATTGTTCATGTCTTTAAAGGACAAATTCAATAATCCAAGAAAAGCTAGGAATCAGTACAATGTAACAATGCCCACTCCCCTCGTACAAGGTTCGTCCTTTTCTCTTGCTTTTGGTCAGCACAAGCAATCAAACAGTGAGACTCTTCGGCCAATGCTCATACCGCAACTCCATAAAAAAACGATTCTTGTGAGCGTCATTTCTTCAGCTCAGTTTCACTCATCTTGTCTGAGTAAAACTTCATGTCACTGTAAAACAACGAGTGAATGTCAGCCTCCGCTAAACGCTCAGTCAGCCTTCGATACAATTGGGTCCATTGCCTTTCTCTTCTACGTACTTTCTCGGAATGACGGAGAGAGTGTGAACAGAAGTCCACGCAGCACGAGGAGTGTTCATGACGATGTTGACATATTGACTACAACACAGGCTTCTCTACTCCTGAATATACTTGACAGTATATCCTCCATTGCTTTTCTCCAACTGAACCTTGTCAACGGAAGTAGGTGCTGAGTGACGTCTGTGTTTCTGCTGCTTTAGAAATCTCCGGCAGGGAAACATTAAAAGCAGATGTAGAGTGACGTCTGATTCTTACAGTGCTGCTGTTGCTTTCTTGAAACAGTCTTTTGTATGTATTTACCTTGATCACTCGACGACATTCGGGAGCTGCAGGAGAGTGTGGAGACGGGAGAGGAGCGGGAGTGACGTGAGAAGAGATCTAAAATTCTTGAGGGCTCTCTAGCATATAGCACTCGAGTGGATAGTAGATTCCTTTAGTTTTTTAGTTTCGGTTCGATTGGTATCTGGATGGAAGACTATGGAGTAAAAAGTTATGAATATTTTTAGGTTTTTTTGGATTTAAAATGATCATTATACCTTGAGAGTGATGAGATGAAGATTTTTATTTCAAATCTCTTGGTTTTCATAATTAAATTCTATACAAATTTAGTTTTAAAATTTTGGAAATGGAAATTGAAAATGGTGAGAGTTTATAAATTTTAAGGTTTAGAGAAATTGTTTTGTTATGTGAATTGGGATACAAAGGGTTATGGTTTTGCAAATATGAAGAGATATGGAAAGGAACATCATGTGTTATTATCATTATTCTTGTGCTAGCCATGGTTATACCTTCCCATGTGGGGTAGTCTAGAGCGGCTCGGGATACACCATGCCCGGTGTGTCACCGACGCTTTACCTCGCAAGGGGTAAAGACCATATGTGAAGGATGCACAAGGACTATGATTGGACCACTTGGACCATTCACGTGAGACAAGCGATCACATAGACAACAGTGCGTAGAAGAAACTACGTAATCTCAAGATTATGTAGTTTCTTCTATCCCTTCATTGATTGTTCCAGGGATACAGATTGAGTCGTGGGAGTGGTTAGCTTCTTAGGCGGGTTGCATTTTGGGGTTATTTGAGACTAGTTTTCCATGTCCACGTCTATTCTATAGGCTACTCCGCATACTCCATGATGAGGCTAGATAGGCTTTTGGCCTACCACTTGATCATCTGGCACTTGATCCCTTGGACAAGTTAGCATGGTTCTTATTCCTCTTACTCCGTCAATGGTGTCTTCACTCTGCTAGAGGGGGACGTGCGGGGCATAGAGAGGTGGCTGTAAGATTTTTTCAATTTTGAGCGAGGGATTGGACGGCCCTTCAGGAGGAGTCTGTTAGGGCTACACAATTTAGGAGACAAGCATCACCACAAGATATCACAGAGTCCACTCAATTACGATGGTGTAGGACATTGGGTCAAGCGGGAGAGTTTAGTAGAGCGGCATGAGCGCTACACCCTTTGTCTATGGCGAGTCCTACTGATGAGACTATCTCTTCCTTATGCTCACTACATCCTATAGCAATAGAGTGATTACCACTAGAGGTCTTAGATTATTAGCGTGAGTAGCCTTTATATCTCGATAGGTTGCTATTTGCACAAGCATTGTGCGCTGCCCCTCGCCTTTCCTCAAGAGGCTTGTCAGGGATGGTTTATGAGCACCTTAGAGATTACTTCCAAGCAGATGATCCTTCTAGTGGTTTTATTGAGTTTTTTCAGGTGGCTGCAGCAATAGCGAGAGGAGACATTCCTATGGATGTTAGTCGGGTGTTAGGTGCTAGTCAACTTCTCGCGATGGAGAAGGACACAAAGTGCATTAAACTGATTGCTATTGGAGAGTTCTTTTTGCATTTGGTCAGTCGTACCATTGTCCTTCAACATTGTTCTCACTTTGGATAGCACCTCAGTCCACATCAGTGGAGTAGCTACACTTGGAGGATGTGAGGCTATATCTCTAGGTATTAGAGCACTCCTAGATATCCATTCGGAGTGGTTTGTCCTACAAGTGGATGTTGAGAACGCTTTTAATAGCGTCCCATGGGCATCCATCTTTAGAGAGCTTAGGGAGGTTGGTGGATCCTTGGCAAGTCTCATTCCTTTTGTGCGGTCTTTTTATGGCTCTCTTGCTTCCCTTTACTATCAACATGGTGGTTCATAGGAGGGAGTCACCGTCTTGGAGTCAACTATTGGTACATGTAAGGGAGATCCTTTGCGGGAAAAGGCGGGGAGGGCTTTTTTTCCATGGCTCACTTTAGAACTCTCCTATCTACTACTTTGGCCATGCTAGGTTGTGTATTTCCCTCCTTGGCAGATGATACACACATTGTAGGCCTTATAGATCAGATTAGGCAGGCCTTTGACTACCGAGCTACATCTAGTAGGCTTGAGAGTCAAGGTGTCAAAGTGTAGGGCATGGTCTCCTTTAGGTATCCCTCCCAAACTTAAGCTTCCAGAGGGGTGTATCACATCCATAGATGGACTTTGTGTTCTTGGAGTGCCAATAGGATTAGAGGATTTTGTCACACGCTTCTTAGACGTTGCCCTTGTAGAGGATGTTCTCCATGTAGATGACCTTCCATTACTAGGAGATCCGCAAGTGGCATTTAGTATACTCTCCTCCAGTATTGCTCGTCGACCATCCTACCTCATCTTTACAGTTCCCTCCTCATCGTCCCTCCTATCACATCTGAGAGCATTTGATAGGAGGATTATGGGAGTCTTTGGTGATATTATTGGACTAGGGACTTTTGAGTGTGTGACAAGGGATTTGGCATGTAGATAGACCGCTCTGCCAATCTCATGTGGTGGGGTTGGCATGCTATCTATGGACAAGACGATAGTGTTTTTGGGTAGTTGGGCTCTCTCGGCACCCCTACTTTCCTCTCATTTTGTGGTTGTTGATAGGCCGGTTTTGGAGACTTATATGACAGAGGTGGAGGGAGGATCCTTTTCTCTCCAGGTGTTATTGTGGCAGACAAGAGATAGTCTATCCCCACGAGCACGAGAGGATTTTTCACCTTTTGCTTCACTATTGTCAAATTGGACTAGAGGTTTATAGTCTTCCTTGATGGAGCAACAATGTGAGCATACGCTGCATTCTCTCTTAGTTGACTCGTCCATTCCTCAAGCTAGAGCACATCTTTGCTCTTGCTTAGGCAAGAGTGCAGGATCTTGGATTCTAGCTTGATCGTGCATTAGGGCATTCCGACTCGCACCAACTACTTTCTCTATAGAAATGAGGTTTCTCCTAGGTTTGGTCCACCCATCTGCACCTTCATTACTCACTTGTGAGTGTGGTTCTACACTAGATGCAGCAACGGTCCACATGGCACGGTGTCCTTTTGGAGGATAGATGATAGCTACCCATGATGCCATTAAGGACATGGTATTTGCTATGGCACGAGACAGTGGATACTTGGCTTGGAAGGAGCGTTCATATGCTTTGCAGACAACACGTGTTTGGGCACACTTATACTTGGTCTGTGATGATCAAGTGACAATAGCGGATGTTGTGGTTACAGACCTTACGTGGGATATAGTTTCGGAGGGAGTGATTACCCATCCCTGTGGATGGGCAGCGAGTGCAGCAATAGGTCATAAGGTCTCCAAGTATAGGGGCATGCAACGAGGTACACTCTTTGTTCATGTAGCCTTGGAGTTATATGGAGCGATGGACACGACATTTGACACATTTGTCAGGGAGTGCGCGAGAGCTTATCATGTTAGGCATCAGGGGGTACCACTCTTACTCTCATACTTTGTAGCATATTTTAGACAACGTGTGTCCACTGCTCTACCGAGTGTAGTGACTAGTGCAATCCATAGGAGAACAATCACATTACATGATGTTTCTTCGGATGCTCTAGATGTGTGTAGACCGTACGACTTGCATAGCTCGGATATCTTAGGTGTAGTAAGGCAGATTTCTCATATAAACTCTATTGGGGCATAGCCCCATTTTACCTTTTTTGTCTCTCCCTTTTACGGCTTGATGGGGTCTTCCCATCCTTCGTTTTCCTAGGCGGTAGCCTTCTTCCTTATGTATAAAGGGTATGATTCACTTCCCTGCATGAGAGCTACAGTTTATACTTTCTGATTGCACATAAAAGTATATTTTTAATGCTATGAGATGCAGAAACTAGGGAAGGCGACCACGTAGGATAACAAGAAGGATGGGAAGACCCCATCCCAAGCCGTACAATGAAAAGACAAAGGGGGGTAAAGGGGCTAAGCACCAAAACTCATCGCTAGTCATTGGGCCCGGGAAATTGCAGGCAGCGACTTTTGGAACAACGATACAGAAGCGAATGCATCGAAAACTTCGCGAGTGAAACAGGAATGAATCGGAAACTTCAGACGAAAGCGATTCGAAATTCCACATAACAGTAATTTCTCTGCTTCGTTGACTGAAAGAGGTTTCACAGTGAATTTCAAGTATGAAAAGTGGACAACAATAAGTGCTTCAATAAGGAGAGGTCCAGACCATTAAAATGATATGGTTCAGATTGTCCAATGCTTGTTTTCCAATGATTGAGTTTTAAGAGTAAAGTACAGGACTATGAGAATGCTCACTAACTTAAAAATATTTAAGTTTCAGAGCAAAGATTAGGGCCTTGAGATTGCTCAGTTTTGTCACCGTAATATAAGGTATCCTTTATATTGGTGCATTAACTAGATTTCCAAATTCTGTTGTTATCTAAATTTTATGGATATTTATTATTATGGGTTATCAAATTTACTAATTTTTTATTATAAAGATTAGATTTGAACTTATAAATGTTAAATAAATAAATGAGAGTATATTTAGAAAAGTATATAATGCTCAACTTAAGGTCTTTCCAATAATTAAGCTCGAGAGTAAAGATAGGGACATTGAGTATACTGAAGTTATTACTCAAGAAAACAAGGTATGATTTATGATGGTGAATTATCTAGATCTCTAAAATCCTTTTATTTTTTATCTTAATTTTCTCTAATCTTGATTTTTAATAAATATGTGAATTCGAATCTATATAACTAGATAATGAGTGTAATGTAATAAAAAAAAGCTAAATGCACCCCTTCCTTCTCACCCTTGTACAGCTTGATGGGTTTTCCATCCTTCGTGTTTTCTACGCGGTCGCCCTTTTATCATATATGCTCCATATATGCTCTATATTGCTCCCTTTCTCTATAGTATTTCCGCAATTAAACAAAAGCAACCACATTGCATCCACAGTTGGCTTTTACACGTACAAGTTACACAATTTAAAGGTGGACCTAAAATTTTGGATGGCGTTAGCGCACGCATGTTGAAAGCACATTTTAGCGTACGCAAATCCAAATACAAAAATAATTATTAAACACTATTACTATTCCATTCCATGGAGATCTAAGTGCTCAATTCTAACTTAGTGAGGAAACTGTCTATCTTCTTTTTGAAATTACAAAAGCCTGGAAAAATATATATTATTTTCTGACGTAAACCACTTATATTATATGAATGAAATCTGCAACAAGAAAGTTTACAATAAAATTCATTCCAAATTTAGATCACAAAAGAATTCAAGTTGTATGTATGGACTTGCTCTTCCCTTGGTATTAGAGTGTATCTAAGTCCCACCTTTTCCATGAGGTAAAAGATATAAATTTTTTTTCTATACTTGGTAACAAAGAGGCCTAACATCAATAAAATTTTGGTTTAGAAATTACTTGTTTATTTTCTAACAGTATCTTAAAATTTGCCTTTTCTTTCCTGATGTTTTTTTGTTTTTTGGTGAATATATCTATTAGTATCACTTTATTTCCTTATTATATTTCTAGAAGACAGGATTTTGGTAAGAACAGTGGAGATGTAAGTTTGAAGATTCGAGATGCAAAGTAGGAATTTTGGTTTGTAAGGTTCGACATTTAGATTGGATGAGTTGAAAATCTGCACATTTGACTTGCAAATCTTGTTAGGTGAGATGTAAATTTATAAATTTGAATCACAAGTCTATAGATTATATTTACGAGCTTTGGACCTTCCAGATTTCAAAATTTTAGTTTTCAAAATTTCAAAATTGTATATATTACACTCCAAACTAGTATATCAAAATTTATTAAATTGGAAGTCTATTGTAATGGATAGATAGAGTTCAACCCTTCTTACTTCAGGGTGATGAATCTGTTGAATCTCAAGAGCAAGTGTTGGAGATTTTCCAAGGATTCATGGATAATTGCAAAGTATGATTCTTCTTACTTTGCAATTTAGCTTCGGTCCATGAGGCAAAGTCTCTTAAGAAAGAGCTCTTCTTTTCTCCGTACAAAATATCCATGAATCCTTGCACAAGGTAAGCATCAGAAAAGTTCCAATTTCAATCTCGACAATTATTACTATTTCGTGCGAGCTCGCCAAGAGCTCTTGCCGATAGATCACGGCAAAAGAAGAAGATCAAAGAAAGACTCCCGGGTCAATTTCAAAGGTGCTATGAAGCATCTTGACAACGCGATTATATCAATGTATAGTAAGAATCCTTCTAGAGCTCGTCTTGTCATTTATGAACTGTTGCGACCGGTGGACCATCCATCCTCTTTAAGTTTCTGTCATATTCGGAAGAAAGCCACTTCTTCTCCGGAAGTTTATGACTCACAAAGCTTGAGAAATCTGACAAAACAAAACAAAAACTAATAAAACTTAAAAAATGCCCGAGTCACACAGACCTAACACCACTACTGCAAATTAGACTATCTTCTCGTTGCTTTGTTCAGTCGTAATACTTGCAAACTCTCCATCCATTTACCCTAGTGCTGAACAAGTTTCTTTCAAGGTCGCCTGATTGCAAGGACTTGTTCTCATAAACTTGTGTTACTCTATATGGCCCATCCATCGTAAGTTAGTCTCCCGATAAAGACATACTACTTACTGTCATACAATAGTACCAAGTCCCCATCCTTCATAGCACTTGATTTTCTTGTCGTCATGCTCCTTTCTTTTCAACTGAACTTCCTTTGTATCCTTTGTATCTTTGATAGCACTTGATTTTCTTCCTTTGTATCCTTTGTATCTTTCATAGCACTTGCTTTTCTTGCATGATGCTCCTTTCTTTTTCAACTGAACTTCCTTTGTATCCTTTGTATCTTTGTATGAGCATGACTAATCTCGTTTTCCATCCAAGAACATCAATTATTGAAAAAAATACAGTTCTTCATTTTTTTCCTCATACAAACAATCTTCAGCTAAGACTCATAAAAGTGCACTTCAAACTCAACGGACAATATTGAATGAAGTCCATAGGTCAAGAAATAAGGCGTTTGCTTGGTAGTTTTGTAATCTGGTACACCCACAAAGCTACTGGAAACTTTGTTTCCCAATCATAGGCATAGTTGACAATGACCTTATTAAGGATTTTACACAAGAACCCATTTGATTTGTCTGTCAACTCATTAGGCTTTGGGTTCTACGGAGTAGTATGGCTTCTAGTGTTTGATTTGAAAATACTTGGTTAGTGATTCCACCAAGGTGTTGAGAAAATGCATTCCTTTATCACTCACAAACTTCAAAGGAAATCCATATCTTGAGATAATATTTTGGAAGAAAAATTTTGCAATGGTTTCAACATCATTTCCATGTAGCATCTTTTTGCTTCTACCATCTTGGTTGCATAGTCAGTACTGACCAGGATGTATCTCTTATGGGTTTTCTTTGTAATAGGTTGGATTGGCCCTAAAAATTTAGTCTCTCAATTTTAGTGAGGGATTGACTTCAAAGTCAAAGGGAACTAAAGGTAAAGTGGTCATTGAGGCGTATTTACCTTTAGGGCAATTGAGTACCAGGTGTTGGTTACCCAATCTGCTGACAAGCATCATATCTTTTAATGAATTCATGCACATCCCTCTACATAGTTGGCCATCAATATCTAATTGCCAAAATCTTCTTTACAATGTTCTGTAAAGCATAATGATCTCTTAAGGCTTCAACAAGCAAGGACCAAACAACACTTCCCACTTCAGAAGATTCAAGACACCTCCAAAGACTTCATTTGCTCCCATTTTAAATAGGATACTACTCTTCAATTGGTATGGTCCTATCTTATGAAGGAAAATAGCACATTGCTATCTATTCAATCTGAGCACTATAAAGTCCAAATATACCAATATTCTTCTACATGACAAGTTCCACATGACATTGTTAATTGAAACAAGTCCTAATTTGGAATATCAATTTTAAGGTCCTCAATTTGCTCTTTGGTTTCCAATCTTGTGAGAGAGTCAACATTGTCACGATAAGTACCTTTCTTACCTGAACTATATACATAACGTCTTGCAGTAATAGAATTTAGCTTGCTATATGTCTAGATAAATCATCCTTCTTCACTAAATGTTGGTAGGCTTAATGATCACATGGTACACACACTCTTAACCCAAGAGCTAGTGGCAAAACTTCTTAGAGGCATACACCAAGGCTTCTTGCTCAATCATATAATAATTTCTCTAGGGTATAGGCAATTATCTACTTGCATAGTTGTCACAACATTTGCAATGCTAAAGCCAATTTGCTCACACATTGGAATGACAGTCTTAGCGGTCAAAGTTATATAATAGTTGCTCAAAGACTACTTAGTGGCGGCCAAATTTCATGTTAGGGATATTGATCACACCATGGGACCCATCATCACTTGCACTGTTAGGGCTAGAGATCTAGGTTGAGTAGAGAGGTATACCTTCAAAGTGTAGCTCTAAAATGCTCACTTCTCTAATGTTGAGCCTTTGAGTTATTGGGTATGGTGGAGAAAGGCCAACAAGGGTCATTTGGAGTCTTTAGCTAGAGTGGGTGTGGCTTGGTTGTAAAATCAATGCCTATTGTTGGCATATTATTTAGTTCTAATACTAGTTGAGTGTGATTCAAGTGTAAATTGAATTGATTACATTAGAGAAGTGAGGCCAAGGGAAAATTGGATGTAAGAATTGAGTGCGTTAGTGGTATCTCCAAGCTTGGTAGGATCACTGGTATGTGTGATAGTTGTTACTCAAGTTCTCATTTAGTGACGTGGATTGTGCACAAAAGCTATGCTTGATTTTCTATACATTTGACAATAGGGTAGACAATATGCATAAGCATTGCCAAAATTTGATAAAATTGAGGTCAAATTGAGAATTGGGTGTTCATTTTTGCTAATTAGAGAGGTTGATTTCAAAGTAAGAGGTCAAATCGACAATTGAGTGTTGCAAATTGCAAAACTTGAGTTGGATTTGAGAATGCATCTCCTCAAGTTAGGAATTTAGAGGTCCTTATCCTCTCAATTTAGATGAGATTCTTATAGTTTGTGGTAGTTATGTGGCAAAATCTACCTACCTTTCAAGATTGTGCAAATAGAGCTATGAGCTAGAGGGAAATTCAATTGAGTTTTTGACATGAGACTAGCCAATTTAGTTGAGTTTTTTATAGTTTGTGGTAGTCGTGTGGTAAATTCTACCCACCTTTCAAGATTGTGTGCAATAGAGTTTGAACCCAATATCTTTGGTTCCTAGACTAATGCTTTAGCCAATTGGTCCATCCTCACTTGTTGTCCTAGTGATTGGAGATTGATTTATATACTCATGTAACTTTGGTTAAGAGAGGACTTTGATCCCATCCTTGGTGACCTTGGTAGCATAAGAGTAAATAAATACTCATATTATGTCAAATGCCAAATGATGGTAAGTTAGGCCGGTTTTGATTTTTGAGATAGGGAGATATTGTTTTGATTTGGATCCTCTCTATTCTTTATTTCTTGTTTTTGCACCATATTTATATGAGGTATCGTGTTATTTAGAGCGTTAGTACTCTAGTGTGCTCTTAGTAGTGAGGCTAAAGTGATGACCAGTTTGACTATCTATGTTTCTCTTTGATGAAGTAGGAAGTGAAAGCATACAAAAAGTGAGAGTGCATGTTATTGATGACATGTTATAAGTTATTTTTCCATGTAATGTAGTTATTATTGTTAGATTTCTATTAGCAGATGGTTCTTTTGATGGCGGTTATAGTTGCAATTTGGGGTACATCATCGTGATGAAGTTATTTAGGGATTCTAGAGGAGATTTTTCTACAATATATAGTAGGTTATACAAAGTGGTGCTTGACATCAACATGTATCTCAAGTCCTAGTGAGGGAAGAGATTGATTCCAGTTTGGGGTTTAATACATGAACTAATTCAATGAAGAGTGCACTTGGTGTGTATGCACCATTTTTGGAATTGGAATTGGAAAAAATTTATCCAGCATCCAAGGGCCCTAAGCACTACTTTGGTATAGTGGGTACCATTGAGTTGGATGACTTCATCCAAGAGTTTGATAGTTGGTGTGATTTGCAATAGATAAGGAACTCAACTTTGTTCACATCCTTCATGGCATAGAAGAGGTTGTTCTAGCAATTAGAGGGTCCACCAATGGATGATTACCATGATTTCAAGAGATCTCATTTAGAGGAGATTGAATTATGGAGATAAAATTGGTCTCCAAACTATATCTCTATCATTTCAAGCTTAGTTTCTAAGGGTAGATCGGCAGTAACCACAAGTTCTAGCTCTAGTAGTGTTGGTTTATCTCGTGGAGGTGTACTAGTTGGAGATGATGCTACTAAAAGTGGAGGTACTACCATGGTCATCTTGATTTTCCAAAACTTGTTCAACATCTCTTGCATTCCTTGCATCAACTCTTGCAACTATAGATCCATGATTCCTACACATGGCCAAAGTTCAATTGCTACTTCCTACTTCAATAGAGGGTTAGAATGATCACTTGAGAAGGAGTACAAACTATGGGACTACTATTTGGACCTCAAAGACTATCACTCATTGATAATATTCTTCACCAAAATTGTGGACTACAAAATCCCTAAACATCACTTTGGTCTAACTACGTAACGATTTCTTCTTATGTGTTGAAAGGATGAGGATTTGGTACACTTAGATCCATAACATCATAATAGAATATAGATTGTCAAATCCCACTCTCTATTGTATACCATCATAGGTAGAATCATCGAGTTTGGTGAATTCATCACTCTATCCATGAATTTTGCTCCAAAGTGATAAACAAGAGATACTCTCATTTGCTCATGCTAGATGTACATAATCTTGATGTGAAATGGATTCTAGAATGGGAAGCTAGGTGTAAGAAATTTTCCTCTTGGTGCTCCATCTATTTGCTCTCTAAAACACTTTCCAAGTCTAGCAATCACACTATGTTTTCTCCCCTCAAATTACTCAATTTCAATAGCTTGTGTTCTTCAAGAGACATGATCCAATCTCTTGGATTAAAACACCTGCTTTGATACCATTGTAGTATTCCAAGGACAAGAGAACTATCCAAAAGAGATATAAGAGAGTAAACACAAGTTTTACACTCAATACTCTAATGCTCCAAAGGAGCACCATCTTTGTATTATATAGCAAAGAGGATCCCCTCAAAGGAAGCTCCACCCTTGGATCAGATACATGGATTGGTGACATGTCAATGAACTCCATCCTTGGATTAGTTGTTTGGATACCTGACATGTCAATCCTTGTCCTATCTAGTTGGTCAAACAGGTTTGACCAAAGAAAATCTTCCTATAGGGGGCCTAGATTGTGTGAGTGAAGTACCATTGGAAAGCTCTTGATGATATGAATCATAAGGGCGGAGAAGGCAAACCTTTTGGCCCTAAGAGGAAAGAATCTTTCCATTTTTGACGCCTAATTCATTTGTTTAGGCCTCCAAAATTGGCTCTAAAGTTTTCAGGTTATTTTTGGCTTCTGCCCTATTAGTAGAAGTATTCTTTTGGTGACACCTATGTCTTATCTTCCTAGCCCATTGTACAAAAAATCCTTCTAGATATTACCAAGCCAATTTTCACCTCCAAATAATATGTCTAGCTACTTGTAGTACATGTTGTTTGGAAGGATCATATGTATAATTGTGCACTGTGCAACCTCCCAACTATTGATGGTACTATGGAACAAAGCTTAGCTATTGTACATGTAGGCTTATGATGTGTGTTATGTGGCTCTTCTGGTAGAGTGGCTATTGCGTTGGTGTGTGACAATTATCAGAGAGAATGATATATGGTATGTTTGACACCTCCTCTCATTATGGTTCCTCAAAGACAAGTAGCTATGTCCTTATTGTACTCTACTTGTAACTAGTCCACTCTTTATGTGATATAAATTGAAGACAAGGAACTAATGATGGAGGCTCAATAACACTTGGTCTCCTCATCTTTACTTTTTTTAGTGCATATCCCATACTTGGAAAAGATAGCTATTTGGAGCTAGAGAGATCTAATTACTAGCTAGGGAGTTTGTGGTACTTTAGAGTTCATGTATGACTTCTATATATGTAACAATATGGAGTTTATTGACAAGTTAGTTGAGTCTAATGAAGTAGAAAATAGGCCAAATTAGCCAAGAATTACAAGAATATACTAGAATCATCTAGAAAGCTACTTGGTACCTTCCAAGTATTGAGTAGTGTGCATACCAAGTGGTGACTTCTAGGAGAAAGATTCTTGGGAAGCTTCTTGGGAAGCTCCAAATAGAATTGATGCCATTTTTAGGGTTTAGGGTTTAAGGTTTAGACAATATGCTTTTGCATATTGTCTACACTATTGTCAAATGTATAGAAAATCAAGCATAGCTTTTGTGCACAATCCACACCACTAAATGAAAACTTGAGTAACAACTATCACATATACCAATGATCCTACCAAGCTTGGAGATACCACTAATGCACTCAATTATTACATCAAATTTTCCCTTGGCATCACTTCTCTAATATAATAAATTCAATTTACATTGGAAGTACGGGCATTTAATGGATTGGCCAATTTTTACTGTCAATTCATCTATTATTATGCTCATGTGGCTGCACCATTAACTAACCTCTTGGAGAAGAACTTGAGCTTCCAGTGGACCCCAAGCATGAAGAAGCATTCCAAAAGTTGAAACATATGGTGTCTTCAAGACCTAATCTTCAACCATATAATCCTCAACTACCTTGTGTGGTTGATTTTGATGCTTCTAACTTTGCAATTGGAGCCGTGTTACATAAGCTTCCCAAATAGACTACATCCTATTGCCTTTAAATGGATACATATATAGTCCATATATCCCCCCGTCCATTTTGGGATGTAGTCCATTTAAATGTATGCCTCACCGACTAAATGCAGCTAAAAGAAATTACTCTACATAAGCTTCCCAAATGGACTACATCCCATTGCCTTTAAATGGATACATATATAGTCCATATATCTCCCCGTCCATTTTGGGATGTAGTCCATTTAATGTATGCCTCACTGACTAAATGCAACTAAAAGAAATTACTCTGCTTGAGATCAAGAACAACTTGCAATGGTATATGCCACCAAGGTATGGAAACATTATCTCTTGGAGAAACAAGTGATCATGCAAACTGATCACAAACCATTGTTGCAGATCTTACACTTAGAACACATGAAGAGTTGACATCATCAATGGGAGGAGCAACTCCAATTGTTTGATATCAAACTTGAGTAAAAACCAGGTTGGTTCCATGTCATCCTTGATGCTCTATCACAATGACATGATTTGAAGTCTCTTTTTCTCATCCGGCACAATTTTGACGGTGTCAATTGCCTCCAAGGTCCATAACAAGTTTTGGTAAGCTTTACAACAAGATCCCTTCTTCCAAATGGTACATGGTCATCTAACAGCATGCGGCAAGGAGTACAACACCTTCTCCTTCAAGGAAGGCCTTCTATTCCATGAGGACCTGATCTATGTTCTAGCCAAAGGTGATCTCCTACTTGTGTGCCTTCAAGAAGCACATGCTTACCAATAGTTGGTCACATAAGTGTGGACAAGACCTTGGGTACACTCCAATGCCAATGGTGGTGGCCCAACATGGCACGAGATGTTTGGGAGTTTGTCTGATCATGTGAGAGTTGTCAAAACAACAAGGCCAGTAACCAGAAGCCGAGTGGACTCCTTCAGCCACTCTACATTTCAACTACTTGTTAGAACATGTGAGCTTAGATCTTATCACCTCCTTGCCCAAGACAAAGCAAGGTCACACAAAAATTGTGGTGTTTGTGGATAAGCTTAGTAAGCAGATCCATTTGGCACCAACGGTTGATATTGTGGATGCTCCAACCTTGATGCAAATCTACTACGACAATGTATTCAAGCATCATGGGATACCATGTGTACTCATCTCCGACCGTGATCCTTGCTTCATTGGAAAGTTTGGGTAAGCACTCTTCCAGATACTTGGCACCAAGCTTGCTTTGTACATAACTTATCATCCTCAAACTGATGGACAAACTGAACATGCAAATTGCACCTTGGAAGATATGCTTTGTACCTCCGTCAACATTCACCATACCAATTGGGATGAATGTCTTGCAGCTACGGAGTTTGCATACAACAATTCTAAATAGGAAAGCACCGGATTCTCTCCTTTCTTTCAATTTTGGCCAAGACCCACTTGTTCCAGATTCCCTTCTTGCTCCTCCCCCATCTTATGTCCCTCATACTTCCACCTTCTTGAGCACCATCTCCCAATCCCTCCAACAAGCCAAATCTCATCTCCTTGTTGCTCAAAATTGGCAGAAAAAATATGCAGATCACCATCAACTTTCAAGTTGGTGATAAAGTCATGCTCTCATCCAATAACCTCCTCCTCTTACTTGATACCCAAGTTCATAAACTCAACCCTAACTGGATATGACCCTTTGATATCACCTAAATTGTCTCTCATGTTGCTTATCAACTTGCCTTGCCTTATCATATGTGCATCCATCCTGTCTTTCATGTTTCCAAGTTGAAACCATTTGTTCCTAACCCCTCTTCTTTTTCCTCTTGAGTCCAAATCCCCCCCCCTCCCCACTCCCTCATGTCTCTATCAATGACCATGAGGAGTACAAAGTTGATCATATCCTTGCACATTGCCATATTCAATAAGGCCGTCAACAACATACGGAGTACAGAGTCCTTTGGAAAATGTATCTCCTTCATGATGCCACATGGGAACCTCTTTATCATCTCCAAAATGCACAATTAGCCATCCAAGAGTTCAAAGCTTCACTAGCAACGAGGACGTTACCAACTAGTGGTGGGGGAATATGTAACAATATGGAGTTTATCGACAAAGTTAGTAGGACTAACGAAGTAGAAAAAAAGACAAATTAGTCTAGAATATTCTTGAAGTATATAGGAAGCTTCCCGACTAGCTTAGCTTAGCTTGCACCCCAAGTAGGTAAATTTTAGAAGGAAGCTTATAGAAGCTTTCAACTAGCTTAGCTTGCATGCCAAGTAAGCGGCTTCTAGAAGGAAGCTTCTTGAGAAGCTTCCCAGTTAACTTGGCTTGCACTCCAAGAAAGCGGCTCAAGGAAGCTTCTTGAGAAGCTTTTCAAAGGCCTTGTATGCTCCCTATAAATACAAGAGCCAAAGCTCATGCTAGGCATTTGGAGTTTTCCCTCATTCAAGTGTCCCAATGTGAGCTTCCATTCTCTTATTTCTCTCCTCCATCTCGGTCTTTTACATTGAGGATGGCGGATGGTAGAAAGGGTTTGCATTCCGTACCTCACATCTTATTACATTGAAGATTGTGAAGGAGTATTTGGAGTGTATGAGATTTGCAATGGCACCTCTACACTATGATATCATTCTAATTTTGCCTTGGTTTGAATGTCATCAGGTTCAATTTGATTGGACTTGACAACAAATTCAAGTACAACATGAAGGTAGGAATTATTGATTAGGTTGTCTAACACTTCCGAATAATCAATCCCAAGATGAGAAGTTTATTATTAAAGTAGCCATAGAGCAAGCTTTGGAAGAAGATAAGCATATTTTGGTGATGTGGATCAAGCTAATTGCGTAAGGAGAATATGATCAGGGCTAGAAGCCTCATCAAGCAATGGTTGATCAAATAGTTCAAGAGTTTGTAGATGTATTTCCAGATGATTTTCCAAAGGGATTACACTTTGATTGTGGTATGCTTCAAGATTGAGTTATTGCCAAGAAATATGCTAGTGAGTAGACCAATCTATCAACTCTCACCAAAGGAGTTGGATGAGCTTTGAACAACATTGAAGAAATTGTTGGAGAAGGATTTCACATGACATAGTACATTTCCTTGGGGGGGCACTAGTACTATTTGTCCCAAAAAAGGATGGAGGACTTCACTTTTGTATTGATTACCATGGCCTTAATAAACAAACAATGAAGAATGCATATCCTTTGCCTCAAATTGATGGCTTGATGCTAGATCAATTGAGTGAAACACAATACTTCTCCAAGTTGGATCTCCAAAGTGGCTATTGGAAAATTCTCATTGATGGAGAGGATATGCAAAAGAGCCTCTTGTATAAGTTACTGGCACTTTGAATAGAGAGTTCTACCTTTTGGGATCACTAATGCTCTAACAATCTTCATGGTTTAGATGCATCGAGTGTTGGATGGGCTATTGGATTAGTACATGATGATGTTCTTGGATGATATTATAATTTATAGTAAGACAAAGGAAAAACACACAAATCACATGCAAGAAGTCATAAGGTGACTATGTCAATAGAAGTTTTATTGCAAGATGTCAAAGTGTACCTTTTGGCATCAAGAAGTTACCTTCTTGGGCCATAAGATCTCATCAAAGGAGATCAAGATGGAAGAAGAGAAAATCAAGGCCATTATTAATTGTCCTACTCCAAAAGATGCCACAAAAATGGGGGGATTTAATGGGTTGGCAAGTTTTTATCAATGACTCATCCACTTTTATGCTCATATGGTCACACCATTGACCAATCTCTTGGGGAAGACCTCAAGCTTTCAATGGACCACTGAGCACAAAGAAGCATTCTAGAAGCTGAAACATATGGTGTCTTCAAGATCTATTGTTCAACCATATGATCCTCAACTATCTTGTATGGTTAACTTCAATGCTTCTAACTTTGCCATTAGAGCTATGTTGCAATAGGAATTTCCAAACGGGTTACATCCCATTGCCTTTGTGTCTTGTTGACTAAATTTTGTAGAAGAAATTATTTTGCTTGAGATAAAGAACATCTAGCAATGGTATATACCACCAAGGTATGGAAGCATTATCTCTTGGAAAAACAAGTGATCATGTGAACCAATCACAAACCATTGTTGCAAACATTACATCCAAAGCACATGAAGACTCAACATCATCAATGGAAAGAACAACTATAGTTGTTTGACATCAAACTTGAGTACAAACTTGATAGGTTACATGTCATCTCCAATCCCCTATCACAACAACCTGATTTAAAGTCTCTTCCTTTCACATGGCGGCAATTATGATAATGTGAATCAACTCAAAAGTCCAAATCAAGTTTAGGGCCACTATACATCAAGACCCTTTCTTTCAGATAGTACAATGTTGTCTTGCAGCACATGACAAGGGATAAAACACCTTTTCCTTCAAGGAAAGCCTCTATTTAGTGGGAACCGGATCTATGTTCTAACCAAGAGTAATCTACAACTTGTAAGCCTTCAAGAAGCCCATGACTTATCAATCGTTGGTCACATAAGTGTGGGCAAGACCTTAGGTACCTTACAACACCAATGGTGATGGCCTTACATGGCATTAGATGTTTCAAGAGTTTTTTTTATCTTGTGAGAGTTGCAAATGCAATAAGGCCAACAACCAAAAATTGAGTGGCTTCCTTCAACCACTTCCCATCCCATCTGCTTGATGGGAACATGTGAGCATAGATTCATCATCTTCTTGCTCAAGACAAAGCAAGGTCACATAATAATTATGGTGTTTATGGATAAGCTTAGTGAGAAAATCCACTTGGCACCAACCTTTGATAAGATGGATATTTCTGATATTGATCCAAATCTACTTTGACAATATCTTCAGGTATCATGGGATGCCTCATGTTCTCATCTCTGACCGTGATCCTTGATTCATCAAAAAAATTTGGCAAGCACTCTTCTAGATACTCGGCACCAAGCTTACTTTTTCCTTGGCCTATCATCCTCAAATTGATCAAAAAATTGAACCTGCAAATTGCACCTTGGAGGATATGCTTCATGCTTTTATCAATGTTTACCATACCAATTGGGATGAATGTCTTAAAATTGCTAAGTTTGCCTACAATAATTTCAAATAGGCAAGCAATTCTCACTCTTCTTCCTTAATTTTGGCCAAGATCCACTTGTTCAAGATTCCTTTCTTGCTCCTCTTCCATCTCATGTCCCTCATATTTCCACCTTCTTGACACAATATCTTTATTTCTACAACAAGCCAAATCTCATCTCTTTGTTGCTTAAAATTGTTAGAAATAATATGCGGACCAAGATCATTGTGACCTTACCTTGCAACTCAATGATAAGGTCATGCTTTCTTCTAGTAACCTAACCCTATCACTTGATACCCAAGTCCATAAACTTACTCCTAAGTGGATAGATCCATTTGATGTCATCCAAATCATTTCTCTAGTTGCTTATCACTTGCCTTGCCTTGTCATATGCAAATCCACATTGTCATGTTTCAAAGTTGAAAACCCTTTGTTTCTAATCAATCTTCCTTTTCTTCTTGTGTCCAACCTACTCCTCCTCACATCCCTATCAAAAATCACAAGGAGTATGAAGTTAATTGTATCCTTGTACATCGCCATGTTCAACATGACCGTCAATAACATACTAAGTATAAAGTCCTTTGGAAAGGATATCCTCTTCATGATGCCATATGAGAATCTCTTTCTCATCTCCAAAATGCACAAATGGCCATCCAAGAGACCATCCAAGTATATACGCATGATAATTATCATGCCATTTGTAGTGTCACACCTAGATTGCTTGGACTCTAGAGTAGTAGTTTTGGAAATTAGAGGTATTTTGGCAGTTACTCATAAACTACTTGTTGACGGTTAGATTTTGTGTTTGGGGTACTAATTATATGGTGGGACCTATTTTCACTTGCACTGTTCACACTGCTAGCAAGATCATTAGGGTTGGAGACCTAGGTCAAGATCAAGAGGTATACTTTCAAAGTGTAGCTCCAAAGAGCTCACTTCTCTATTGTTGAGCTTTCAAGTTCTTGGCTATGGTGGATAGATGCCGGTGAGCATCACTTGGAATCTCTTAGCTAGAGTGGGTATGATTTGATTTTTCTCAATGCACAATTGTTGGAAAATTGTTGAATGATAGATCAAATACTTATCTGATTGAGTGTGATTTGAGTTGTGAACAAACTTATTATTGTGGCACTTTAGAGTTCATGTATGATTTATATGTGAGTTGTGCTTCTATAGTGTATGATATTGACAACAATGTATGTTATGTAACAATGTATACATGCACAACATGTGATGTAGTTTTGGAGGGAGTGATTACCCATCCTATTGGATGGGTAGTGAGTGCAACAGCAACACGCAAGGTCTCCAAGTATAGGGGTATGTAGTAAGGTCACCTCTTTGTTCCTCTAGCCTTGGAGTTATATGGAGCAATGGACATGAAATTTGACACATTTTTCACGGAATGCGTGAGAGCTTATCATGTTAGGCGCCAAGGGGTACCACTCTCACTCTCATACTTTGTAGCATATTTTAGACATCATGTGTCCATTGCTCTATAGAGTGGCTGGTGCAATCCAAAGGAGAAAATAACAATATGTAATGCTTCTTTGGATGCTCCAATTGTTTGTAGACCGTACAACTTGCATAGATTGGATATCTTAGGTGCAGTGGTGCAGATTTCTCATATCAACTCTATTGGGGCTTAGCCTTATTTTACCTATTTTGTCTCTCCCTTGTATGGCTTGATGGGGTCTTCTCATCCTTCATGCTTTCTATGTGGTTGGACTTTTCCTCCTTTTGGATCTTCTAAAACTATCTATTTGAATCTTTAAAATTCATCAGGAGTGTTTGCTAGAATCCAATCTAGAACTTCAGCTGAGACATATCTCAAGTTCCCTATGATCTCCATTATCTTTCTTTGAATGTAGTAAACAACTCTACAATGGCCTCTTCTTACTTCTTTCTTTAGTGTCTAAACAAACCAATTTCAATTTGATCAAACCTTTCAATTCATCTATTGACAATATGTAACCTACAAATGAGTCTATTAAGGCCTTGAGACATTTCCACATCAGCTCTACCATCTCCTTTGAAGTAGGAGATGTTCTATGGGTTGGGTTGTCATTCACATCCTTCCTTATTACCAAGATCTCTGTGGTTATGATGGTTGTTGGATCTGAAAAGCTAACTTTTGTAGTTCCTACTTAGACACACATCTTGATAGTTCTTGGATCTAAATAGTTGCTCTTTTGAGCTCCTCTTTCAATGCCTCCAACTCCTCATCTTTTATTTCCTAACATCATAAAGGTCTAGATCTACGTTGTTCATCAATTCACCCAATGCCTTACTTGTTGGGGATCACTACAGATTTATTATTCTCTTTTGATAGTCTGCAACTAGATTTAGCTATATATATTGAGATCAACCCAGTGCATAAAGGGAAAAAATATAGGAAAGGAATACATCTTGAGAGGAAAGGACAGAAAACAGAGAGAAGCACTCAGCGAGCATCAAAAAGGTGCACAAGAATTAAAGTGGTTCAGAGCCATTTGCTCCTACCTCCACAAAAACACAAATTCTGGATTTTACTCACACTCAATACATAGTACATAGATCTTGCAGTAGTACATATATCTTGCAGAATCTCTGCCCCGACCAGCTCCTTTCATGTCCAGTCTGCTCCTGCGTTTATCTTGATCCCTCCTCTTGGTTATCTCTTGCTGCTCTGATTAAAACAGATCTCACATAACCAGCCTCATGCAAATCACATTCATCACAAAGTTCCACTCACCCCTTTTCCAAGTGCATGTGTATTCAACTTGCAAAATCAGCCTCTCTCTACCCAACTCGTGAAAATTCCAGCTTCTCTTTGTGCGGGTTGTAGGGTTGCACACACACTCACAGCCCGGGAGAAGGAACACTCTCAAAGTATCACCCCAACACTACATTGTCAAACATCTATCCTTGGACAAGAAGATCTTGTGGATGATCTGAGCCACAAATCTAAGCATCTTAGATAGGTGGATCGGATGGATCAGGCTCCACATCCTAACAACTCTCCCACTTGGAGACTGATATTTCTTGACTATACATTTTTAAAAGTAAAGATAATAAAACTTCTTGTGCTTGATCTACATACTCGGTGCAGCCTTCCTATCTAGTTATCATTGGAGGCCAATTGATGTTGTACATAACCTTAACTTCTCATAAGTGACCATCTTTGTCAACATATCAGCAGAGTTCTTGGCACCTTGAATCTCTTCAAGTGACAAACTGCCATCTTCAATTAACTCCCGGATAAAATGGTATCCCAACTGTATGTGTTTAGTTCTAGCATGGAACATTGGATTCTTTTCTAAGTGAATGGCACTTTAACTATCTGAAAATTAAACACTACAGTTCTTCTCGCTTTTAGCTCCTTCAGAAGGTTTTGTAACCAAATCATCTCCTTACTAGCTTGTGTTATTGCAACATATTATGCCTCAATTGTGGACAAAGCAACAACCTTTTGCAATTGTGAGAACCAACTCATTGCTATCCTTCCTATAGTATAAACATACCATGTGGTGCTTCTTCTTGTATTTATATCACCTCCTAGATCTGCATCCATAAAACCTTGTAGAGTATGGCTGCCTTTATTGTAACACAAACCTATATCTTTGGTACCTTTCAGATATCTCAAAATCCATTTGACAACCTCCCAATGTTGCCTACCAGGATTGCATATGTACTTGCTCACAACTCCCACTACATGTGCAATATCTGGTCTAGTACATGTCATTGCATACATGAGGCTACCAACAGCTGAAGCATACGGTACCTTTGACATATCTTTCAGCTCTTCATCATCCTTGGGCAATTGTTCCTTTGAAAGCTTAAAGTGACTTGCCAAAGGTGTCTTCAAAGGACTTGCATCTGTCATGCTGAACCTTTCCTGCACCTTTCTAATATAGGTACCTTGAGAGAAATTCAGCATTCCAGCCACCTTGTTCCTTTCAATCTTCAGCCCAAGTATCTACTTTGCTACACCCATGGCCTTCATTGCAAACTCTCTTGATAGTTCTTTCTTCCATCTCTCAACTTCTAGTATGTTAGATCCAAATATCAACATGTCGTCAACATACAAAAGTAAGATGATAAAACTATTCTCAAGAGACTTGATATAACATTAATGATCCTTTTGACATCTTGTGAATCTATTACTGATCATGAATTTGTCAAATTTCTTGTACCATAATCTTGGTGCCTGTTTTAGACCATATAGGCTTTTTTGCAACTTACATACCAAGCTCTCCTTGCCGGGGACTGCAAAGCCAACAGGTTGTTGTATATAGATGTCTTCATCAATCTCACTATGTAGAAAAACAATGGTGACATCCATCTGCGCCAAGTACAACTTTTTTGCCGCCACTATACTAAGAACCACTCTAATTGTTGAGTGCTTGACCACCGGTGAAAAGATCTCAATGAAATCAATCCCCTCATTCTATTGAAATATTTTCACAACTAACCTTGCCTTGTATTGTCTGCTACCATTGTGTTCCTCTTTGACCTTGTAGACTAACTTATGTAATGCCTTCTTGCCTTTGGGTAGTAAGCTGAGCTCCCAAGTTTGATTCTTATCCAAGGACCTCATCTCGTCCTTCATGGCAAGCTCCCACTTCATTGAGTCTTCACTTTGCATGGCTTCTTCATAGCATTCAGGTTCACCTCCATCTGTCAACAACAAGTAATGTAGAGAGAGGGAATACCTTGCTGGTGGTCTTGTGATTCTTGTAGATCTCCTTAATTGTGGTGCACATGATTGCGGTTGTGGCAGAGTAGTTTTTGAGCTTTCAAAGTTTCCCTAAATCCGTATGATAACATCATCTTCTATTATCTCATGTAGCTCAACCTGATTGTTTTCTTTGCTCTGCTCATCTACACAATCAAATCTAGAGTGTTTCTATCCTTGTAACGGCGACACTCATTGAATATCACATCTTTGCTTCTAATGATTTTCTTACTGTCTTTGTACCCAAAGTCATCTGCACCATATCCAATGAAGAAACACTTCTTGGAGTTTGCATCTAACTTGTCTCTTTTCTCTGCATTGATATGCACGTAACAAATGCACCTAAAGACTCTTAGGTGCAACACACTCACTAGTTTTCTTGTCCACTCCTCTTTGAGTAGCTTATGTTCTAAGGGAACGGATGGACCCCTATTGATCAAGTATGTTGCAATGTTGATTGCTTCAGCCCAAAACACCTTGGGCAGACTAGCATAGATCCTCATGCTATTAGCTCTCTCATTCAAAGTTTGATCCATGTGCTCATCTACTCCATTCTGTTGCGGTGTGCTTGGTAAGGTCTTCTCCATTCTGATTCCATGTATTGCACAAAACTCCTTGAACTCACTATTGTCATACTCACCATTGTCAGATCTTAGTCACTTTAGCTTTGCACCCAATTCATTTTTGACCAAGCTTTTCCACTTCTTGAAAGTGGCAAATACTTATAATTTGTGCTTCAAGAAATATACCCAAACCTTCTTGGTTGAGTCATCTATGAAGGTGATGTAATATTGTGAACCCGCAAGAGATGCAACCGGAGAAGGACCCCACACATCTATGTGTACAAGCTCTAGCTTCTCAGTCCTAGGTGCTCTTCTACCCTTCAAGAAACTAACCTTTTTCTGCTTCCTAACTATGCAATCTTCACAAAAGCCTACATCAATGGTTTTCAAATCTGGTAGCTTGTCCTTGTTCATCATCACCTTCATGCCTTTTTCACTCATATGCCCAAGCCTGCAATGCCAGAGACTACCATTTGATAATGTGTCTACAATTGCAGCTATGTCCTTGGTGTTGTTGGTGATGTAGAGGGTACCCATCTTGTTTCCCCATGCAACCACCATAATGCCTTTGGTGATTTTCCATGAACCACCTACAAAGGTTGTGACATACCCTTCATTGTCAAGTTGCCCAATTGAGATTAGATTCCTCTTCAAGCCTGGAACATGCCTAACATTTTTCAGTTTCCACATAGACTGATCAGGCCTTTTTATATAAACGTCACCTCTCTCCACAATATCCAAAGGCTCATCATCAGCAAGATAAACTTTGCCAAAATCACCAGCAATGTAATTCAACATACACTCCTTTCATGAGGTAGAGTGAAAAGAAGCTCCTAAGTCAAGAATCCATGACTCCATAGTACTGTCTGCACTAAGGATCAAAACATCATTGACTTCCTTTGCAGCTGCATTCATTGAGTCCTCATTTTGCCCCTTGCTTGGATTCTTCTTTAAGAGCCAGCAGTTTCTTCTGTATACCTCTTCTTACCACAATGCCAACATCCATCACCTTTTGACCTAGACTTGCTTCTCCTCTTGTATTTGGATCTACTTCGATTGTCACTATGATGCATAGGTCTTCCTCTATTTTCAAGAGTATTTAGGCCCAATCTAGAACTTGTGCTCGACTCTCTCCTTCTAATATCTTCACTGAGGATCAAATTTCAAATTTCCTCAAACCTCAGTTTCTTTGACCCATAAGACTTGCTTACAACTGTTACAATTGCACTCCAGCTTTCAGGTAAAGAGGACAAGAGAATTAAAGCATGCACCTCGAAACTGATTTCCATTGAATTCAACTGGCTCGTGATCAGGTTGAACTCATTGATATGGTCTGTGACAGAATGACCTTCATTCATCTTCAGGTTGAAAAGATGATGCATCAAGTACACCTTGCTGGAAGCTGATGGTTTTTTATACATATTAGACAAAGCTTTAAGTAGACCTGCTATAGTCTTCTCCTCAAGAACATTGAATGCCACATTTCTAGCTAGTGTTAGGCGGACAACTCCCAAAGCTTGTCGATCCATCAAAGCCCAATCTTCATGTGACATGAGCTTTGGTTTCACACCCCTGAGAGGTACATGAAGTTTTTTCTGATACAAATAGTCCTCTATTTGCATTTTCTAGAAATCAAAATCCTTACCATCAAATTTGTCTATCTTGACCTTTCCTTCCTCTCTTACCATTGCTCACACCTTTCCTTCAACCTATCGCTCTGATACCAATTGTTGGGGATCACTACAGATTTACTATTCTCTTTTGATAGAATGTAGCTAGATTTAGCTATATATATTGAGATCGACCCAATGCATAAAGGGAAAACATATAGGAAAGGAATAAATCTCAAGAGAGAAGGAGAGAACATATAGAGAAGCACTTAACAAGCATCAAAAAGGTGCACAAGAATTAAAGTGGTTCAAAGCCATTTGCTCCTACCTCCACAAGAACACAGCTTCTGGATTTTACTCACACTCAATACATAGTACATAGATCTTTTGGAAACTCTACCCTGACCATCTCTTTTCATGTCCAGTCTGCTCTTGCGTTTATCCTGATCCCTTCTCCTGGTTATCTCCTGCTGCTCTGATTAAAACAGATCTCACATAACCAGCCTCATGCAAATCATATTCATCACAAAGTTCCACTCACTCATTTTCCAGGTGCACCTCTATTCAACTTGCAAAATCAGCCTCTCTTTGCTCAACTCGTAGAAAATCCAGCTTCTCTTTGTGCAGGTCCTAGGGTTGCACACACACCCACAGCCCGGGAGAAGGCACACTCTCAAAGTATCACCCCAACACTACATTGTCAAACACCTGTCCTTGGACAAGAAGATGATTTGAGCCGTAGATCTAAGCATCTTAGATGGGTGAATTGGCCAGATCAGGCTCCACATCCTAACATTAATCTCAATTTCCAAGTATGTTATTTCCTTCTTCAGCCTTGCAATCACACTATTTGAAGAATTTTGAGAATCACCCTTTGACCTCCAAAGTCCTTCAAGCTCTTCTTGTAAGTGCTTAAATTGAGTGACCAAAGCTTCCAACATTAATGCTTGTGAATTGATGTTCTTCCTCAACTCCTTGACTTTGATTTCCAACTTCTTCTCCATTTCTTGATTGTCCTTTAAAAATTTTGGAGTGTCTTCCAATTCTTTCTTCCTTGGAGGTTTCTACACAATACATCTCTAAAGTTGCATCCATCCACTTCAAAAATCTTCTAAGTGTTTTAGATCAGACCAAATACCCTTATACCCTTTGTAAAATCCCATTAAGTAACTTCATCATTGGAACAATAACCTCACACAAAATTTCTATAAGAGCCACCTCAATCTCATTAATTTGCTTCTCATACATTAGCTCTTGATTTTGCTCTATCTCTACTACAAATACCTCAAAACCTCCAATTCCACACTTCCACTAGATCTCTTTTCCAATATGAAATCCTAAGGGCCAAAGATAGCATCCAAACCCAAGTCATCTACATCTACTTTGGGCATTGATGTGCATTTTGCTTGTGCTTCCAACTTAATTTCTTCCTCCAAAGCTTGGGTACCAAACAAAGAAGACAACTCTTGCACTTCTTTGGGAATGCCATTTCTTCTAGGCCACTTCCAAAGTTGGGTGTTCATTGCCTTTGCAAGAGAATCTGATTTTTTCTTCCCTATACTCTTGACCATTTGGACCTAGTATCATTTCTCTCTAACTGTTGGTATTTTTCATCAGCTACTCTATGAGCCTTAGCTTTCTTGGCCTACCTAATTGATTCAAGAAATGCAACTTGCTGATTCTATGTTCACCAAACAAAGCTTGTTCCAAATTTTTCAACAACTCCATTCCTATATAGAAATGAATCATGGAGTGCACCAGGTTGTTAGCTCCTTTGTCACCCAAGGATGGATGCATCAATTGGAAGTGCAAATGAAACATGTAAACCCAATCTACTACCTCTCTTGCAAATAGGTTATAAAAAAAATCACTTGGTTCATGATAAGATAGTGGGGCAATACGGTTTGAAGATTTTCATGATAGCCAACATTACTTCTTTCCTTGTAGGTCATGATAATAGTTTACTACCTATCCATTCTTGGTCTTGGTTGAACTTAACAATCCCTTAATCTGGTTTTCTATGTCCTTGGTTGTGCTACATACTACATGTAAATGACATCTATCTTCTTCCCCAACATCTCCTAGGACATGGTGCCAATGATCCTCTATCCAAAGATGAAAATTACCTTTGAGAGTGTAAATTTGCCTTTGAGAACATCAATTTTATGAGATTTGCTAGATCTGATTTCCTGTCCTACCTACATTGAGAAAAAAAGTCCAATCTCACAAAAGAAAGATATTGTGCCAATGTTTGAGCTTCTCTCTTCTTGCAAACATATCCTCCTTATTGGTCTTGGATGTTCAAAGCTTGAGACTTCTACCTTGTATCACTACTCCTTCAACTGCAATGTTCCTCACACAATCATTCACTCTTACTGGGTGACTGCCCAAGGAATCCCTTGCAAATTTACACTTATTGTTTAGATTTTGAAATCAATTACAAATACTTTGATTTGAAACCTTGATGCAAATGCTCCCAAGTTCACCAATAGATAGATGTACACGTTTCCAAAACATCACAATCTCTACAATTTCAAAATCCATGGTGAAAGTAGCTCAACAGATCTTGAGGGCATGGGAGTTGCAGTACTTGCCATCAAAGCCAAGATCCAAGAATATTGTCCTACAAACATTACAACATGGATGAGACAAGAATTTTTTTGTGCATGGTTCATACTCAAATAATTTTGGAAGGTATAATAAAAGTTGCCTAAAATTGTGCTTATTTCCAATGCTGATGGATAGCATAAATTAAAGCTATTCTTTATTGGTTGAGCAAGCAAACCATGTTACTTCAACAAGCAAAGTGATGGAGATCATGGACTTTTGCATTGACATAATAAAAGAGCATGGATGATAGGAAATTGTTCCAAGAGTGGCTTCATAGTGTTGAATAGGGATCTGAGAATCTCAAATCAAATCTTTTTGTTGCTTCTTGAAATTGAGTTTTCACATCTGATTGAAAACCTAAATTTTATAAATATTGAAATTTTATTTCTTGCCACAATACAACTTCTAAGATCAAGCCAATGGATGATAGAATCATTATTATTACTTATACTTACAAAATGAAATTTATAAGGATGAGCAAGGAGGAGCCAACATTTACAAAGTCTATCAGTTGATAGCAATGCAATGGTGTGCAACAATATGGAATGAAATTAGTACTATCACTATTACAAACTGCTTCAACCATACAGGCTTTATGGTAAACACAACAATAGAAGTGGCACTTCCAATTAGTGAAAAAAATATCTAAGATGAGATTGTAAACATGCTTGTAGAGCTTCCAACCAATATAGAGTGTCAATTGAACATTTATTAAATCCTATTAGTGAGTAGGAGGTTCATCAAGAACTCAACAATGAAGAACTTGTCACATTGGTGCAAGAGCCAAATGTAGAAGAAAGTAGTAACAATGAAAACTTAATAGAGGGATGCCTCTTTACAAAAATGCAAAAGCTAGAAGGCATTCAGGTTGTGAACTCCATGCTTGACTTCTCTAATATTGCAGATTATGAATCGCTCAAACTACATTGAACCATGCAAGGGACTTTAAAATAAAAAGAGAAACAACAAAGTACTCTTGATAGTTAGTTTGCTTTGATAAAGTATATTTACTATAAGGCATATTATATTATATTATCAAACTATATAAGAGACACTTTGAAATTATGCCTAAGGTTTGGCAATGGGAAGCCTTGTCTTGAAGGATTTGCTGATGCAGATATGGTAGGAGATCTTGATAGCAAGAAATCTACATCAGTGTACTTGTTTACCTTTGCAAGAGGAATTGTTTCTTGGCAATCAAAATTGCAAAAGTAAGTTGCCTTATCCATGATCAAGGCTGAATATAGTGTAGCAAAATGAAGATGGTGAAGAAATGCTTTGGAAAAAAGATTTCTTCAAGAGTTTGGTTTGAAGCAATATGAGTACATTGTCTTTTGTGATATTTAAAGTGAATTAGACTCAAGCAAGAATACCATGTACCATGCCAAGAAAAAACACATTAATGTGAGATACCATTGGTTGAGAGCAGTAATAGAAGATTGATTGAAAAAGATTCATACTGATAGGAACACATAGATATGCTTACAAAGATCATTATTAGAGAAAATTTTAAGCTTTGCTCACAACTTGTTGGGATGGGCTCCAAGTGAGAGATTAAGTGAAAATCTCCTCCTTATAGGGCTAGAAGGGAGATTGTTGGTTGTTAACAAGCCACAATATTGCATTTCAGGCGAATAACCAATATGACCAATAAGGCATCTCTCGTTCAACCCAAGAAACATCTCCCAAAATATATTATAATCTAGAGTGTTCAAGAAAACCAGAGGGAAAGATTCTGCAAGGTTGTTGAGAGATCTAGGTTTCCATGAGGCGGCCCAGAGATTGTTTGTCTCCTGTTTGTTTGTAGAGAGAAACCTAAGTATTTTGAAGGTGAACAGATCATTTTGTCTCCTGTTTGTTTGTGGAGAGAAACCTAAGTATTTTGAAGGGGAACAAATCATTTTGCTTCTTGACCCTTTGTCTCGTTAAAGAGACATGGAAAGAGAATGAGGTAAGATATTGAATTGTTGTTAGATAAAAGTAAGCCCATAGAGAGTTGACAAGAGAGATGTAACAGTTGATTACATATGTCTTGTCAATCTCATGTTTTTTCACTTCCTTGCTCCAAGAGTTTGCCCTTTTATGGTATCTTGTTTCTTTTTTGTTATTTTATTTAAGTTCAACCCGAACTGAATTATTGGTAGAGTATCAATCTGGTGAAATTATATAGGGCACAACATTATATTTTCTAATTTTTTTTTTTGTTATTTCATTTCAGTTCAACTAAACTAAGCTATTGGTAGATAGTCAATTGGGTGAAAAGCGTATAGGGCTCAACAGTATATTTATTTATTTGGTATAGTTTTTCTTAGTCTCAAAGTTTATAAATTTTTGACGTATCCTTAGTTAAAGATACCAAAAGTTATAAGTTAAAAAAGAATAATGGTATTGGTTGTTTCAAAAACTATAAGTAAGAGGAGGTTATAGTTAATGCAAGAGGACTGTACCAAGGAAAGTCAAAAGTCCCCATACCCTGTAAATGCTCGTGGCTAGATCAATAGACTGGATAGCATAGGATCAAAGATCCTTACAACGCTCTGGTTTCTGTTGTCAAAACTAGTTCGTGCTTTCATCACTGACTTGCCGGACTTTTTTAGAGCACGAAGTCGAAAGACCTTCTGCCGACGATGCCTGCTTTTCCAAAGTTTCGCCATATATTTGTCATATGTGAACTGTATAGTGAAGGGTGTTTTTCATTTATAAGTTTGGATGGAGCGTTAAGGAGCTTAGATGGTTCTGGCTGCATTGAGTATTTGGTCGATATTTGGTCCATTCGCTCGGTCACGAGAACACGATGCTTTATGCTTTTAAATCTTCAGTTGCTCAGAGCCGGTCAATATTACACGAACTCTTCAGAATTCGTGTAAATGTCAAGTCACATGCCGTTACGATCTCTGCTGGTGTCTCTTCACTCTAGGCGATATTAGATGGAGTATGGGATTCGACGTACATGTCGGAGTGCAAACTGAAGCAAAGAGCAAATTGCAGTGGATTTCATGGGTCACTTTCAGTTTGTAATGGAGAAGATAGAAAATGCGGAGAGGAAGTACTGCGATGGATTTGTCCAATGCAAACCATGGAATGTCTTATTACGCAAACCAGAAGAAGTTGGCGTACCTCAAGAGTATCGCCAACGTTGATTACAACTGTTCCCGGGCTCGCGACTAGAGGATCGTCAACCCATCTATAACCCTTGTGCACCTGCAGACCAAAATCACAATCTCCTCTCAGCAATGTCCTAATGTTGGGATCCACATGAGGTCCTGCACCAACTGTAAGATCAGATCGGGGACAACTGTAAGATAGTAGTTTAGCCTCCAGGAACTCCCATGATCATCTGACTTTCTGAATCACTCAGGGAAGGTTGACTTCTCTAGACCCAGATACAGTGCAAGAGCTCCAAGTACTTCGATCCCGATACCTCTCAGCTTAGCCCAGAATTCCTCCTGTGGAACCGTAATTCAATGACATACGATATCCGGAATGAGCTTCTAAACCTTCAGGTTGACGAACACTCGCCCAAAATACTCGTTCTAGTATTCAAGCTCCTACATATTTTAGTTGCACGAAGTTCAGTAACCTATTTTACTGGAGTCAATGACCAAGAATGTGTTACATGTACATGTCTGCGATCCAAGAGGCTGCGCATTTTTCTTACCAAAACTCGGGTTGCTCTCGGGCGAACTCAAATTTGCTCCATACTATCAGCAGAGTCTGAAAGCATCTCCAGCCATGGAGCATTGGAAGATAATGCGGACCATCTTCCCATGTAACTATAGAATGCTTTCGATCCTGGACCATGGTGAGCTTTTGCCTTCCTCTCCATGTGCAGATTAAAGAACTTGCGACCTTGAACAACAATGTCTTTATAGATTGATCTAATATACCGTGATTTACAATTTGCATGAAACCCACGCCTCACATGCATGACCAATCTCTTTCACAGTTTTATCCCTCGGAACTTGATCTTCGCTGGAGGGGTCTAGAACTGGTATCTCTAAATTGGTTTTGTGGTCTGCCCCGGAATCCAGGCTCAAATCATGCTTTATTGTCGCTGATCAGATATAGAGAGGTCGATAACTGGTATCTCTAAATTGGCTTGGTGGTCTGCCTCGGAACCCAGGCTCAAATTATGCTTTATTTTCGCTGATCAGATATGGCGCTCTGGTAAATCAGTAAGAGCTGAGCTTTGAAGAACATTGGGCCAGAACATTGGCAGGGTTTTCAACTTGTGTAACCGGAGGAGATGTAACCATCGCCATTATTTCTGGACCTGCTGATATACTCGTAGTGTGAAACCTGAACACATGAACTCAAGTGCAAATATTCTTCTATGAACAAGATAGATCTGATCATATGATGATAGAGATAATCAAATGATGGTTCAAGAGAACTGGACACAGAACTTATAGTCACGGGTAAATTTTAATAACTTGAAGAACCCGGCGAATGGGGAGCAGGATGAAACTTGTACCGTTTGCTTTGGAATATCAACCATCGCCGTGGAGCAATATTTCTCTCGAAGATGCCTGAGTGTTTGCTAGTGTAATACTTACATTTGTAATAGTTACATTCTAGAATCCTGCACACTAATCCAACAGAAAGCAGGACTACTTATTCCAGGTTGAGAAGATTCTTCTAAAAAATGAAACAAACAACAAACTGAGAAGGAGCACACTTCTACAAATATGGACGTCTGATCACGCACCTGCCTATCATATCAAATTTTTTCTTGTAAATTTCAGTGCTGCGTTCGAGTGAAAGGGGGAATACTACTACTGATAATGCTGAAACGCGACAGAAATCTGTGAAATGGTCGGGATCAAGTTACCAGTATCTGAAATGCGTGCATTTACATACTGGCATGGTGCAGTCTTCTTGTTTCTATCCTTATGGAACTTCAATGTATGGTTTGTTGCACTTGATGTCTGATTTATCGGTAAATGGCTGTTCGCGGTGTGCTGCATATCCCACCACAGAGACACATAACATTTATTCCCACGGTAGAGCACACAGAACTCATTTTCGGTTTCAAACATCGAACTGCAGCCCGAACTTTATTTTGTGCATGACCTGAAGCTGAACCTGATTTTGAAGTAAACAGGTGTGCGAGTCGACAATGCGGACTCCGGTGACAGAGTCACCTTAATCTTGTTTACTGCAACTTAAATTCACATTTTGATTATGTTATGGAAATCAAAAGCCATCAAAACAGCACTCAGGTGCCGTTCGGTTGATCTGTGTAACTCTTATGGTGTTGCCCACAGCCCATTCATGTCTACTAAGGTATTACTTTTGTGCCTTCGATTCAGGTTACTCCGTGATTATCCTAGTTGTTGTCAAGACCCGTGATCGGTTGGCAAAGGACAAGAGTTGCTCCCTAGTGAACGACAGTTTCTTATTATTGGAGCCCTTCCCTGGAGTTAAAATTGTGTGGAAAGATGTAAAGAGACTTCAAAATTTCAGCCCATTCACGTTCAGATCGTCTCTCTCTCTGTTTCACAGCGTTCGAATGTTAAGATTCCATTACGGTGACAACTGTCCGACCAATTCCCCTCCCTGTTTTCACACTCATTCGAGAGACAACAGAACTGAGAGCCGGTGCTTGTTTCCTTACGTCGCTATTCATAGATTAGATATTGGATCAAAAACACGATCCAACAGTTAGTGATAGGCTGGGTTAAGTTGAGGAAAGTTACACATGAGAGTGCCGTCAGACTTGGCCCAAGACATGTATACTCATATTCTCAGTAGTTGATCGCCGGAGCAATATCATACTTCCACAAGATGGGCTCGAAAGACGTCAATTCATTTCTCCTGACTGTTGATAAAGAAGTAACAAAGCACCCACAGGAGGTACACGTCCACAGGAGTTTTACTTTGTTGTAAGAGTTATCTCATATGAAAAGGAAAGGGTCCATGGACAGCTCATGACTACGTCAGAAGTTTGCCTCTCTCCAGCACGTTGGTTCGTTCGCAAAGTTAATAACCTCCTTCAGTCATAAAAGTACGGTTTCTATTTATCAAATTTATTTACACCACCCTTGACACCTGAGGAAATCCACTGAGGATGCAACTCAACTTGGGACTCATTAGCTGAGTAGAATATTAGCATGGTCAATGGTAAGTGCTTATCTACTTTCACAACAGGTTAAACTTAGCAGTAATTGTTCATTTCTGTTCTTATCATAGCAGACAAATATAGGCTCAAGCTAGTTTTAATGTAAGAACTCTAGAGTTGCAAAATTGTACCTAGATTCTTAGATACTATCGGTACCAGTATCACTCTTGTGGCTATATACATACTATAGTGAGCTTTGCAATTTCTTGTTGCGTTAGCTCCGTTCGCGTTGCAGGGTTGGATGGGTGCTCTTTCTCGATCGGAGTCATCGGGAGGAGATGGTTATTCCACTGTTCTGCTGTTTCACGTCGACAGTTCAATCATCTGCTGTCTCCCATTTCGTTAGCCTCTTGGTGGATCGGCATGAATCGCCAGTTCATGCTTCGATCTCGTAGTAAGGAAGGGCGAGGCACATGGTCATCATCGATCTAAATTATTTGTGAAAGTGGTAACAGAAGCAGAATGCTGCAGCATCTGGGGACAGACAGATGGCGTAACTCCAAACTTTCTAACTTATTGAGAGAACCTAGGGATGAATCACAGCGACCAGTGGGAATTGACATCGTTAGCTAAGAAGGTGGAAGAGTTGACAATCGGGTGATCCTGGGGACTGAGTATTCATCTACTACTGCATAAGACAGGTCACTTATTCACCATGCAGTTCATGGAATCCAAAAGCTTCCGCAGAAGACTCTTTGTTGAAGAGCGAGGGTTTGTGAGGGTTTGAGGGTTTGTGATTGACACGCTTGTGACATGATTGATTGTTCTGAGTTGTGTGCGGATCCAATATGATATTTAAGATTCTCAGGCTTTCCTTCCTTGCTAGGCTTCCATTTCACACACCATCCGGATACGTTTAAAATTTATCTGCCACATCTCCCATACTACCAAGGGCGGTTTCCCATGCGAAGGTTTGGCAATGTATTGGGTGCACAGGACAACTTCGTTTGATTTTGTTTTTTCATGTAAGTTTATTTGAAGTTAGGCCGGCCTGTTTTACCGGCACACCAAAGCCTGGTGGCATAGACTCGGTTCCTTTCCTCGTCGAGTTTTTCCCAACCTCCCCTGGTCACTGCACTCTGCCATATCCATATGTAGTATCCCTCCCTATTGAGTTTAAACAGGACATTCAAGGATTATAATTTCAGTTTCCTTAAGAGATGACCTTGGTATACCCGCTAATGCAATGGATCAATTTTCGCTTCTCCTTTGTGATTTCGCTTATGTTAATTTTCGCTTCTCCTTTGTGATTTCGCTCTGTCTTTACTTGTTGAGATTAGTTGGATTTCAGTTTGCATCTGTTCATGTTCAAGCCTGCATTTCGTTGCTTCCATATGCATGTTCGCTTCGTATGGGTGGGTCTTGAGTGGGTTCCGAATCCCTCGTTTGATGAACGGTTTCTACTCCCACTACAAATATAAGCCAATAAAAAACTCACATGGAAATCAGCCATTAGCAACAGTATGACGTCAACCATCACATGGGTAGCCAAATATATTGAAGCTTGCGGAATCCTCTCCCAGACCACAAGCTGTTCCATGTTAAAATAATTCAGCTCTTGTGTGGACTCAGTTAGCGCGTTCTAACAAGTTGTATCGCTATATATTACAAATAGTTGGCGTGAGAAAGATTTTCGGGGATAGCTCCCGATTTGTATTTGAAGATGATAAAATCGTTGCCAACTTGTAAACCGGTGAGTTCATCACTTTTACCTTCTGGAAGTTCAGTGTCACAATGGACATACCGTCAAGAAGTTCTAGCCCACGAGATTCTCTATCTTCCCATCAAGAGAACATCAAGGTATGTAAGGGGCAAACCTGAGTATGACGAATACCTTCTGTCGATTATAGATGTTGATTAGATTCCACCACAATGATTTAGCTCTTTTGACAGACTCCGAGTTACTTACTCGGATATAGGCTTTAATATTCTCTTGATCAAGTGGCATTTCAGGACTAAAACAACTGGTAGATTGTCATACGACTAGATACGATTGATCTCCTGTAGGAAAGTAGCAGACGTTGTCTCACAGTGGTGTGAGACTGTTTGAAACTGAACATTTCGATTCATACCATTTTGCCTACGTTTGCAGCGGCTCCGGATCGATTCATCGACAACACGTTCTCAAGAGTCGGACCTTGGTATCAGCATAAAGCTTAAGTGACTCAAAAACAAGGAACAGGCATGTCCAGAATGTCAGCTGATGGTTACTAACTACTTGGTTGGTTACCTTTCAAGCTAACTATCTCGGTGACAAATTTATAGGGAGTAGGAGACTCTTGTGTTTTGAAATTGCTCCACTTCTAATTGTCTATATTTTATTCTGTCCATTTTTCAGTTGAGTGATTCCATGTTTTTAGTGTACGATCCAGCAGTACCGCAGGTCGACGTTGTTTTCTTCCATGGCCTTCAACATGAGCATAATGGTGGGCTAGATGTGCACCTTTCGACTTGGACGCGCAAACATGACTAGAAGACAATCTGGTCCCAAAGTTGGTTTCAAGAGCAGCGTGCGCGAGTTGTCTTGATCGAGTTGTCTTGATCAAGTATGATGGCTACTTCTTAACCTGCATTGAAATTAGAGAATTGAAAATACAACATCTTTTCATTTTTCTTTTACATTAGGTATTTTCAGTTATAAGGTTGTTGAGGTTCCTTGGAAACGAGTATAACCTTTTACGAGTAACACTGTAAACTTTTCCGGGTAAAAAGAAAGCACTTTCTAAAATATTTATGGGTCCTCTACCCGTACCGTAAATATTTTTTCGGGTCATGTTTTTCATGACCCGTAAACGTTTATGGTATTTCCGGGTATGGAGTGTTACGGTGTATCCCCCGTAAGTCTGAAATGTACTCTAATTTTACCGGATTTAGTGGGATTTGACAATCTTATTCGAAGCAAAACTACACAAAAGCCCGCGCATAAACTCAAAAATTTAAAGACGAGCGTGATTAGCACTTCTTTGTGAGTGCAACTAGATTTCTTCTCGAGCGCAAGTAGCATTTCTTCGCGAGTGCAACTAGATTTCCTCTCGGGTAGCACCTTCTCGAGTAGCACCTCAGAGGCACTTTTCCGTGACATTTCCTTTGCCTCCAATAGCGCACACAGAAGAAAGATTCAGAGCGTTTCGTAGCGCTCTGTTGAAGCTGCCAGTATTTCCTTTCTCCGAGTAGCACATTTTTGGATCAGTAGCACATATCCTGTCAAGAAGTGCTTCTCTTCACATTAAAGGGCTTAGGTTTAGTAGCAATACAGATTACCAATTATATTGAGAGATTATCTAAGAGAAAGGGTCTCGAGAAGTTTCGAATTTAGGATAACAGAGGGAGAGGTTGTAGAGGATCTAGAAAGGATCTAGAAGGCTTGCAATACTGCACACAAGCACTTACACTTTGCTTCAAAAAGAAAAAGCAAAATATATCGGACTCATTCTAATGAATTAAGGAGTGAATTGGGTGAACTCATGGAAAATAACATAGAGGAGTGGACAGATGATGAGGACGACGGGCCCCTACATCTGTTAACAAGATGGTGGAACTTTGTTATTGAAACGCAATATTTGCAAGCCTGGATTCAATGGTCTCGCATCGCTGAATTTGTATTCAAATATTTCTGTGGATTAGATTCAAAAGCCTTTAGACAATTGACTACAATGGATATTTTCTCGTTCAATGGCTTGGTTGATTTAATCAAAGACCACAATGTATTTAGAAATGCATCATGGAAAAACCAAACCCCAATTCAAGGGATACAAGTTGCACTAGATCTTGATAGGTTGGACATCATGGTATGAAGTTTGTGGAGGGAGAGGTTTTTAATATATGGGGATTGGTGCTGGCTTGTGAAATTCACTCAACTAGTTTCTACAGCCATAATTAGTATTATGGGCAAAGAGGTGAAATGGCCTGATAAAGGGCAAAGAACTCAAGTTTCTTTTATGTTCGCTGAAAAAGGCTTTCTTGGGTGTGTGGGTTTAGTGGATGGTATTTTGCTTTGTAAGCTCAAAGACCAAATATTGATTGGGAGAATTAGTAGAAAAGAATATTATTCTTTCAATCCTCAAGTGGTGTGTGACTACCTACGGTGTATCATTCATTTTGCTGGAGGTAAGAATATTGCTTTGTTTGATTGTTCAAATTCTATATTTCAGGTGATATTGTTCAGATTCTGTTTTTTTTTCAAAGGTGATGATCAAATTATGCATTTTAGATGAGCCTCTCCAGAACAATAATATTAACGTCTTGTTTTTTGAATGGAACTAGATATGCCTGGCTCTTGTCATGACATGGCCTGCCCGAGAAAATCTCCTATTTGGAGTGCAAATTGCACTCTCCTATCTTGTGTTCAAAGCTACCCAAATAGCTTTGAACACAAGAGGAGAGTGCACTTTGTTTGACAAGCAACAATATCTTTTAGGAGATACAGGCTATGTCCCAACGAGTCACTTGGTCCGCTCCTTCAAACAGGCCCTATGGATCGGGGTGCTGAAGGCAAGATTGCATTCTTTGAAGGAATCCTGGTAGAAATGCATTGATGTTAAGATGGTGATTATATGTATTATTTTGTATAACTTTCTCATTAATAGATGTGATAATTAGGTAGAAGAAGATTTAGGGATACCTGGATGAAACAAATAGTGATTCAGAGCCATAGTATAGTGCCATGCGGAGAATCGAGAGGAGACTAAAAGTTATGCAATACAAAAATGATTAGCATATATGCTCAAATAATGATTCAGAGCCAATAGGAGAGTGCCATGCGGAGAATCGAAAGGAGACTAAAAGTTATGCAATACAAAAATGATTAGCATATATGCTCAAATAATGATTCAGAGCCAATAGTAGAGTGTCATGCGGAGAATCGAGAGGAGACTAAAAGTTATGCAATACAAAAATGCTCACAAAGCAATGAAGAATGTAATGTATTCAGTCTCCCGAGTAACGTATTTGGAGTTGGAATGGGTATTTGAACAGATCAGCTTGACTCGACCTGTGAATCTGAGCATTTTGAATTCATATTTTTCTTTGTAATATATATTTGAATTGTGTTCTTGGTATTCCAATTATGATATGAGATAGTTAGGAGTTTAGAATTGTCCGAACTGGTTCTAGTTCTAGTTGGGACTGGTATAATTATACCAGTTTGGAGTTTCCATCTAGTTTAGTTGGGGAAGAGTTCAAGAACAGTTTGTTTGGAGTTTTGGGAGAGTTTTCCTCTGAGTTCCGGATTTGTCTAGTTTAGTTTGGAAGAGTTAAAAAAGAGTTCGTTTGGAGTTTTGAGAGAGAGTTTGTGGTATATTGGAGTTTCGGGAGAGAGTTCGGTATATCTATAAAGGAGTGAAAAAGAGGGGAGTTCAACGGACACAATTCAAGTTCAGGATTTGTCTAGTTTAGTTTGGGAAGAGTTCAAACTCCTAACTAACTCAACTATATAAATACAGAGAGAAAGAGAGGGGAGTTCAAGGGACATCGTTTGAGTGTTGGGATAGAGAGAGAAACAAGGGTTTAAAGGACAACCGGCAGAGTTCAAAGTTTTTGAAGAATAAGATTTTAGAGATTTTGAAGTACACGATCTTAGGGAGGAGGAGTGGATCAAAATGCATTTGAATTGGTTTGCAGTAGTAGGTTTGATTAAGGGTGTTGGAAGTGTAGGGTAATCGAGAAGCAATTTGATCGGAGTGGGATTTTGGAATTTTGGAGGTGAGTGGAAGTACAAGAACCTCATGAAGGAGGAGAGTGGATCGAAACCATTTGTAGGAACAAAGGGATCAAAAGAGATTGTCGGATCGAGGAGAAAAGATATCATTGATCAAGAGTGTTAGGAAAGAAGGAAAGAAGAGCCATGAAAGAAAGAGAGTGTCGGACTAAAGAAAGAAGGAGCTCGGGTTGCAGGGTTCTAGAGTTTTTCTATCAAAGCACCAGTCAAATTTCAAACTCTTTGGCATTGATTTACTAGGCAGAATGGAGACTTATGAAAGTGAAACCGGAGAAGGGCCATGGTCCATAAGTTGGTTCAAAATGATCATGTACATATTGACTATGTACATGATGATATTATCAATATTATCATCATGTATGTTTTTATATGTATAGTGCCACTAGCAATCCTGAGTTTCTGCCGTGCAAACCATTGAGTTCGTGAGTTCCTGCTGCGCAAACGGGTGGTTCAACCATTGCTTGGTCTTTGTGTTTGTAGGAGCTTGGTTCTGTTGCTTGTTTTAGTTACCCAAAACACATTCACTCTCACTGAGCATAAAATCACAATCAAACAATAATAATAATCTACTGCATTCAATGGATAAGAAATCTAAATTTAAGCAAATGGAGGCCTCGTGTGCACCCCGGTTGGATGCGGAATGGCACAAGCTGGTCCACCGCTCGACATGGGGTGCTGGTTAGCATGGGCTACCCGGGCGGGACAAATGTTGGCCTTTTGTGGCCGGCATATGCCATCCGGGTGGCCGAGGAACAAACCACACACACCCTCTCTTTCTGAGGGCGGGCACCTGCACACACACCCTCTTTCTGAGGGTGTGCACCTGTGCGCTTGAGACGCTGGCGCAGTGGGCTTTTCATCCAACCCGTCTTGAAACAGGGACCAAGGAGTCTAACAAGCATGCGAGCTGGTGGGTGGCAAACCCATGCGAGGCGCAACTAACTTGATAGGTGTGATCCTCCTTTGTGTGGTGCAACATTGACTGACCATGATCTCTTATGAAAGGTTAAAGTTATATATATATATATATATATATATATATATATATATATATATATATATATATATATATATATATATATATATATATATATATATATATATATAGAGAGAGAGAGAGAGAGAGAGAGTACAGAAACTTTATATAACATGAAATTTTATATAAATTATCCCAAATATCTCACTCTCTTGGTGTCACATGAGTATTTGCTTCTAGTTTTTTGGCCTTTGTTCCCACTCATTACCATTCCCGCTACCATGGGGTGTATAATTTGGCACAATGAATTTAGCATCAACATTGTAAATATTAAACAACCCACCACTACCACTAGGATCTATGCAAGAAAGTGTTGTAATAATACTCTTGATTTCATCATGTGTTTTTCTTGCTTGTGTTAATTCTAGAGTAAATGAGTAATCTTTTGGATTTGGCAGTTCTCTCTTTGATTCTATGTTTCTCAGCCTTTGATCTCATTTCTTTATACAAAATAGATTATTGACCTCAACTTTCCTTCAATGCTTTTCAGTTTTTTCTACTTTCAATGCTCTGATCTTAACTTTCTTGCATCTTTCTCCGGCTTCTAGAGACTCATCCCTCAACTTGCTAAGATCAGCTAAATCTTGAGATAATGCAACAATTGCCCAAGTAATCAGAAAAACTTTAGAAATTAGCTTTTGCTTCCTTGTTTTATCTTTCTCCTTTGAAACTGCATTCTTTTTCTTGTTCTCCTTGGATGCAAATCCAAGCTCCTTTGGTGTTTTTGTAGCCTCATCTTCTAAAACTTCTTGAATATCCTCATGTACTTGTGCTCTCAATCTTGTCCTCTTGGGAGCTTTTGAACTTGAGAGCTCAAAGATGTATGCTCCTTCTCTTGTGCTCTTTGTTCTCGTACTCTTGATCCTCCATTTGGATAATAATGATCTTCTCTTCCTCTGTACTCCTCATGTGCTCTTGTTAAGCACAGATTGTTCTCTGGTTCAAGTTCAAGTCCTCCTTCTCCTTTTAAAACAAACACAAAATGCAACATTTTCTTCTTTAGATTCACTCAACATTGAATCTTCATTGAGTGTTTTTGTGTACTTGGTATAGAAAATGTAAAGGGGATGGAATCTTGCAGATTAATTTCTCCTAAACCTCTTCACTAGTGTGAGCTTGAACAAAGAGGTCAATGATTGTAACATCCTTGATGATAATGGCATCATGTTCATCAATACAACCATTGATACTCACAAGAGCCGGAGGAGAAATGCTAGCCCAGCCACTGAGCATTACAACCATCCTATCAAAATGTGGATAGAGGTGATCCAATTTATCTTCTATCATCCTCCATTGTTGTATTAACTCTCTCATGGTTAGTCCTTCTCCCATGTAATTAAATTTCCAATCTTGAGCATCTTTATAAGACTTCATGTACCATGCACACTTCTTGTAGAGCTTTTCACCATTCATAGTGGAAGGAAATCCTCTTCCATGGCATACAATGTACATAGCCATATAACTAAAAGCTGTACCTTTTTGCACATGTCTCTTATGATTCTCACCATGAATTTGATTAAAATGTTTGAGATCATCTAAATAGTATAATGTATGAGTGTACTAATGAAAAGCCATCCTGAACCTATCTTCATCAACCTTTGCTCCATTTTTAGCTCTTAAGGAAGTGGATGGGTGCATCTCCTTACTAGTGACATTGGATGTGGATACTAAAGCCACCATTTTCTTAAGTAATTCTTGACATTGTAGGAGGAGGGGTGGAAGATGTACAAACTTGTTTGAGGCATTTCAACCTTAACACTTGTGGAATTGAAGCATGAAACATGAACTTTAGAATCTATAGTACTCTCTATCTCAATTGTTTAGGAAGCACTAAATTTCATGCATCTAGATTCAATTTGCCATGCATATAACTATCTAGTCAAATTGCAAGCACAAAGATGAAATTATCTGCACATATGTGAAAGAGGCAGCTTTTTTATTCATTTTAATTGTGTGTGTTCATTTGCTTGCATTCAAATTTCCCTTACATTCTTGTTTTGAATCACATAACTCTTGTTATAACACCACTTTGGGTAAGAAGGAAGAATTTCAAATGCTAACACATGTTAGATATTTTATTGCCTCCTTCAGCTTGAGCTCCATGCGGCACATTTTATTTAACTAAAAGTCAAACACAAGTCTGACATCTTATGTAATTTAATATAATCTTGACATTAAAAAATGAAGAGCTCGGACATTGTAACTAAAACTCTTTTTTGTGAATAAAACTTTGGGTAACTTGTACCCAACATTATGAGTGCATTCATTTATTGGAAACAAAATTTTAATGGGTACACATATGACCTTTTATAGGGCCAGAGTCTCTAGTTGTAAATTTCTACCTACCTAAATAATTGAAGCCCCTTATTGTTTTGAGTTGTAGGCCCTTCCCGTCAATTTTCAAAGCTCAACCAACTTGGAACAGCTAGACCGTCATTGTTGGAATCATTCAAGCAACTTCTTCTCCTAGAAAAAACTGGTAATATCTTACTATCCAAAGTTTCAGTCCCTTCCCATCAATTTGGGAAATGTAGCCAACTTGGAAAAGCTAGACTTATCAAGAAAAGGGTGACCTTGTAGAAAACACAAAGGATGGGAAGACCATATCAAGCCTTACAAGGGAGAGACAACAAAGGTAAAATGGGGCTAAGCCCCAATAGATTCTATATGATAAATCTGCCCTATTGCACCTAAGATATCTAAGCTATGCAAGTTGTACGCTCTACAAAACATTGGAGTTCTGAAAAAAGCATCACCTACTACTACACTCACCGCAAGTCATATGGTCTACAAACAATTGGAGCTCTAAAAAAGCATCACCTATTACTACACTCACCACCCATCCAAGGAGATGGGTAATCACTCCCTCCAAAATTATATCTTGTGTAGGGTCCCTAACCACAACATCTGCTATTTTCACCTGATCATCTTGGACCAAGTATAAGTCTGCCTTGACATGTGTTGTTTGCAAAGCATATGAATACTCCCTCCAAGCCAAGTATCCACTCTCTCGTGCCATAGCAAACTCTATGTCCCTAATAGCATCATGGGTAGCTATACTCCATCCTCCAAAAGGACATCATGTCATATGGACCATTGCTGCATCTAGTGTAGAACCACACTCACAAGTGAGTAATGAAGATGCAGATGGGTGGACCAAACCTAGGTGAAACTTCATTGCTATAAAGAAAGTAGTTGGTGCAAGTTAGAATACCCTAATGCATGGTCAAGCAAGGATCCAAGAGCTTGCACCCTTGCCAGAGCAAGAGCAAAGATGTGCTCTTGTAGCTTGAGGAATGGACAAGTCAACTAAGAGAGAATGTAGCATATGCTCACGTTGCCGCTCCATCAAGGAAGATTGTGCACCTCTAGTCCAATCTGACAATGGTGAAGCAAAAGATGAAAAGTCCTCACTTGCTTGTAGGGATAGACTATCTCTCATCTGCCGTAATAACATGTGGAGAGAAAAGGATCCTCCTCCACCTCTATCACATAAGTCTCCAAAACTGGCCTATCAACAACCACAAAATGAGAGGAAAGTAGGGGTGTCGAGAGAGCTCAACTACCCAAAAACACTATAAGTGTCATCTTCTCCATAGATAACAAGCCAACCGCTCTACACAAGATTGGTAGAGCTGTCTGTCTATGTGCCAAATCCCTTATCACCCACTCAAATGTCCATGGTCCAATAATATCACCAAAGACTCCCATAATCCTCCTATCAAAGGCTCTAAGACGTGATAGGAAGGATGAGGTGGGAGGAATTGTATGGATGAGGTAAGTCAATAGACAAGCAATACTAGAGGACAATATACCAAATACCACCTGCAAATCTCCTTGTAATGGAAGGTCATTCATATGGAGAACATCTTCTACAAGAGTATTATCTAAGAAGCGTGTGATAAGATCCTCGGATCCTACTAGGACTCCGAGAACATGCAGTCCATCTATAGATGTGATACACCCCTCTAGAAGCTCAAGGTGGAGAAGGACACCTAAAGGGGACCATGCTCTGTACTTTGACACCTTGACTCTCAAGCCTACGAGATGTAGCTTGGTAGTCAAGTAGTCAAAGGCCTGCCTAATTTGACCTATAGGGCCCACAATGTGTGTATCATCTACTAGGGAGGGAACTACACAACCTAGCATGGCCAAGTAGTAGATATGAGAGCTTTAAAGTGAGCCATGGCAAATAAGGATCCCCTTAAAGGTCTCCCTTACATGTACCAACAATTGACTCCAAGATGGTTCCTCCTTCTTGTGAGCAACCGTGCTGGTAATAAAGGGAAGCAAGAGAGCCATAAAAAGACCGCACAAAAGGAATAAGACTCGCCAAGGATCCACTAGCCTCCCTAAGCTCTCTAAAGATGGATGCCCATGAGATGCTATTAAAAGCATTCTCAACATCCACCTATAGGACGACCCACTCTGGATGAATATCTAAGAGTGCCCTAATGCCTAGAGATGTACCCCCACATCCTCTAGGTGTAGCTACTCCAAATTGATGTAGACTGAGGTGTTGTTGAAATAGAGAATGATGCTAAAGGACAATGGTACGACTGACCAAACACAAAAAGATCTCTCCAATAGCAATCGGTCTAATGCCACCCGTTTCCTTCTCCATTGTGAGAAGTCAACTAGCACCTAGCACCTAACACCCGACTAACAGACATAGAAATGTCCCCTCTTGCTACTACTGCAACCACCTGAAACAACTTGGTAAAACCACTAGAAGGGTCATCCGCCTGAAAGCAATCTCTAAGGTGCTCATATACCATCCTTGAAAAGCCTCTTGAGGAAAGGTGTGGGGCAGTGCACAATGCTTGTGCAAAAAGCAACCTACCAAGACATAAAGGCTGCTTAGGTTGATAATCTAAAACCTCTAGTGGTAGTCCCTCTATTGCCATAGGATGTAGTGAGTGTAGGGAAGAGATAGTCTCATCAGTAGGACTAGCCATAGACAAAGGGTGTAGCACTCGTGCTGCTCTAATAACCTCTGCCGCCTGACCCAATGTCCTAAACCGTCATAATTGAATGGACTCTATGGTATCATGTGGCAAAACTTATCTCCTAAAACGTGTAGCCCTAACAAACTTCTCTCCTAAAGGGCTGTCCAATCTGTGTGTGTGAAACTGCAATCATTGCGGAAATCATTCAGGCTACTTGTTCACATGAAGAAATTGAAGATCAGGGGTTGTGCAGAGTTGCAGGCCCTTCCCAGCAGTTTTGTAAATTATCCAACTTGAAACTGCTAGATTTATATGAGTGTAAGAAATTGCAGTCATTGCCAGAATCATTCGGCCAACTTCTTTGCCAAAAGAAACTAGATATTCAGTAGGTGTTCAGAGTTGGAGCTCCTTCCCAGCAGTTTGGATCCTTAGCCAACGTGGAACTGCTATACTTATCCAGGTGTGAGTACCTGGAATCACTGCCGGTATCATTGGAGCTAGTTCTCCACAATCCTCTCTTGCCCAAATTTGGAGGCCTTTCCCAAAAGTGGAAACTTAGCCAAAGTGAAGTTGCTAGACTTATCCAAATATGGTAAAATCACTTTTGCAAATCTTGTAATTGGTATCTTTGTGTGATGAAATCCCGACCATTTCGGAGTCAGAAACTTGCCAAGTCGTGGCGGCTAGAGTTGTGTTCGGGGTCTGGAATTCCCGTGATGACCGGATCCCTTTGAAGAACTACTTCACCTATTTTACTACTACTCAAAGTTGCACCGCCTCATCCAAATTTTAGGATAATTCGTTGAACTGGAACAACTAGGGTTGAGACTTCCAATGAGTTGAAATGAGTTCCAGCTGTCAGATTTGAGCCACTGCTAGTTGAGTATCAATATATTAGAGTGTTGGCAAAATGCTTACACGCCTATCATAGAAGTTGATGGATTATAACCTCGCACAATCATTCTCCTTCAGTACCACGATAACAATTGATAGAGAATGCTATAGAAATAAAACTAGTTTTAAAGGAAACTTTGAGTTGACCAATAGACTCCAACACTAAGAACCTTTTCATGAAATGCAACTCTCAAGAGATTCGAAAGTGAAAATTATTAATGTGTTTTATGTGCTGTACGTTTCTTAAATCATAGACGATTGATCTTTGCAATGCTGTAGACCCCATAACTTGACGCACATATTAACTAAAAGTAGAAACTCTGGGTACCCTACCAGATTGTGCATGGTGACCTGCAGTTGAGTCTTCTCCGAATAATACGATGGGCGACTGTTATTTTTAGGCGCGTCCGTAAAGATGAACTCCAGTAATTGCCGGAATCATTCGACCGACTTCTTCATAATCCACTCTTGTTCGAAGTGGGAGGCCGTTCCAACAACTCTATACGAACGTGGAGCAGGTGAAGCTGCTGAATCATTTGCTGCGTGATCTTTCGGGCCACTTCTTCATCTGCAGGATACGGATATCCACACCTGTTCGAAGCGAGAGGCGGCCCTTTCTGGCAAATAAAGTCAAATAAAGTCGGAACCGGATGAGGCTAGATGTGTTTCAATGTCCAGAACTACCACTAGTTATTGCGAGATAAATTAGAAAACTTCTTCACATGAGGTGATAGTAGCCCTATGACTACTGCTCAAAGTTGCAGGGCCATCCCCAAATTTTTGGAAACTTATTTGACCTAAAACAACTTGAGTTCAACTTTGGATACTTTTCCTATGGAATTGAAAATTACAGAAAAGGCGAAGACGTGGAACACGGGAAGACCCATCAAGCCCTACAAGGGAGAGGCAAAAGAAGTAAAATAAGGTTAGGTTCCAAATTTGTTTCACTACTTTCAACACCTGTAGAAACAAAAGGCAATTTATTCTCTTAGCGGGTGGCAAATCAAGAATTGGTAGTATTATTTACCCATAAAATTAAGGGAACACCTTATGGGGAAAAGTAGACTAGAATAATTATAAAAGGAACACAAATTCAATAATCGACAAAGACGCAAGGAATTTTATGCATGTCTCCCCACACACCTGTAAAGTTGTACGGATAATCACAGAATATTTATGGAGTAACTATGAATTTCCTGAACAGCGTAGACCTTACCTACTACAGTGAGGATTTTGAATAAATAATCTGATAAGTCTACTTGTTCTATGATCTTACTTATCTTTAAGAGGGGACTGTCACATACTACTAGGATAAGTCCCTAGGGGACTATGAACGGTAGTGTTCCAGGGATGGGGACCTTGGGCGGAACTATATCTAGAAACGAAAATAACAGGATGGAGGAGGAGAGAGACTATGGATGCAATTGTTTTTGGGACGGGGACAATTATATGTGTAAGGGGGTCCTTTTGCGATGTGCATCATGCACGGGGCTAATACTAGTAAGTTCTTACAAACTGTAAGAAATTTAATGTTATTACAAGTTGATAAATCCTTCCAGGCAATGGTCGAAAATCGTACATGCATTGTCATACTTTACCAGAATATCATCCATCGTAACGCGGGATAGATACAGAATTTTATCAAAATCAACGCAGTCCGGGAGGATATCGAAGTCAACAGTAACAAAAACTTTGAAACAAATCCATCTCTCAAACAGTGGTTACTGAAAATCAAGTTCAAGATTGTATGCTCAACGCTCTGTATGAACTGGGACTTGATCTGTACTGTTGTATTATTACACAAACCTGCCCCACGTACTCTAGTATGAGTTCAAGTCCATGGTTTGCATGGTGTCCCAGCTATTTAATTTAAGCTATGTTAGTCCATACGAACTACTACAGCACAAAAAGTAGTAGTAGTAGACGTAGTTGGTAAAGTGAGTAAAGAATTATAGAAGAGTCACACGCAAAGAACAGACATTCCAAAGATAACCCAAAGGAAATAACCTCCTAATTATTCCTCCTGGTGAAAAATCGCCGTCATGCTATACCAATTGAAGTGGGTGAAGACAGGCAAGTGATCCAAAGTTTATTGATGATATCTGATCTTTCTAAATTTTTTTTATACGTATGAAATATGTTATAAATATGCTCATCCTCCACTTCTTTTCTTGTCTTTTCATTTTAACATGGGTAGATCTCTTGACTGATAAGAAAGATTGGTAAAGCATATATAATAGAGCGTAAAGATCATTTCATCCAATTCCAAAAGTCTTGGTTCAGTCACGAAATAGTCTTGGTGCGGGGTACGAGATATAATAGTTCATCAGTTTTGAACATGGTAAGAGAGAGGCAATTTAAACCTAATCAAATTTTGTTGGAATTTTCTTTTAATTTTCTTCTAAATTGGTATAGAACCCTTTTGTATTTTATCGAGGCCCACAGGGCAAGTGCGCTCTTTTCTCTTCCATTTATATACGCTTGTCTCAAACAGGCCCATGTTTGTTTGTTGAGTTCCCTAATTTCGTATGAGCCAAAACAGTATAATCACTCACGACGAAACGTGCATTATTCTTAGTTTAGTACTCCTTCAGGTTCAACTTAGTACTAATATTAGTAACTGAGATCTCTCTTGGTGCCCAATACCAAGCTGAAACAGTCTAGGACCTGATAAAACAAAAGGTTTCAAAAAAGTGAAAAATATTAATAATTTTTACTGAAATTATAAAAAAATAATTTTGTCACACACGGACCTTTTTCTAATAATAACTGAGAACAGTTTCCAGCCTCGCTCCTGGCAAGTGGGTATGCACTCTAGTCTCAATAAAAAAAATCATTGGGACTTCAAAGCCGGCACTAAAGGGGACTACACCGTAGTCCAGGATACCAAAAGATGTTCAACTTGATAATGCCAAATTAAATAGGAACCAGGAATATTATGGAAAAGTATTCGGAGTCGGAACATCCACACCAAATCATATCTACTAATGCATTCTGCTAGCAAACTGTCTGGGCATCATAGTCTCATTAAAAAAGTATTGTGAGGGAGGGGCCAAACTAACTCTAAGAATCTGGGTATTCTTAGAGTTAGTTTGGCCCCTCCCTCATGGAGCATGGACAAAACATGGAGACCATGTCATAGTGTTGTCTAAGAGTGAACCAAACTAATCCTAACATTACAACAAACATGGACCCCAAATCTTGGTAGTAGTCTAAGAGTTAAGCAATCTAATCCTAACAATATTCAAACAGAAAATAAAAGCTCAAGTCTTGCTATAGTCTGAGAGTTAACCGACTAGGCCAAAAGTACTCAGACAAAAATTTAGAGCCCAAGTCTTGGTAGGTAGTCTAAGAGTTAACCAAAGCATTCCTAACAATACCCAAACAGAACATGGAGCCCATATCTCGGTATATAGCCCAAGGGCTAAACAAACTAAACTTATTAATACTCGAACGAACGTAGCTTGTAGAAGCTTATCTTCTCGACGTGTCTTTAACTTGAAAAGTCACTGAACCTACAAAGTGACCAGAAAGCCGTGTAGGCCATTACACGTCCATTGGGCACATGGAACAACTATACCGCGTACACTCTGTGTCAAACACTTCATCGGAAACGTCAAGCAGATAATATCCGGTAAGAGAGCGATCCTTGTGAACGTGCATGTAGAACTAACCTCCCCATGACCAGTATAATCATATGCAAGTTGGCAAAAAATGAAGCTCATCTACATAGATATAATTTCAATCACAAGATATTAAAAAATTCCCCACCATTACCACGATGTAGGGTCTCGGGTCCAACTAGTGTATAGAGCCTTACACCCTCTGTCTATAGCAAGTCTTATTACACCCTCTGTCTATCGCAAGTTTTATTGACGAGACTATTTTCTCCTTATATTTACTACATCCTTTGCCTGGAGAGAAATTATATCATCAGAGGTATTGGAGTATAAATTTGAGGAGTCACTATATCTTGATAGATTTATTCTTGTCCATTCTTTGCACACAACCTCATACTTTTCCTCAATCTCATAATTTTCCTCAAAAGGCTTGTTAAGGATAATTATGAGTATCTTGGATATCAATTTTAGATTCATGACCCTCTATTGGTTTTATGAGTTCTTATAAGCTGTTGTGATTGTAGTAGTAGCAAGGATGGAGACTCTTATCTCAATTAGTTAAGTGTAAGAATCTAGTAAACTTCTTGTAGAGACGGACATAAGAAACATTAGAAAAATTACTATTGGAGAGGTCTTATTGATACCTTATTAGCCCCGCATTTTCCTTCAGTATTGTTTTCATTTCCAATAATACCTTAGAACACATTAATTTACATCCAAAGGTTGCAAGGCTATATCTCTTGCCGTTAGAGCACTCCTAGATACCCACTTGGATTGGTTGACTTACATATGGATATTGGTAAAAATTTATAAGCTTGTCATATATCCATCTTTAATAAGACTAGTGGATCTTTGGCAAGTCTTATTCCTTCTATAAGGTCTTTTTTGGTTTTCACTTCTTCTCTTTACTACTTGCTTCTCACAAGGGGTAGTTATTGTTCTTTAGTCAGCTATTAACACAATATAAAGAGATTCCTTAGGGAGCATTTATTGCCATGGCTCACTTTTTAGCTCTTTAACTACTACTTTGGCCATGCTAGTTTGTCTTTTTTTTCTTCTTGGTGAATGATACAAGCATTGTGTACTAGGTAAATCAAATGCAAGTGTTTGATCGATTGACTACCAAGCTTCATCTTGTAGCTTCAGGGTCAAGAGGTCAAAGTGTATAGGATATCTTTCATATAGATGACCTTCCTCTACTAAAGAATCTACATGTGGCATTAAGTATACTCTCCTCTAGTCTTTCTTATCAAATGACTGACCTATTGTAATACCAATAGCTAGACATATCATTTAGATTTGAAAATTGACTTGGTAACATCTAGAAGGATGTTATGTATGATGGTCTAGGTAGATCAGATGGAGGTGTCACCAAAAGAATATTTCTACTAATAGAGCAAGAGCCAAAAAAAAGCTTGAATTTGTAATACCAAAAGCTAGACATATGATATAAAGATGGATATTAGCTTGGTAACATTTGGAAGGATGTTATGCATGATGGGCTAGGTAGTTCAGATAGAGGTGTCACCAAAAGAGGACTTCTAATAATAGTGCAGGAGCCAAAAATAGCCTAGAAACTTTAGAGCCAATTTTGGAGGCCTAAATGGATGAATTAGGCCTAAAAAATGTGCAAAGTCCTCCCAAGTTTGTCTTGTTGAGAGCTTTCCAATGGTACTTCACCTATGCAATTTGGAGATTCTTATAGGAAGTTTCCCTAAAGAACCCCTTTGGTCAAAGATGGTTTGACCAACCAGATAGGATCATAATCAACATGTCACCCATTCATGCAACCAATCTAAGGGCAGAGCTCGCTTATAGGTCACCAATCCAAGCATCTGATCCAAGGGTGGAGCTTCCTTTGGTGGTGTCCCCGTTGCTATATAATACAATCAAGGTGCTCCTTTGGGGCATCGGAGGTTGAGTGTGAAATTGTGTATTTCTTCTTCTATGTTTCTCTCCAGGTCCCCTATCCTTGGAAGATTACACCTATTTTGTACAATTTCTTCTTTATTTACCTTCTTATCATGTTTGAGAGCACTTGATAGGAAGATCATCAAAGTCCTTGATGATATCATTAGACTATGGATATTTGAGTTTGTGATAAAATTGGCACAAAAGGAAATATATCTACTAATTTTTGTGGAGAAGGAGGCCTATAATTTTGGAGCCAATGGCACTTGTAGTAGTTTTTGCTAGTTGGATACTTTTATCATCTTTGCTTATAGATTATATATGTTATGTATTCTAAATGATATGAACTAGGCCAATTATATCTAGTTTGAGAAAGTCAAGTTAATATAGTGGATATTTTTATTAAAATCCCAAGAAGGTGCAGTTTTTAAGGAGGTGGTAAGATCATCTCTTTCCACTAATCTTAGAGTCACATAAAGTTATGGATACAAAGTTCCAAATTTTTGCTAGGATTGCATGAGAGCTTCCCATACTAGACTTTATGGAGTATCATTTCCAATTTTATAATATATAGGTTGCTTCAGAAGAAATGTGATGATTTCTCTATGTAGAGCTCGTACAATTTTCAGTTAAAATTTTATAATTTATATGTTTCTTGAGAAAAAATGTGATAATTTCTCTATGTAGAGCTGGTACAATTTGTAGTAGATCAAGTGCACTAGGTTAGGTTCTTTGAATACTCAAATGAGCAGAATATTTGACTTTTATATAATTATGTAGGTGCTTTAACTTGCATAGCTTGACATTCTAAATGTGAGAGGACAAATTTATTTTCTATGGTATGGAGGCCTAGCCCCATTTTAACTCATAGTACTTTGTTTTGTTTTGCTTGTGAGTTTTCTTATTCTCTGATTGTTATTTTTCCTTGTTGAAATGTAACAACATTTTATCAGAGTTCTTGAATAACTCAATTTAGAAGGATATGAATCACAAATACGTTCTGGAATACCTAGAGCTTGTGAAGGACTGATTACAGAGGTTTCAATTACATATCTTTTTGAAATGCTACAAAGTGAAGTACCTATGGTAAAAAATTAATGTGACATATTGAGGAGACCACCAACAAGGTTATAATATCCATTACAAAATTCTCTAGGAAATTCGGAGAGAGTATTGATAGAGGAACATTAAGCTTATGAAAATAGATCAATATAGTAAAATTATCTTACTCACTTACATCTCATAATATTTTACAAAACCAACATAAATAATTTTCAGTCCCATTATGAAATTCAATTCAATTTTTACTATTTTCTGCTTGGAAGAATTCCAAGCACTACTCAAGGATGATCACATATTTTCAGGTGGATCAAGTTATGGAAAATCCACATGTCCTTAGTGTAATAATATGGAGTTAGTAGAATATTAATAAAAACCAATGAGTTAGGAGGATCAACTATATATAGCAAAAAGGAGATAGAACAAGCATAACCTAAGAATGTTCTAGAAGCATCTAGAAAGATTCAAGGTGAGAAGCTTCTAGGAAACTTCCAAGGATTGATTAATTTGTATGGCCAATTGACTATTAGCTTAGCTTACACAACAAGTAAAAGCTTAGGTTACATTTTAAGAAAGGCAACTTTGGGAATGAACCTTCCTTGGAAGCTTCTTTAGAACCTTATACCTAATTAGCCTATAAATACCAAGCCCAGAGCTTATGCTAGGGATTTAGAGTTTCCCTTAATTGAAGATTTTAATATGATTTCCATTCTTATCTTCCATTCTCCTATTTCTCTCCTAGGTCTTTTACATTAGTATTAAATCAAGAATGAGATGGATGGAATCTATCGACCACCAAATCAATCTCCCCCAAACCATTTGGATTTGTGTATCCATATACTAACAAAGCATCATTTCCAACAATTCATCACTTCATACTTTGGCCAAGACTCTCTAAATGCGGTCACCTTGTTTAATGAACCATGATCCTTTTAATTATAACATATGAGGAGTGGTGAAAATGTTGCATCTATATATTAACCTAGATAATTGCAAGTAAATATTTGATAGAGTAGTAGTCATGGCAATGATGCTTAAAGTTATCATTGCTATGTTGCAATAAGTTGAGCATCTTAGTTGATTTTTGTAGAAAGAGGTTGTGATGGTCAAAGACAAGAGCAAAGAAAGAGAGAAAATTAGAGAGAGAAATTTTTTAAGAAGAAGAAGATTAATTTCAATTCACAAAACTAAAGTATTTGAAGGCAAGAAACTATCTAATGCAATAGAGAATCTTATATTCAATTGAATGTTATTTTGAAGCCACAATCCTCCTAGATGGTTGGAGATAAATCCTCCTGGCTTCAAGTCATATGGATAGGGCAAAAAGCTATGGTGTAAATTCCAAGTAGAGCAAACCCTATAGTAGTTTGTTGCTCTATTTCAACATGGAAAGACTTCAAGAGTAGTAGTCATTGGGCAATTCCTAGATGTGAATGTAAAACCTAAATAACTTGCTTTTCCTACCTCTAATTGTTCATCAATCCAAGCACTTCTATGATTTAGGTTCTAACAACATATTTGGGTTTCTTCTAATAAACTAGGACAATAATTCTGAAGGTTTTTCATTATTGCTCTAGCTTCCTTGTGAGGCATAGAAAGAGCACACTTAGAGATCTTACTTATCTCTTTGGCCAATGGTCCCAAGAATAGACCTTGCTCTTCTTTTATAAGTAATTTCTTATCATTGACAACATTACAAGCTGGAAAGACTATCATTCTCCTTCTATAGCTCTTAAAGTCTCTTTCATACCAACATTCACAAGCTACACAAGATTGATTGGAGGAATTGAAGCACATTAGTTTGGTGAGAAGTTACAATTTTCAATTCCAAAATACCATGATATTGATTCTAGATATACAAGAAGGTGAAACTTTGGATTGGTTTATGAGAAGTTTGAAATCATGCCCAAATTAAAAGTAACTATGCATAAACCCAAACATATAGAAGTAGCCATGCATATGGCTAACCACTTTGATTCCTTGGTTATCACAAATTGATCCCAACCTAGACCTCCATAGAACTTGCAAATGCATCTTGCATCAGTGCATGAGTTGGCACCAATGGAGATTGATACCATCTAATGGAGACCACTTGGCATGGTAGACCAAGAGTGATTACAATAAAATGGTTGTTGCTTCTATTATTGCCAAATTGGACATCATATTGTTGATTGTCTATTTTGGAATGGACTACCTTGACCAATTGCCCAAATGGAGTTCATGGAGCATGATAATCAAGGAAATAAAGGGTTCCAATAAGAGATATTAAGCCACTTACTTGGAACTTGATTAGTTCCAATGGGATTGAAGGCTCAATCTATGCAAGTTTGATGCACTTGTTAAAGTATGATTTCCATTTGTGGTTGTAAGATTTTGGTTGATATTGGGAGTTTTAGAATTGCATGTCTATGCAATTAGCAAATGGATTATGTATTCCTATCAAGCCAATATTGGGTAGCAAATTGATGATGGTGGATGGTAAAAAGAACTCCACATGTTGTTCTTCGCATCTTATAGTATTCAAGATTGGGAGGGAGTATCTAGAGTGTGAAAGATTTGTAGTGGTTCACCTACTCTATGATATCATTCTAGGTCTTTCTTGGCTTGAATATCATAAGGTTTAATTTGATTAAAAATTAAGTCTGATGAAAAATTCAAGTTCAATACCAAGGTAAGAATTACCAATTAGGTTATCTAGCACCTCTAAGTAAGATACTTAAGTTTAGTAAATTCCAAGATGAGAAGTGGTAGTGTAAGCTAGACATGGTAGTGTAAGCTTTGGAGAAAATATTCCTATTTTTGCAATGGGACCAAATCTATTACACAAGAGGAATCTTATGAGGATCAAAACTCAATGGTTGATTTAATAGTTTAGGAGTTTGTAGATGTATTTCCAGATGATCTTTTGAAAGGAGTACCCTCTAATCAAGGTATGCCTTTCAAGATCAAGTTATTTCTAGGTAGTACTCTATTGAATAGGTATGCATTTCAAGATCAAGTTATTGCTAGTAGTACTCTAGCAAGTAGACCAATCTATTGACTCTCACCAAAAGAATTAGATGAATTTCAAACAACATTGACCAAGTTGTTGGAGAGGATTTCATATAACCTAGTACATCCCCTTGGGAGCACCAATGCTCTTTGTACCAAAGAAGGACAAAGTGCTTCAATTCTATATTGATTACCAAAGCCTTAGTAAAACTTGGAAGAATAACACTCGGCAAAGAATGTGTATCTTTGCCTCAAAACTGATTACTTGTTGGATCAATGAAATGGAGCACAATACTTCTTAAAGTTGGATCTTTGAAGTTGTTATCAGTAGATTCACATTGATTAAATATCCTTGTTCTAGATTTGCTTATTGCTCCATTTCCATCTCAGATTCCTCATATTTCCACCTTCTTGTCCATGCTATTTCAGTCCCTACACCAAGCTAAGTTTCATCTCCTTATTGCCAAAATAGACAAAAAAAATTTCTGTTGATCAATATCATTGTGATTTCCTCTTTTAGATATATGATAAGGTTATGCTTTCCTCTAGTGACCTTACACTCTCTTTTGACACCCAAGTTCATAGACTTGCTCTTAATTGGAAATGTCCATCTGATATTATTTGGATTGTTTCTTGTATTTTTCACAAACTTGCCTTTCTTTGTCACATGAAGACCCATCATATCTTCCACATCTCAAGAAGATACCCTTTTTTTTATAACCCAACTTCTTTCTCTACATGTATCCAACCTCCTCCTCTTTGAATCTATATTAATCATCATGAAGAATACAAAGTTGATGGTATCCTTGCATATCATGACATCCAACATAGTCACCAACCATACAATGAATATATGATCCTTTGGAAAGGGTATCCTCTTCATGATCTCATATGGAGCCTTGTTCTCATCTCCAGAATGCACAAGCTGCCATCAAAGAGTTTGAAGAGTCCATGGTGATGAGAATATCACCAACTAGCAGTGAGGGAATATGTAAAAATATGGAATCAAAGAATAGTTAATAAAAGCTAATCAGTTAGTAGAATCAACTATATGTAGCAAAAAGGAGATAGAACTAGCATAACCTAAGAATGTTCTAAATTCATCTAAGAAATTTCTTGGTAGAATATACTAGAAATATCTAGGAAACTTTTGGATGAGAAGCTTCTAGGAACTTCCAAGGATTGAGTAACTTGTATGCCAAGTTGACAACTAACTTACTTTACATAAAAATAATGGCTAGCTTAGCTTAAAATCCAAGAAAAATGACTTTAGGAAGGAACCTTCCTTGGAAGCTTCTAGAGAACCTTATACCTAAGTGGCCTATAAATACCAAGGCCAAAGCTCATGATAGGCATGCAAAGTTTCCCTCTATTGAGGGTTTCAATGTGACCTTTCATCCTCTTATTTCTCTCCTTGGTCTTTTAAACTAGTATCCTATGTGATCAAATAACTTGTTCTTCAGTACTCATTCATGGTATTCATGTCAATTCATATTAAGTTGAAAAGATGTGTGGCAGATGCAACCAAACAAAGATGAGGTATAGTAAGCATAAAAAAATATATGAGGATGAATCTACCTCTCTAAATGAATGAAGGGTTGCTTTCCTCTAAACATTTGCAATAGGATTGTTTTTATCCAAAACAACCTGGTATTATGCATTGCTTATTCTTAAGGACTCTAAACCTCTCTCTCACTTCTTTTTATAGAGCATCAATATGGTATGTGACTAACATGCATTGTCAAGTATTGCAACTAAAGAAAACAATAAAGCATTTATCTTATGCTCCAATAGGGGTTTCAAAATTTGAAAGTAAGGAATCTTTATGAAAATGAGTCACTTTCATAAAGACATTTATGAGATCTCACAAAGATTTTTTAGTGATCCTATAGAGAAAAGGAAATTGAAATTGAACATCTTCCATAGAGATCTTGTAAAGAGTTTTTACGGGATAGTACTTTTGTATTATGGGTCTGTTCAAATGTAATGTACATGTAATTAGTTTTGAGTTACAGAGAAAAGTAATAATAGTGAAGACCATGCAAATTGTGTCACATGGCAATTGTGCAATTGTGTTTGGCAGATTATAACACATGGTATTTAACATTTGAATCTGCATATTTCAAAATAGGAAAACTTTATCTTCATGCAAATTGTGCAATTGTGCTTAGCAAATTATAACACATGGTATTTAACATTTTAATCTGCATATTTCAAAATGAAGGAAAACATTTTTCCAACTTTTTCCCCAAAACCCCTCCTAAATTTCCTTCCCTTCTCTTTTGCATGAAAGAATTGTTTGTGTCCCTACATGAGATTGGGAATTAGCAAATAAATTGTCTACATGGAAATCATGAAAGTGGTTTTTAGCCAACATGCTGGTTGGGAAATAGATTTATTTTGGTTGAGTTTCAAGTTTCCTGCTATAGGTATGTAGGGGTACCAACCAAAAAAAAAAATAGATTCATAATAAGGTACATTGTCACCCAACCATGGAGAACTCCTTTCCTCTTCTCTCTCTAATAGAAATTAGTTTTTACTCACACACGTGACTCACTATCATTCTTTCTACTCTTCTTGGGTGTCTCAATTCATCTCCAAGTGGTGGATTCTAGGAGCTCTTGAGCATAGTATGTTTAAGCCATTAGTGAGTGATTTCATTGCCTCCTTCTCTTTCATAGCCATCATTGTCTTCATCCATGGCTTTGGGTTTATCATTGCCTTTGAGATCGGGGTCAGAGAGTAGAGATAACTCTAACTCTAACAAGAACAAAGATAGAACAAGACGGTTGCTCATCATTACGCATAGATTTTAGATTATCTTGATGATCCCAAACACTTCAAATCAAGTTCATGGAAGCCTTTGCAAGAAATTGGTGTAGAGAGCACCACTTTAAGCATGATGTACACATTTATTGGGATTTTTAGAGGAGGGATTCCCACATACCATGACTAAACACTGATTGTGAAAGATATATGAAGTCCAAACTCAAAAGATAAAAGTACCAAAGAAGGTCTCACAAATAAGGACTTGAAATATAGATCAAAAGTACAGACAAGAAGTTGATTTCTAGGTGTCCTTATTTCCATATGATGAATAATATGTTTGAATACAAAGCTAAAATATCTCCTTGTGCTCTTGTAAGTTTGGGGTTGTGAAATGAAACAAATATGAGTGTATCAATGGGACAAAAGGAGAAAGTGAATAAGATATAGTGTGCAGATCCAAAAAGAAGAGAAGAAAGAGTTGGTAGATAGCATCTCTATGTCAAGTATTAAGAAGACATTTCCTAATGCCTTTGAGTTTGGAGAGGATACCAAGCAAGTAATAGAAGAAGAGAGTCTATTCCTTGATGATTCTCAACCTCGTATGAAAGATGCTACTATGAATGAGTTTATTCAAAGCACCAAAATTACATGAGAAAAAGTACTAAAACATGTATGTATTGACACAAAAGGATTGAAAGATCCATGCCCTAAGAAAGAAGGGGTAAAAGGACGATGTGTTTGCCAAGAAAGAATGAAAGATGTGGGTGAAGGAGGAGAAGAAGGAGAATCTAATATGTAGAAACATTAAGAAGTAGAAATTTTGGATGGAGAATCAAGGAGGAAGAAGGTTGTTACAGCTCATAGCAAATTGGCACTCAAAATAGTTTTTTTGGGTTACAAGAGCTTGCTAGCTAAACCAAGTTAAACAGTGAGTTTATAGAAGCACAAGAAGGGTGTAAGTTATTCAAGATAAAAGCTCAAAAATTGGCAAAGATAGAGAAGGAAAGAGTACATATGGAAGTAGAGCAAATAATGATGTCTCATAAACTAAGACGTAGATCAAAGAAACTTTGATTCAATGAGAGAAAGGTAAAGGCAAAGTCAAAGTGCTTCTATTCCATGATACTAAAAATAACAATGGTGCAAAGATAAGCTTATTAGTTTAATCACAATGCTCTCTCAAATTGAACCTACCAAAAATAAAAGTACTAATCCTAAATTTTTAGTGCCATATTACAATCCTTCTACCTTAAGTGATGGGAGTGTAAGCAAGGATTACTATCCTAGTGGATTTGAATTGTGATGGGAGTGACTCACTTAAAATCTTTGAGAGCCTTCTTTTCCTCCAAAATAATCATGTATTCTACACCCTTCTTCATGTAAATAGTCAATGCATAAGCCCGGTTAAAAATGAGAAGATAAACCCCTTATAGTACCCAACCATTCCCAAGAATTGGTGTAATTTGTCTAAATTAAAGGAAATGGAAGCTCTGCAATTCTCCTCACCTTTTCAAGATCTATTATTATTTGGTGTAAATTAAAGGAAATAGAAGCTCTACAACTTTCCTCACCTTTTCAAGATCCATTGTTATTCCATCATTTGAAATGATATGCCCCAAAAGTAGACCTCTTTACAACCAAAGGTGCACTTCTCCAAGTGAAGTGATGCATTTGCATTATCCAAGTATTGCAAAACCTTGATCAAGGGCTCAATGTGCTCTTCCTTACTCTATAGACATAAAATTCATCAATGAAATCTAACAGATTTCTCAATAAAAGGTTCAAACACCTTGATCATGAACTATTGAAATGTGGCTAAAGCATTCTAAAGTTCAAAAGTCATGACCTTGAAAGCATAAGTCCCCCAAGATTTGGTGAATATGATGAGATAGTCATGCTTTGGTGCAATCTTGATTTGGTTATAGTCATTATAAGCATTTCCAAAACTTTACTTCTCATGACCTATAACATCCTCCAAGATCTTATAAATGAATGTTAAAGGGTATTAGTCCTTCTTAGTACTAGCATTGAGCTTCTTATAATCCAAATATACCCAAAGCTTGCCATTTTTCGTCTTCACACTCACAAGTGGAGACACTTATTCTAAATTCTCCACCTTAAAGATAAACCCAATCTCCTTTAGCTTATCAATCTCCTCCTTCAAATCAAAGTTGTTGGTAAGCTAATGCAATGTTGCTTTTTGTAGATAGATCTTGCATGTGTCTCCACCTCTATGGGAAGGAGAAGTACCATCATAAATTTTTAAATTCAAATTAATGCACATGTCATAAATATTGGTAATTAAAGCTTATGGGAAACTTATGCTAATAAAAGCTTGGGGTCAACCCATAAGTTTTTATGGCTATGGGATTTTCCCATGAAGAAAAGACACACCTCTCTCACCATATGTTATAATTATTCCCATCACACTCTATAGTCATTTCATCAAATAACATAAATTTTTTTATGGAATCTTACATAGAACTACATTTGAAACCCTTGACAATAAGAGTTTCATTAGACACTTTCCACATCTGTAATACTTCGAGGACAAGAGAAGAGAGAAAACACAAATTACACACTCAACATTTGGTGCCCCAAAAGAGCACCTTCTCTTTATTATATAGACAAAGAGGATCTCCTCCAAGGAAGCTCCACCATAGGATTAGGCACACAGATAGGTGACATGTCAGCAATCTCCACCCTTGGATTACTTACTTGGACGGGTGACATATTGGTCTAGGTCCTATCTGGTTGGTCAAACAAGCTTTGACCAGAGGGAATCTTTTAGGGAATCTTCTTGTAGGAGTCTCAAAATCACGTAAGGTACCATTGGAAAGCTCTCGACAAGACAAACCAGGGAGGAAGGAAGGCTAGCCTTTCCTCTATGGGAGGGGGGGGGAGAAACAACACATTTTTGAGGCCTAATTCATCTATTTAGTCCTCCAAAATTGCCTTCAAAGATTTCAAGCATATTTTGGTTCCTACTCTATAAGTAGAAGCTCCCTTTTGGTGATACCTCTTTCTGATCTGTTTATTTCATCATGTGTAACATCCTTCCAGATGTTACCAAACCAATTTTCACCTTTAAATCATATGTCTAGCTATTGGTTCTAAGGTTCTCAAGTCTATTTTGGTTTTTGCTCTATTAGTAGAAGTACTCTTTTGGTGATAATTCTATGTGATCTATTTTGACCATCATGTATAATATCATTCTAGATATTACCAAACCAAATTTCACATCTAGATCATATGGCTAGCTCTTGGTATCATAGACCTCCCTCCTTTTAAGACGCAACGTCCTTGTTGTGCAATTGTTGCTCAAATGCTTGCACCAACACCGATGCATGTGTCAAATTGGCAACGGGCTCCCATGTTGCTTCATAGAGGGGGTAACCTTTCCACTGTACTAGATAGTCCACCCGTAGATGGCGAGTACCACACATGCATTTTTGGAGAATACGCTCCACTTCATATTCCTCTATGCCATCAATGAGTGTTAGACAAGGTCGAATGTCTTGTGTGGAATGACCCTGGCCTGATCGGGGAGCATATCTGCATAGTAGGGAAACATAGAACACTGGATGGATCTTCATGTGTGGTGGTAGCTCAAGGTGATAGGTCACAACGCTGACTCGACGAAGAATCAAGAAAGGCCTAATAAAACGAGGTCTGAGCTTACAAGGTCCAACTAATGTGAGGTTGGTTGTCAAGAGCCACACTTGATCCCCAACATTGAACTCCATGTGCCTACGGTGTGCATCAGCATACTACTATCAATTTTGTGCAATCTATAATCTACGCTTGGCACTCTCCACATTGTGTTGGATTTTAGAAACAAATGTGTTGACTACATCGACCTTGGTAGCCACAGGATGGATCTTCATCAAGCTAGCAAGTGTGAAGGAATGCTCACCATACATGAGGAAGAATGGAGTGACTTGGGTGGATTCATTTACTGAATTGTTATAAGCAAATTCCACCAACAAGAGTAGGGTGTCCTACCTCTCTTGCTCTTCTAAGGTGAAGCCACGTAACACGTCTTCAATTGTGCAATTAGCCCGCTCTATTTGTTCATTTGTTTGTGGGTGGTAAGCTATGGACATGGCCAACTTGGTTTTGAAGAAACCAAAGAGTGTTCGCCAAAACAAACTAGTGAATTGAGTAATAATCGGTGATAAGTACTCTAGACAAGCCATGGTGAGAGAAGATTGCATCTAAGTACAATTGAGCTAGTTGTGGAGCGGTCACATCCTTGGTGGTAGGGCATACATGAATCATTTTGCTGAGCCGGTCCAAAAAGACCAAAATGGAGTCAAACCCTGAGGTGGTCTTGGGTAATCCACAGACGAGATCCATACTCACTTATTCCCAATGTTGGGTAGGCATAGGGAGAGGTTGAAGGAGCCATGTAGGAGCTTGATTAGAAGCTTTGTTTTGTTGACAAAGTAGGCAGTTGCGCACATAGTCCATCACAACATTGCTCATCTTGGGCCAATAGTAATGGTGCTGGACTGCATCCAAGGTCTTGTCCACTCTGACATGACCTGCAATGGCCAAATCATGAAATTCTGCTAGAATGGTGGTGCGTAATTTTGGGACATTTGGGATCCATAATTTGCCATCACAAAAGGCAAGTCCTTGGGTGTTAGTGACGCCTTTGGATGATTGTGCTTCTACTATCTACGGATCAATTTTTGTAGCAACCAGAATCTCAGGCCAGAATTTAGGGTTAATCTTAACCTCTACCACCAAGTTGTTTGCCATTGGCACGCGGGTGAATGCATCTGCAAGTTGCTTCTTACCTTCCATGTAGGTGATTGACATGTTGAAGCATTGTTGCCACTCTGCCCACTAAATCTAGCAACAAGATAGATCCTTCTACGTCTTGAGGTAGACTAGAGGTTTGTGGTTTGTCTCTACTACAAATGCCTTCTTGCCCAGATAGTGCTTCCAATGCTTGGCTGCCAGAACAATGGTCAGCTTCTCATTTTGTGGTGTGGTAGTTGCACTTTGCTTGTAACAACTTTTGAGAGAAATATGCAATTGGATACCATCCGTCATGCCACTCTTGTTGTATGACTGCTCCTATTGCTATTCCTGATGCATCTATAGCTAACTTGATTGGTCATTTTGGGTCATACCACTTCAAGATCGGTGCATGTAGCAAGGTGGCTTTCAATTCTTGAAAGGCCAACTCTTGTGCAGTTCTCCATGTCCACTTCTTCCCCTTGCCAAATAGTGTCGTTAAAGGTTGTGCAACCTTGGAGAAGTCCTTGACCAATCTACGATAGAATCTTGTCAACCCCAAGAAGCTCTTGAGTTAAGTTTGATCTTTTGGGGCATGTCATTTTTGAATGACCTCTATTTTATCTATCAATACTTGAATGCTCTATGCACTTACTCTATGCCCCAAGTAGTCTACTTTAGACTTGCTAAACTTGCACTTTGAGATTTTGGCATACAATCAATTCTGTCTTAGAATCTGGAGGACCTCTTGTAGATGTATTTTGTGTTCTGCCATCGTGCTACTATATACTAAGATATCGTCAAAGAAGACAATAACAAACTTATTTAAGTATGGATAAAATATGTCATTCATTAGACTCATGAAAGTGGTATATGCATTGGTGAGGCCAAAAGGCATCACAAGATACTTGAAGTGGCCATACTTGGTTCAAAAGGCAGTTTTTTTCACATCCTCCTCTGCAATTTGGATTTGATTGTAACCGCTTCGCAAGTCCAATTTGGTGAAGTATCTTGCTCCATAGAGTAGATCAAACAAGTCATCTTTGCAAGGTAAGGGGTATTTGTTCTTCACTATTTGCTGATTGAGACCTCAATAGTCAATGCACATGCGCATTGTACCATCTTTCTTCTTCACAAACAAGACAAGAGCCCCATATGGTGATATGCTAGGTTGGATGAACCCCTTTTGCAAAATCTGCTCAATTTGAGTCTTACACTCCTCCAACTCATGAGGTGATAGGCAATATGGACCCTTACAAGGAGGTGTCTTCCTCGGGAGTGTCTCAATTTTATGATCTACTCTCCTTTTTGGTGGTAATCCTGAGGGTGGATCATCGAGAAAGACATCTTGAAATTCATCCACTGCAGCCTTCAATTTCTCAAGAACTTGTCCATCAAGTTGTGCACTGTGGACTTCTCTTATTAGACCCATGAAACATCTATTGGTCTTATAGACAATTGCCGTCCCTATGACATATAGAGGCAGATCCTGCCTAGGTGATTTTTTTCTTAGCCCCAATGATTGACCATTGGTGGGTTCTCACTACTTTCTTCCTCCAATCTACCATAAGGTTATAATGCTCCATCCATGGTATGCCTAAGATTGCATCATAACAAGCTAATTGTATAACTTGCCACTCAATTGCTTCTTGATATTCTCTTACAAAGAGTGTTACCCATTTAGGTAATGATTCAATCCTCTTTGTTTGCCCGTTAGGCAACTCTACTTCTTCACTCCTATCTCTCTCTAGATCCATTCCCAATCTTATTGCAACAAAGCGAGATAAGAAATTCTCTATTGCTCTTGGATCAATTAATACTCTCACTTGATTGCCTTCTATGACTCCATTACGACAATCAATTGTGAGGTTGCCTTTTGGGATCTTTGCGCATTAGTCTTCTTCCTTCCCTCGCTTCTCTTCTTCCTTATTGAGCCAATAAGGCCGCAAGGTACATTTATTGGCAATCTTTGTTTTCCAATGTGATTTCTACCTCCTCCTCTTCAATGCATCTCTCCATGTTGTTCAAAGATCGCACGTACAAAGGCCAAGGGCTTCTAGGGAAACGAGTGTGACAATTGGTAGATATGTGCCCAATACGGCCATAATTGTAACAAAGGCGTTGTTCTCCTTGAGTTCCTTCTCCTCATGGGATTCCATCTCTTTGTTTGTCTACCCTTCCACGCTCTCCTTGAAGCAGTCATGCTCCTTGATCTCAAAATTGAAGGTTGTCTAATTCCATTGGTATTGGTCCACCCATGTGTAGCATTTTTGCCTGATAATGTTGAGGTGGAACTACTCCTTGACCTCCATCCAATGCTCTTGCTATTCTTTGCACACAAGCAATGGCTTCAAGGATTTTGCACCATGACTTCTTGGCAAATCTGCTCCTTTAACCTTCGTTTGAAATTGTCAAGAGCCTCTGTTAGACTCATGTCCATTATTGTGACTTGTAGATCCAGAAATGCCTCCACATACTCTTGTACGCTATTCTTCTGTCTTAATCTCCATAGTTGGGTTTGAGCCATCTGCACAAAATCCACCAATTGGAAATTCTTCAGCAATCCTTCTTGCATTGCTGTCCATGTGACCTCCCTTCTCTCTGCCAACATGGATCATTCCCAAGCATCATACCATGTGAGTGCTTTATCGGTCAAGTACCCACATGCAAACACACCTACAACATGCTCCATGATCTCTATTGAGAACAATCAGAAATATTGATTCATTCTTGAGATCCTATTTTCCACTACTCCCATCATATGCTACCCCTTGTAAGGCTTGATTTTGCAAGTCTTCTTCATCCAGAGTAGCAATGTGGCTTCATCATTAATTGGGTTTGTAGGCATAGGTGCCTCTCCAAGTACTTCAATCGTAGGTACTGGGTTTTGAGACGGCTCTTCTTCTTGCATGGTTTGATCGTTCCTGAGGATTTGCACTTGACTTTGTAATGTCTCCATGGTCATCTTAATCTCTCAAAATTCATTCAACATCCCTTGTATTCCTTGCACAAGCTCTTGCAATTGTGGATCCATGGTTCCTACAACACTCAATGCAACACTCAATGCAACACTCTTGCTAATGTGTACTTCAATACAGAGTCAATATGATCACTCTAAAAGGTGCACAAACTATTAGAACGACCATTGGGACCTCATAAGCTATCACTTGTTGATAATACTCCTCGCAAAATTCTTAACCACAAAATCTCTAAACATCACTTTTGGTCTCACTACATAACGGATTTCTACTTGAGTGTTGAAAGGGAGAGGATTTGCGACATTCACATCTATATTATCATAATAGAATGTAGATTGTCAAATCCCACTCTTTGTCATATATCACCACAGGTAGAATCACCGGGTTTGGTGAGTTCATCACCCTATCCATGAATTCTACACCAAAGTGATAAACTAGCAATACCCT